>CM073761.1:5414504-5827442 GCA_037127475.1 Arma custos | reverse complement strand
AAACCGACTTTTTTACAGGATTTTACATTCTTAATTTAAAGTTATTGAGAAATTTCGGGATTTTAGTAGTCTTGAAAGATGGAAGAATGATCTATTCGTGCTTGTTATAGCTGATCTATCTCAGTTAATTGGTATTCACTGAAGTATGTACATTTACCTGTCTATATATATTATGCAATGCTATTGCTCATTATTTTTTCTCTGAATGCAATCGTAGCATCTGTTTTTTGTTTCATTTTTCCTTCTTTTTTTTTTTTAGAGGCGTATAATTCCCGTGTTAATAATTTTCATGGTTCTTTTCTAAACGAAAAGGAAAATTCAGGGAAAAGCTTGATAAGAATGATATCGCCCTGTATTTTGCCGAAAATCATAGGTTATTTTTATCTTGCGTGTCAAAGCCCTTATTCAGTTTTCTATCGAGGAATTTTTATTCTATTCCTTTCGAGTGATACTTTGCGTGCAATGAAAATTAGAATCGTCATATATACTAACAACATCGATTTAAAATTATTCATTCTTATGTAAACAAAAGTAATTGTCTTTATGGAAATGTGATAAGAGATCCTTTACATAACTGATTTTATAAATTTATTTATAATAATTAAATTACCATATTTAATAATTATATAAGAATACTTTTCAAATAATTGATTATTTTGTATTCTGGATACTTCTTTCTTCTTCCAATGGAATTAATGTTCCACGTATATACTACATCGACATTACAAAATCAGGCAAAATTCTTATAAGAAAAAAAATTTATATAGTCATTCGAATGATGATAAAACATTCTAAACATATATGTTCATATTCATGCATAGAGACCAGTTTTAGCAAAGACGCAGGACATTTAACTATTAAAGCTTACTGATATGATATTATTCAATACATAAATGTTTTTAAGAAGACTTTAAAAAATATATATTTTTCGAATTTGCTAAATCAAAAATATGTTATGCATTGCACGGAACCGTCAATCCGCTTTAATCGTAATTATAGCTTAAAAATCTAGTTTATTTTACTTAGGTGAGTTGTGATGTGAATTGTTGAGAATAATTCAAATAATATTTATGTGAGTTATTTTATAGATAATTGTTGGTCACTAATTGTTTAATGCATTAATTGTGTGATGCATTAACATCAGATTCTTTATTACTAATAATGCCATTGTTAAGTTTGTACAGTTATTTCAATGGGGTACTGTGATGAGCGAGATTCCTAGCAACTCTTCAACGTTTTTTATAAATGTTTGCAAATATTTTTATCAGCTATACTGGATCTGTCCACTCTTGTATGGATAGTACTCTCTGTGTGAATGTGTATCTATGTATATTAATATTTTTTTGTGCGACCCGGTTAACAAAGTACTTCTTTTTTTTCCCCCCTACCTGCCATTTCTGGCATTCGGGGTTCAGCAGTTAGTGGGGGTTTAGTGCGTTGGGTTTACGCACGCCCACCACTTCCAAAATCAACTCTTTTTTATTTAATCTTAACAGTACTAGTTAGTAGTACTTGTAGTAGTTAACAAAGTACTATAGTAGATATGATGTTTTAGCCCTTTATTTCTTATCCTCCAATAATCCCTCATTCTCTCGGAACGTTGCCTTATTCTCTTCCCCATCCATCCCCCTTGTTCCTTCCTATTTCTCTCGTCCACAAGGACTCGGATCACAAATTTCTCTCGGCTCAGACAGTCCTCATCAGTAATTCCAAGTATTTTAAGTTCTTCTTTAATCTGCTTAGTATAACTACTCTGGCTTTTTAGGTTGCATAACTCACTGGATATTTGCTTATTTAACCTTGTGCGATTCATCCTGATCCTGTGTAATTCATCCTGATTCGTCCTTACAAACTTAGTTTTTTCTTATAGTTGTTTCCTATTACTCTGTCCTTTCGTAAATTTCTTTATTCCACTTCAATCTGTAGCCCCACTGTGATATTCTCGGGCTATAAATTCTTCTTTTTTTTCGATCTTCGAGAGCTTTCCAAGGCTTGAGAGATTCGCTGTTTCCGTGCCATACAAAATTACTGGTCAAACTACAGCATTGTAGGGCCTTGATTTCACATTGGTGGGCTGATTATGTTTATTATAAATATCTTTTGCTGTTTGTGAGGATTGTTATAACATTTTATTTATGATTGTTTTAAAGATTTTTAATCATGTTTTTTTAAGAATCATTGCTATTTTTTAAAATAATTTTTCTACTTCCATCGGTATCCGATAAATATTATACTAAAATCAATATAGTAATTAACATAAAATAATATATTTATAAAAAATAAAAAAGTGTACTAAGAAAAATTGAAAATTAGGAAAATATTACTAATAATTACGATATTTTCAGCCTTATAAAACACAAGCACTCAGAGATAGACTTTTTGGTTTCTTTCGTATTGGATCACGCTTCCTAAATTTTAACTGTTCCTAACACCGCCGACTATAAGTATTTAATTTAGTTTCCTTGGTATTTGTAAAATGTTATTAGAGGTTTAATAGAACCATTGTTCATTGTTATGAATCAATTTATTTGACGGTAAGTGACAAATATTGTCTACTCGTATAAGGATTTCTGTGAAGCCGCAAAATGAGAGCAGTAGTAACGAGTTATTAATAAATCGTCTTCGATATTTTTAATCTTCAAAGGGAGTGGGAGGAAGGTGGCTTACCTCGAATTTAGGATATTATAAATTAAAAAGTCTTCGATTTTTAAAAGCCTTTCGAAAATTATATTTAATGTTCTTGTTTAGTGCTATTTTATTTCTGTCAGTTTTCCAGGCCGACGAGACCAGTAGTTAAGATTTTTCTACTTGAATTACTGTTTTGCTTGCTTGCTTGCTGTGAAGTATCGGAAAGATCATTCGATATTTTGAGAATATCGAATGAATACCATATTCTTATAATATCGAAAGAATTTCCTTTCCTATGCATGTATATTATTATTTTTTCTTTTAATTACTTTCCCTGATATGTACTGATAGGATTTATAATATAATAAAAAATTTAGATATCAGCCATCTGTGAAATATCGGAAAGATCATTCGATATTTTGAGAATATCGAATGAGCACCATATTCTTCTTATATCGAAAGATTGCCCTTTCCTATGCATGTATATTATTTGTTTTTATTTAATTACTTTACCTGATATGTGCAGATAGGCTTCTTCCGATACAATATCGAAACTAATTTCTGAAATATCGTAAAGAGGAAAAAAAAAATAAAAAAAGGTCTTTCACTATTCGATCGATTATCCAATGTGTGACGTTTTCCCGGCAATCGAATGTTTGTAGCCATCCTACGAACCGTGCTTTTAAAAGACTAAAAAATCTTCTGATACCACGTGATATCGATAATTTTCTTTCGATATTATTGGGCACCGATATATCGCAAAGGGCTGGTATCGATATTTGTTGGTATCGGTAGAACCCAATTGTAAGTGAGGCGTTATTGTTGGTTGGGAGAGAATATTCCTCTATCTTTTTCAAATTTTCTTTATTTTACTACAATTATGAATGTGACACTGCAAACCCTTAAATATAGTTACATTGTTTGTTTTTTTTATTATAATTAAATTATTAATTATACAAAATGCAGGTTGCTGTATAAAGTGTAAATCATAATTAAGAAAATAATAAGAAATCTTTAGGTGCAGATATTTATCGTGATTTGATCGATATTTATTTATAGATACATATATTTATTTTTCTGATTGTTTATAAATTATAACACGGAGCTGGGAAGCGTGTGTAGAGTGCTGAGTTGCTATGCTGAAGGTTCCGTTTCAATTCTGTGATAGATAATTTATTTAATCTGAAATTAATCCTTTGGGATCTGGAGACACCCTCCTGAGGCTTACCCAGCCTCTATAAAGTTAGTACCCTTAATTATAAGAAACCAGGCAGTTGAGCATGTTCCTGGATAAACCACCTCCCTCCACAGCCGTTGTCCTAGAATCAGTACAGTCTCTACCATTTTCAGAACACAAGACCCTTGATGGTTAGTAGTGGTACATGGTTTTTATATTAATTTTTACAGGATTCTGAGGTCTAGTAAATAAATATCAAACTATATCCCTGTTGTTCCAATTTAATAAACTTATATTAGCAAATTGGAATATATAAATAATAATAACCATAAAGGAATAATAATAACAATAAATGTATAACCATAAACTGAATACCAGCTGATATATGATTTGGGGATCGGTGAAAGTCTGGATAACCACACTAAAAAACCCAAACTTACCGGTAACCCAGTCTCAATCAGTTGTAGCTAGAAACATATTTATTTTTTAAATATTTAGTGAACACATTTATTGTTAAATATTTAACAACAATATTGATTAATGTAGTGTTGAAAAACATATTTCGTCAGAAACCTGTTAGTACGATTTACGTTTTCACACTGTAATTTTGTATTCTAATTAATTTGTGGTCTAAATGTACAATAACTATTTACTTTATGTCCAAAAAAATGGTTATTGTTGGGACATAAATGTAAGAATGATAAAGCTGGAACCGTTGCCAAAATATAGTTTCATATTTATTGGCTTAAACTCAAGATCCTGCCATAACTTATCTGTCAAATCATTTCCCTGCACGGCCGTTGGTTTAGATACAACATTGCCTTTGTTCATTTCCATTTTTTATTGTTTATTTCGCAATTCACGTGTAAAAATCAAGGTTTTCAAAAAAAAAAACAAGACGGCCTCTGAAGTAACTTCAGTAACTCAAGATAAGAACGGGAAAAAACAGAAATGTTCCTTCAAGGTATTGTACGATTTAGACAATTTTACGTCCGGCGATAAAATACTAACGACACGTAGCGATGGCCAGTATTCAAGGGCGTCTGCCACCACTTGCACATCGTTAGACCTCGTAAATGATGATGATCCTTATGGTGAAGAGTATGAATGTTTAATAGAAAATCTCCCAATCACGGAATACATCCAAACATATTAACATCTAAATGGGGGACAGGAAAGATGCAAAGTTTTTACCTTATAATATTTGCATTTTTCACGACTTTATTTAGCTACACCTCTAAATCTTTCGAATTTACTATAACGACGTTGAAGTGTGAGTAATTTAAAACAGATCCGTAAACATTTATTAAGGGTTTATCTCAAGAATTCTCAGTTTAATCATGAGAGTTATTTATAATGTAAATGGAATCCTAGAATTTTCTATATATTAATGTGAAATTTATTACGTATTTTTTGATGTTTCTGATTTTTTCCCGTCCTAATGACAAAATCTGATCTACATTTTTCCTATATGAATAACAAACAGAATACATAAAAAGCTTGCTTATAAATAATTTTAATAATAATAAATAGGTTTTTTTTTTTTTTTGGTTATTCTACTTTCTCTAACACTTTAGTGTTTTAGAAATCGAAGTTGTACTATACTGGATGAGTTATGTTGTGATATTAACTTATTTATTATTATAATTATTTCTATGTTGCATAAAAGTATTGTGTATTCTTTTTATTACTCCAGATTACTATAGCCTATTAAGGGTCTTGGGTTCATTACTTGATCGGAAATGTCAACAGTTGTGCAGAAAAGTTATTTGGTCTTTATCAACTACTACGTTTACTCAAAATTGAGGGTATACCCTCTTTATCGAGACTGAGTGAATCCCTGTAGATTCCATAGTTTCGATCTAGGGCTGATTGCGTACGAACCCTAGGAGTCCATGAGCTGAGTACCTTACATACTGAACTGTCTCATTTCCCAATATATCATTTAGGTTTACGAAAGGAGTTTACTTCACCAATTAAGTCAAGATTAAAAAGAATTTTTTTTTTAGCAAATTCCTATACCCGCTTTGACTAGGTGGTTGAGGAATTGTAAATGGCCATTGCAATTGTTTATAAGTTCTCCAATTTTGAATAAGCGAGACCATGTTCGGCTATAGATCAAATGGCAGAACAATTACAAAAAGTTATATAAGAAATAAGTACTACAGAACTCCGTGCAGTGAATTGGTAACCAAAGATATGGGCAGATGAAAGCGGCAAGTGTAAGGTCAACATATAAAAAAACAACATATTTTTTACCTTTTGTCCAGTTTTTTAAAGATCATATATAGTACTTTTGCCATTAATTAGTAATACAGCTTTTAAATTTTCAACATTATTAAACCCATCTGGACTTTCGGAATAGAGCTTTGGGGCTCCACTAATCCATCGAATTCCACTTGTAATCAATCCTTACAATCCAAAATCCTTCGTAAAATCCTCAATGCTCCTTACTGTAAATTTTTTCATGAAAAACAACATTTCCTCTCAAACCCACTAGTTTCAAACCTAGCAACCTCTTCAATTTCTGTTAATCCTCCGAGGCGTCTGAAAAGAAGACGGTCTCGTGATCTTTTAAGTTGAACTTGCTATTTGAGTACTACAACTGGGTACATAGGCGGATCCAGGGGGGGGGGTTTACTGGAGCACATGCCCCCCCAGATGGTTTTTGTGTACTGTGGAGAATCCATTACAGTACATACTTATAGGCAAATAATGTGATGATAGCTGTTAAAATATATGAATAAAATAATATGAGTGAAACTATTGTTTAGATATTTTAATAAACTTTTGAAACCTTTCTATAAATACTACAAGTTTATTTCTAAGTTATTGTTGATATTTTTCCCCGTCTACCCGTTGAGCCCCTCCAGCAAAAAATCCTGGATCCGCCCTTGCCTAGTTTCTCTACTTGTCTTATCATGTCAATGTATACATTCATCATATTTACTTGCTGTATTCTGTTATACATTTGTAAATTTCATTAAATAACTTTTAAAAAAAATTCAACCTTTTTTGGTGAAATTGTCTCTTATTAGGTTTCAGTGGAGAGAATATTACAGTCGTTGTTGTCACCCATGTTGTATAATTCAGCCTTGGTCTACAGAACTGCACCCATCCATGCAAGTTCTCTACAATTTGTAACAAATATTTGTAACAGTATAAATATTTGTAACAAATGTTTCATTATTTGATATGGTCTCTTTTACTTATGGAATAACGGACATTGCGGTTAAACCGAAATTTATAACAATTGTTAATTGTATTAGCTTATTAGCGGTTTGTAGTGACAATTTATCGTTTTACAGTGACCTTCGTTAATATGTTAATGAAAATTGTCCGTTGGCGCTCTTAGGCATGCAAGATAGCATTGAGTGGGTTCATTTCCAAGCTTGCTAAACTTATATTTAGCGTTTTGCGCTACTTTTCTTTTTATTATTAGCTATTCCAACTTTTGCTTGCAGTTCCAATAAGTCTGTAAGTATCTACTCTTTATCGATTAATATATGCTAAATCGTTTGATTTTTCCCCACTTGTCTTATATTCAACAATATTACAAACGACAACGTTGGTTTTATGTGAATTATAATATTCAAGTCTTGAATATTATTAAGTGCAATAGTGTTTTCAATAAGTTCAATCAACCTCTACTGGACAGCGAATAAGCATTAACAAGGAATTGTATTATATAAAAGAAATCTAGTTTATCACTTTTTTTATATTTGATTTTGTTTAACGTCGCTTCGATTTTGTTCGTCGTCTGCACTTCTTAAATTTCTCGAATTAATGTAATGGCTTTTAAATACATCAACGCCTTCTGTATTTTATTTTTTTCTTTAATAGGTAAACACGTCTTAATATTCAAATTGATTATTTCTAATTGATACTTTATACACTCAAGTTGGTTGATACAGTCCTAAAATTAGATGGAGGTGAGTCAGCTTTGTAAGTTCGATTCTTGTCCTGGTTATTGTGCTGCATTCTTTTGACGTTAGGCCGTTCGGAGGGGTCGAAGCAATGTTTTTATTTGACGGAAGAGGTTTTGCGGAAGTCCTTCCTACTCTTTAATTTTATTGAATATGAATTTTAAACATTCGTACAAAAATGTGGATATTAAGAAGGGAACATCACCACTTTATGCGGGTGCACAACGTATTAAATTTAATGAGTGATATAACATTTAATGATTCTATGTTAAGATAGTGAACAGTCAACATCGCTCAGTTCAGTGTCCAGTGCAATAGGATCAGACCCTGCCCTAACTGGCAGCTCCGATAGTGACTTAGTTGCATATATAATTTTTTTTTTTTTACCTTTACTTTTCTTTCTTTTTTTTTCTAATTACACCTATTTTTAAAAATAGAATCATGTGCTTCTGTTAGTGAAAGCGAGTGGGAAGTTCAAAGATCAAAGGGAACTAAAAGAAGACTAACCACTAACCAAAAAACAGAAGGTAAGCCAATAATAACGAAAAATATTTACGACCTGTTAACCGATGATGAAGAGGATGATATAGAAAACCCAGAACAAGCTCAAAAAAAAAAATCCACCAATGGTTTTGTACAACAAATTTAAAAATTACAAAAGCTCTGTCGAACATTTAAAAAACAAACCTAAAAAACTGTGGTCTAGTGGTTAGCGTAACAAACTACTAATCCCAAGATCGCGGGTTCGTAGCCCGGCAGGTGGCCCTAGGATTTTTTAAAGGGAGTAAAAAATCCTTAGTTACGCCGTCCTTCGGAAGGGACGTAAAACGGGGGTCCCGAGCCTGTACGTCAGGTACTCGTTAAAAATCCCTATCCTAATAAAACCTGGATAGGCAAAATTTAGAGCTCCCACTGTAGCATCGTCCGATTAGCCATAGCAGCAAAAAGTGACGTTAAATGAACAAACAAACAAACCTAAAAAATGATTCTTCATTGAAATATAAAGTAAACCTAATATTAATTTACACAACAAGTAAAGAAGACTTTTTCACTCTGAAAAAATTAATAGATGAGAGCAGAGGTGAATATCACACCTACACACTATATGAAGAAAAACACCTTCATTTGTACTAAAAGGACTGCCTGCTTCAGTAGAAGTAGGAGATATAATCGAGGATTTGATATCACAAAACGTTTCAGCAATTAAAGCAACACAATTTATAAAGTCAACAGAAGAAGGGGATCGAATTTAACTCCCAATATACGTAGTTACTCTTCAAAATATGGAAGAAATCAATAAAATAAAAAAAGTAAAAAGAGTTGGAGACAGAACTCCAAAATGTCTAAAGTGCGCCCTAGCCCACGAAACAAAAGACTGTATGAAGCAAGACGATGACTTAACTTGCATCAACTGCAATCAAAAAATCATCCGGAGTGTCCCGTTCGGCTTAAGCAAATGGAAGCCAAAAGAAAAAGAAGCGTTTGGAGAACGGATGATTAAAAAAAAAAATTCAGCCAAAATATGAATATAGGGCTCAAGAACATCCCTCTCTACCAGCCACGAAGGAAATTAAAGGGTTCCCTGCAGCTACAGGAATCAACGATAATTCAGATACTGGACAGTTCAGTTTTATAAAATACCTTAAAGACTTGTTCCAAACATTCAACGTACCGCATATTATAAAACCGATTAAAACAACAATTGGAAAATTAAAAGCATGTAGAGATCCCATAGAAAAATTAGTACCCTAATTGAAGGGTTCATGGAAATTTTGCCTTAAATATGAAAAATAAATGTAAAATTAATGTTATGTTTTGGAATTGTAGGTCCATTGTAAACAAAAAACAACAATTTAAAGAATTTTTAAAAAGTAATAATGTGCAAATTGCGGGCATTGTGGAAATACATTTAAGTGATACGTGTTCGTTAAATATTGAGGGATACGTAGTGCACAGAGCTGATAGAAATAGGTATGGTGGAGGTCTGGCCCTAATTATCCACAAATCCATTAAACATCACCGTATTAAAATCAGAACTCTGTGTACTATACAGCCTTATTTTAATAGAAATTCTAAATTAAGCACAGATAATAAGTTATTATTACATAAAGCCTGCTTACGACCTATACTAACATACGCATGCCCATTATTTAGTTACATGTCTAAAACTAATTACAAAAAATTACAAATATTCCAAAACAAATGCCTTAGAATTGCTGGAAATTAAGCATATGACACTAAAGTTAAAATTATGCATAAAGAATTAAGTATACCTTACATTAATATATTTATCAACAAACTATGTAAACAATTATTTTTCAAGTGTAGAAACAATAAAAACCCGCTTTTAAAAAATATTGGGAACTATACAAAAAATAGTACAAAGCGGTATGTACATAAACGAACCAAACATTCATTATTGTAGGATAACAATTTCTTTCATTTCATTGATATTGTTATATATATGTATATTAGTTACTAAGAATGTATAGTTATAATTTTTGTTTATTTTATTATTATTATTTTTTTTTCTTTCTTTTTTTCTCTCTGTTGGAAGTTTTTTGTACATTTTTCTTTCATTGTAAATCATGATTCTCCACAGATATATTTAAATTTGTACAATTGTTTTTAATTTGAGACTGGTCTACTGGCACAGCATTTTTATTTTGTGAAATGTAGAAAATTATACAAGAAATAAATTCTTATAATTTTTTCCTTTTTTTCAACTGGATTTATTTAAATTTCATCTTCAAGAAAAAAATAAAATCAGCTTCCAGTCATAATTCTTTTATTGTTTTATATAATGAAAACGTTTCGACATCATTGTGTCATTTTCAATCATTTGTTCCTATGCATTCCACAACTTTAAAATTTTTTCTTGAACAAGAAATAAATAAATAAGAAAGAAAAAAACATTTAATGAATGTTTGAACGATGATGATTGTTGTGACGATGCTTAAAATGGATTGTTGAGCTGTTCCAACTGTTCACCGAAGTAATGCTTGCGAACTTCTTAAACCATGATAAAATAAACAGGGGGAAAGAATACTTGGGTTTCTCAAGATGCCCACTTCCCAGTCCACAACCTTCCCGACACGATCTTTTATTACACCCCCAACGATTCCTTGTTACATCTTTAAACAAGCGATGCCTATTGGTTCGACTCCTTTCTTTCAGAACCTCATTCCCAGTGAGAAAAAGTTATATTACCATCAGAATTTGATCCTTCCTTATTTCTTATTCAATCATATATTCGACCATGATTTCAATTCTATCCTTGCCTCATAATTTCTTTGATTTCACAATCTATAAGATTCAGGTATTCAGGCTGCCCGAAAAAGTAACTATATTTTTCCCGGTTATGGCTGTTGTATATCTTTTTTTTTTTTTGAGTTTACTCCTTAAGAAACGATTTTCATATTTAGCCCGCGGTATAAAAATTTTATGTGGAGTAAAATCGAGCGTTAACTAAAAGTGTACCGTTACGTTCGTTTGCTTAACGTGCTTTGTACACCTTACACTTCTTTGTCGATAAGATTGTATTACTTTTTTTACATAACAGATAGAAATTAAAAGTTAGATTCCGTTTTTTTTTAATAGATTAATATTGATATTTACTACTATAATAATAAAATTCCGGTTAAATTAATAATAATTATTTAATATCTTAATTGGTATTGTACAGAATACTAAGAGCACACAGAAGATCTAACTGTACTTGGTAAATTTACTGTGTCAATGAATAAAATTGTGATTATTGCTCAAAAATAAACTAAAAACGTTAAAAATCCCTATCCTAATTAAACCTGGATAGGTAAAATTTATAGCTCCCACTGTAGCATCGTCCGATTAGCCATAGCAGCATAAAGTGACGTTAAATGAACTAACTAACTAAACTAAAAACGCTACTAATGCATGCTTGTTCGTATTAAACCAGCCCGTGAATGCTTTAAAAAAAGATAGTTGTAGACGGAATGGTTAAAATTAAATTTAAAACCTTAAATTAAGGTTAAAAGCTTTGCTTGAACTAGTTAAGAAGATAAATATATAACCTCAACGTTACCTTTGAGCTTAGATGTTTTTTCTGTATGTTATTAGGAGAATAGATTTACAAATGTTTTAAATGGTCAGGGAGGAGGTTTAGTCAATAAACTTTACAGTAAAATATAAATATATTGACTACAACTCCCGATATAGCATTTATATTACAGCTTCAAAATCAGCAGATTGAAATTTTTCAAAAAAGTCAAATAGCTATATCACTGATAGAAATTCTTTCTATGCTTCATCAAGATTGACTTTAAATTGAAAAATACTTACTTAAAGCGAAACCAGTTTTAGTATGAAATCATTTATCGTTGGTTCTTTCAAAGATACAGTGGATATTTGTTTATTCACGTGACGTCACTAAGTAAACTTCAATAGTGAAAAGTAAATTTTCACTAAGTAGAGATGAAAGTTTACACTTAATACAATCCTTAAAAAATGAACTTAATTTAGACTTTATTTCTGGCAGATAACTCGGGACGACTAGATATGGTACAACTATTGATGCTATGTTTTCACGATTCTCTCACGTAACTTCTGGCGTACACGTATCGTATTTTAGTTACCACAGATCTATAGTCCCAGTATTTAATAATGATGATAATAGTATTCACGGACTAAATACTGTTCAAAATCATGTTAAATGTCAAATGCTCTTGATAAAACAAACGAATCTTCTCAAGAATGATTTAAATAAAAATATTTAAAAAAATTATTATTATGTGAAATAGTTGATGTTTTATTTCATTAGAATGATGTAAATAATATGAATAAATATTTATATTCGCTTTTATTATTTTTTAAGATTCTTTCATTTACCCTCTTTTTATATAATCTACATAATAATATTTCTTAAGTCCGGAGTTTACTCAGTCGTGCGTAGGAGCTGACACACACATTTTACTTTTTTTACAAGGATGCTACCCAACGAATTTAGCTAAAACAAAAAGCAATACGGAATTTATAATAACGAAAATATGGACTAACTAAGTGAGAAAAAAAGGAGAAATAATCTAAGACTGAAAATATATGTCAGTAGTAACATAAATATAAGAATGCATCTCGAAGCTAAACATTATTGAAAAAAAATCACACAATGGGGTTTTATAGAAGCATAGGGATGCAGGGGATGAATAAACAGTCTTTTTGTTCTTTTCAGTTCTTCTGTAGGACAGGCTCAAGTACTGTTATGGATTTTTAATTTATATAAAATGTTCTTAAAATAGTATTGCTCAATAATGAAGAGGTATACACTAGAGCCATAATGTAAGTATAGTATGATATAAAAATGAAATTTTAAGTTGTATCAAAATGTTTCAACTTTGATGTGCTTCTATAAAATTATTAAATTGTTACTTGCATCTTTTAATTTCTCATAATAAAGTTTTCTGTGGAAAATTTATGAGAAATTTAATTCCCATGGAAATATCATGATATAGATAGTGAAAGTGGTAGATTTACAATGGTCATATTTTTTTCTTTGTCATTAGTTCTTTAAAAGGCACATTAGTTGATGGGTACAGGATTGAATATGCTATATGATTATTTTTTCCCGGCTTTATCTCATTCTTTCCCATTCTTGTATTTTATAGATAAAAATGCGATACTTTTGTTCGGGAATATATGTTTATCATATTGTATAATGGAAAATATAAAATCCATAAATACCGCATTGAGAACCGCCTGCAAAACAATCTATACCATTAGCCGCCTTGTGTTATTAAGGCTGGTATATATTTGTATTCCTGAGCGTTATCTGGGAGCATGGATCTAGAGACCTAATGAACGTCCAACTTTATAAGTAACTAGTGGAATGGGACTAGATAAGCTTTTCCAGAAATTTTAAATTGCCGAGAAAATGATTTTATTTTTATTTATGTATTTTTTTTTCTCCCCAGATTTAAACTTTTCAAAACGATTCTTAACTCATTTAAATTTTCCTTTCTTCTTCTTATTATATAATTCCAATGAATATGGATATACATATAAATATAGCTAATGGATATAACTATAAATATAGCTCACTATTATGTAAAAATATTTTAGTAATGCCATATTTTTATAAATACAGTTAGATTATGAATATTTTTAAAAATTGACATCCACACGCCATTGTTCTTGACTTCATTAAGCCGTTACATAAATATGTATGTTAATGTACTATTCAAAGTATACGTTATAGACTTAATCAGAATAATTTTTGTCATATAACAGTAATTGTACACTATTTATCTTGTTTAATTATACGATGTTTTGAAGTGAGCATATATTATTTTAGATATAGGTATCAATTCCACAGGATTTTGCTTCAAGTTAAGCTCAAGTTTTAACTTTTCATTCTTTTCCTTTTTAATAATCTCGAAAATTAAAATAATCCCGAGTTTTAATATGAAAAAAAGTGTAATTATGGGAAATGTGTTTATTTGGGCAACCATTTCATCTAGAAATAAACGTTTCAACAAACATATATCATATTTGCTTCGAAATGTTAGTTGAAACGTTTATTTCTTGATGAAATGATTACCGAAATATACACATTTCCCAAAATTACATTATTTTTTTTCATTCTAAAACTCACGATTATTTTTATTTAAAATATAATTTAAATAAAAGCAAGGAAACGAATGAAAAGTTAAAACCTATAATGACTTGAGTCGAAGAAACAACCTGCAGGACTGATACCTATATTTACAATAATATATGAATAGTTCAAAATGTCGTATAGTTAAACTGGCTTCCTTTCGTTTTGAATTTGAAATTGATAATAGTTTACAATTACTATAATATAACAAAAATTATCCCGATTAAGTCTATAAAGTATACTACCTATCTTTAAATAGTACATTACAATCCTTACTATTTTTTTAAATAAACGACCCACTGTTCGATATTGCCTTATGATATCCATTAATAAATAAGAAATTGTCGTTATATGAAAAACGACTAATACGGCTGCTCCAAATGAAATAGAAGTTCCCGAAGACAAAGGGATATATAAAATTATTGTCGAGAAGATTTGCGGTGGAATAAAGCTGTTGACTCATTATTTAAAGACAATTTTAAACGAACTCCAGATCAGAGTAGCATTATGATATTGTTGAATAAAAAAAAAAACAAAAAAAAAAAACAACTTATTAGCGTACGCTGTCAAAAGGTAACATGAAGATGACTTGCATTTTTAAAGAACTTTAGCTAGTCTCATTGAAGATTAACCGAGGTTTCCAGATTGGCAAGATGAAGTGAAATTAAGCTCATACATCTCAATTACTTAATAAGCTTTCCCAAACTTATAAATCATCCGTCAATTACTTGAACCCAAGGGCAAGAAAAGCTCGACGATTGTCTTCAATTGATGCTAATTTAATATAATTCGATGCAATTTAACTTAATTTTAATAATCATTTGATATTTGATTAATTTAATATCCTCTCATATTGTATAAGCATTCGTTCTATTCGCAGGTACTCGTAATTAGGAGGGGAAAAACCCTCTCAAAAACGTAGTTTTTTTCAATCGTGCACGTCCCAATTTATTAAAATTTTGGGCATAATAGCATCTCATTCATTCATTTATTTTTTTTTTTGTTTAGTTTCATTCTGTGTATTTTCCACTTTGAAGTCGAATCAAATATTCGGTCTTCCTTTTGTGTCACTCGCCTTTTCTGCATACTTCAAAGAGCATTCTTTCTTTCAAAGGATCCCAGTGATTTTAATTTTTTAAGAAAATCGTTGAGTAGCATTTATTTTTCCAACTTTTAAAGCATTAATACGATTAAAAAAAATCAATTTGCACTATCTCATGTGTGTTTGTAACAGCTTATTTAAAAAACGAAAAGTTTTACCAAGCTTCGTATAGATAATAGGGCATTTATATACGATAAATATATCAATTTATGAGATCATCTGACTGAGATAGAGCAGCGTATAACAAGTACAAATAGTCCATTCTTCTCTCTTTCAATTTAATTAAGTCGGTTGTGATATAAGGCTGTAAGACCAGAACTAATTAATAAAGATATAAGTAATTGAAACATTAAATATTTTTTGAAGGATAGAATTGTTCAGGGGATGCAGTCAATGATAACACAAAAAATAAGAACAACTTAGCACAAATAGTGCCAACGTTTCGGCCCACAGTGTAGGCCATCCTCAGGGAAAATAGAGGAGGAACGGCTGTATAGACTGTCAAAGTATCATGGGTATACTTCCACTCTAACATTAAATACTTTTGTAGAAAAAAGTTTTACATATATTTTACACTTCCAAATGTCATTTCTTAGTTTCATTCTATTATATTATTTTATTTTATTCGTTTTTTCTAATGGTTTATTGTTTTCACAGATTCATTGTACGGAGAAAGAAAGAGAATTAATGATGGGAAGAGGCAACCCCAGTTTTTCTTCTGCTTCCATCCTACAATTTGTTGCACTTCTTGTATATTTCTTATCGTAATGCCTAGTATTTGTTAGACAATATATTTAAATTTTGTTATTGTTAATTAGCTTAATAGACAGTTTATTTGGATCGTTATGCTTCGTTATCGTCCAATTCTAAGGTATATTAGATTAAATAGTACTTATTTAATTTTGAAAAAGAAAAGAACTAAAAAACTGATCCAAGAAAAGTTATGGTTTTGTATATTAAAAAAAAGGGAAATATTTTAAATAGTATAAATATGTTATATTAATTATTTTGATAGATATTTTATCTCTTCTCATTAATAAAAATATAACGATTTATTCAAAATAGTGATTAACCTTATAGAACCTTAACAATTTATTTAAATAATTATTTATCATTTTTAAAAAATAACAATTGCAACTTCAGGTTTTATGATAATCATAATTAATTATGTTATATTCACCAGGCCTAAGGTGAAAATGAGAAGAGTTAAAAATATAATTGAGCTTAACGCTATTGTACATATTGTTCACAAAGCTAGGCATAATTAGGGGCATTATGAAATGAGCCTGTAATTATAAGAATGTGGCAGAAATATTTTGATAAAAATATAATTTGTTGATGTGGAGTTGTTAGGGCTGTGAGACTGCTTTTGAAGTCGTTAGAGCAAGATTTGCCTTGTTCAGACCACATTTGAGTTAATTTAAATGCAACTGATTTTGTATGTGCTTGTAATTATCACTCAGAATATATCCTTGTATGGCAAGAACAAATGCTTCTGAAATGATTCATAACTCAACTAAGTAGAAAAAACACTCAAGTCATCGGGATCTGACTGAACTCTTATTCTGTTTTGATGAGATATGCCTTTAGCCTATTTGTACCTATTCATACTTAAATTGTTGATGTAATGTACCATATAAGATATCTTATATTATTTAACGTATAATATAGCTGTGGTAATAAATGTTTGGTGTTACTAAAGTATAACACTCTCGAGGCTATGGGGGTAAGGGGTTGTGAGCCCTACCCCTTCACCACCAGCCAATTTGAAAATGAACTTCAATGAATGGTGGTGTTGAAGTGTATCAATACATATTGATACAATTAGTAATCCGATGATTAGGAATCATGTGAGGATTGTTCATTGGAATCAAATTCATATTGACCCTCAATTTAAATATATTTAACTTCTTTTGATGTGTCTAAATATTATATATTATAAGAATAGTGGATGTTAAGTAGGTCATTAGATATTGATGTTTTATTGAGTATATTAATGTTATGTAAAACTAATCAATACATTCAAGAGTTATTAGATATATTAGTGCATATCTCATCAAGATTACTTTATTATCAATTTGTGAGGTATGAATCCAATTGAAACCAGGCAGACTGTATGCCGCACTTAACCTTGGAAGCAGAACTGGTGAAATTCTAATTACAGTTACAGGGTTGTCTAAGAAGTGGTTTTTAAGGCTGAAATCAGACCAGCCTATATGAGATTTCTTGAATATTAATTTAAGACCTTACTCTTTTAATGATTTTGTAAATGTATTTTTAATTTTTGTAATTAGTTCATTCATCAATAATATATCATGTTTAATTTGAAAATTGTTCTAATGATTTCTATATTACACAATGAAATATTCTTTTCTGAACATTAACAGGAAGTACTCTTTCATAATATTATTTCCTATTGTAGATCAGGTGTATATATTCTTCAGATGTAGATTCATATTAATGTATTTTTAATTTTTGTAATTAGTATATTCATCATTAATATTGATGTAATGTTTAATTTGAACATTCTATTGGTTTCCATGTTACGCAATGAAAAATTCTTTTCTAACTGTTAACCGAAAGTGTTCTTCATTATTATTATTAATTATCATTATCATTATTATTAGATAATAAGAGGGGAAAATGACACACAAAAAAACGCTTAAAAAACATTAAATTTCATTTTAAAATCAAATAGCATCCTTATTAACCAACATATTTAATTGAAATAGTTTTAAAACTTTTTATTTATTATTATTTTGTTTTATATTTTTATTGTAAAATGTTTTCAATCATTTACTTTTTTGAGATTATCCGCTGTTTCCTTTCCTTTGTAATTATTTTTACATGCCGTGTTTTATTAGTTTTATTTTTATATTTATTCATTTTCATGTTGTATATTTCCTATTTTGTTTAAATCAAATATATAGTTTTATATATTTTTTTTCTGTTATTCAGTGTTATTTTTGGTATTTATTTATTTTTGTTTACAGATCACTAGCTTTTTATGGCTTATTTATCTTCCTGTGTCTATTGATTATCCTTGAATTTTGCTACTAAAAATCAATCCCTGTAAATTAAGGAATTTTTAAAGTGAAACAATAGAATCATGAATATTTTATTTTCTCTTGATTTTTTTGTTGTTTTTATGAACAGAAATTATTGTTTTAATATTACAAAACATCATTAAAAATTTGTTTTATTATTATATAAATCCTTAAAATTTGTGATTGATACTTTCAGAAATACACCATTTGGTAGAATTACAGAACTAACTGATTTCATTAAGTTGTTAAATTTAGATGTGAAATTGAAAACTGGTTTATGAAGTGAGTTTTGAGTGAATTACATTTTTTCAGTTTATCCACAAACATGTAAAACATAGATTTACTTCAATTATTTTTTTTATCTCTTATCTCTTATTTATCTCTTCTATTAAATCAAAAGAACATAAACAGGTGTTGGAGGTAAGTTTAATTTATTTTTCAAAATATTTCCATGGATTTTTAGTTAATCTGAAATTCAGAATACTATAAATTATTGAACATTCGAATTTTGGACGGGATCAAAATTTTGATATATTCTCAATAATATAATGGAGCAACACCACATAATTGTTTTAAAATAAGTCATAAGATGGAGTATGGGAAACGTGTTCTTGGGGATGGTTAGGGCTAAGAGAAATTAGCACCTTATTATATGTTAAATAAATATATGCCGAACATTTTAATAATAATATTAAAATTTTAATATTTATATCCTACCGGTATTCTTAACCAAAGAACATGTTTATCCAACCTCATCTTCTGTAATTAATATGTAAGCATAGATTGTAAATTAAGTACTGGTAAAAGAGGTAGATTTGTCAGGTTCCCTAAACCAAAGGTTACTCTTATACACATGTATGAAATATTCTCATATTTTAAATTCAAAATAGAATAAATTTAACTGACTTCATCCTGAAGTTCATTCAATCCCAAATTTTAGTGAACTAATTTAATGTGAAAACTAAATTCTAGTTTTGTCTCATTGCTTTGAAATTTAGCCATTTTCAAGTAGGGGCTGTAATTAGGAATTCCAATTAACGCTTGTTTACTGTATTGCGTAATGTATAAGATATAATTTTTATATGATAGTGCTTATTAAATTAAAAAAAAATAATTTATTTACCTTTTAGGTGCTTCAATATAAGTTTCATATATGATTGTTAGATGAGTTGGCTCTAAAAACCAATTATGTGATAATATATTGGTTGATACATAAACAATATATGAAGGTCTGCACTTGCGACCAATTGTGCATTCATTATACATACAGTTTTTCAGTTTATATTTCTATTTAAAATGACCTTATTAACTTGAAAAAATAAAACAAAGAGAACCGACCATTAATGGACGACTAAAAAATTAATTCAAATTAATCATTAATCTGTCAACTTTTGATAAGATTTTCTTAATTTTGATAAATACAATATTTTGGAATTAAACTTTTTAAAAAAATATTGCAAATGTCATATTAATTTTTATATTTAGTACATTTATATTTTATTATACTATTTAATGTTCACATTTTTTTTCTGCCATATCTTATATTTTCATTTAATTATTAAAAATGGCTTCACCTATGACCTAAGACATTTAGTAAATTAAAATATATGAGCATATCTGTCATATGACCTATTCATTTTTTCATAGTAATTTTTGCATTTTTTAGGGGTTTACTATGTTTTGTAATAGATTTTAGCATCATTATGAGGGCATTTATGTGTCTTAATGTGAGTGTGTTTATAAGTGTGCCCACGTCTGAAATAAATGATTCCATTGTTTATCATACGTTCTCTAGTTTTAGTGTTAAACATTATAGTAATCCATGAATAAGTCAGATTCTAATTTTATTTATAGTGGTAAATTATTATCTGTGTCATTAATTATAGCGGTTACCCATTCATGGAGCTGTCATTTCTGCATTCCTGTAACATTTAGTTTAGCCCTTTACTATTACTGTATAATTAAATTTCGCTGTGACTAGGCTATAGTTATTTTATCATTTCTGGATTCTTTATTACGCTCATTAGCGTTTCAAAAACATTATTAAAATTTTTTGTGTTTAATAACTGCGATAAATAATTTCGTCATTTTTTTTTTTTTGTAATTTTGTTCCATGTCATGAACCTCACCTGAAACCAGAGCTCGTTGGTTAAATGCGGTTGAAATGGTCCGAGACTTGAACAATAATTTAAGTTTGTAAATTGTCCAAGTGTACTCTATGTTTCATTTCGTATCTCAGAACCAATTATTGAAGTTCTGAAATGGCAAATATAGAAAACATGTAAATATACGTTTAAATTCCCTACATATATTCTCAAAGTTACTGGTTTTTGAGGTGCTTAAAATTACGTACTTAGTCTATTATACTATGCTTAGACCATTACTTATTATAGGAGAGGTTTGTGAAAATTCTGTAACGAAATCGATTGAAATGGAATTTAGCAAGGATGCTTTTTCTGCCTTGTGAAGTATAAATAGTTTTTGAATTTTAATGTACAATATAAGTATAATATGACATTGTAATAACAATACTAGTAGTTGTTAAGGTTTTAAGGTGATACCGTCCAAAATTTCGTAGTTTAATCATACACATGTTCATATCCGAGGCATGAATTACATACAAGACTACATATCGGTCTTATTATTTACAAATTTTGCAATGTTAGAACTGATCAGCACTTAAACATTTCATTTAATTTACTTTTCTTTATTTATATCCTTATTTGCATCGGTTTACAACGAATTAATTCTAGGACTAAGATGCAAGGATAAGTAAAAAAATTTTTTGAAAAATTTGGGATTTCCCTACTCGTCAATTCTGAAAATTCGCAAAACATGTTTTAATAAATTAAATAATCTTTCTTTTTTTCATTGAATAAGGAAACAAATATATTTTTTTAAAATTTGATTTGAAGGTAAACAGGTGAACAATCACCGGTTAGCTCAAAATTATAATATTACCCACTGATGATACAGCCTGCCTAGTCATTATCAATACATATTTCCTACGTCATACTTAATAAATATCATGAAAACATGGCAAACGCTTAAGAAAATTAAAGGCATTCTTAAGCATTAGTGCAATATTATTATTGTTACCAAAAGAGAAATATTCAATTAAATGCAGATTAATTTTTAATAATTTTATTAGAGTGGTTTAATCCGATTTAAACGCCAAATATTGTGGGGTTTTTTACGATAAATTTGGAAAGCACTAATCAAAATCATCGAATAAAAAAACTTTTACGTACATGTAACATATATGTGTATATGTAGTCTGTTAAATTTGTTAACTTTTCAAGAGCCAGAGTTAGCTAAATTTAGATGCTTACAAATGCTTGTTTTTGACTGTGTCTGAATCACTCTGCATAATCTATTGAAATTTAACGTGCACTCTAGAGAATAGTCCTAAATATTTTATTCCGACACAGTATAATGTCTCGTTGCAAATTAATGCTAATGGTGTTGGTATTAAACGAGGATCCGCTCACTTCCAGAAATTGAGTTGATTTATCAGTTATTTTATCAGTTACTGGGATTCAGTGCCAGAAATAGACTTCCAATTAATTTTGCCGTTCTTCTTTCTCGTCCCATTCGATAAAATTCAACAGTTCCTGAGACAGTATTTTAGATAACATGAAATAAACATAACAATCTCATAAATCTGACTCATTGACTGTGAATCGAGGTCAAAACAATCAATGAGCAGAATCAAATATATTTTATTTAGACTAAAAATAAACTTACTTCTATTGAAATTAGCCGCACTCTCTAGTTCTTCCACCCGGAGCAAATATCTCTTTTGCTTCTCCTTAATTTCGATAAACATCCTCATACAAGACTGAGAAGACAAGAAACTGCTCGACGTTTTCGCCTACTAAACCATCCAACTCATCTCGTATCCAATCCTTACAATCCAAAATCCTTCGTAAAATACTCAATGCTCCTTAATATGTCACAAACAAACTCATCCATCATTATCTTAATATCCCATATGTTGCTGATTTGGCCCAAACTGGATACCTATCCTTCCATGAAAAGCTCCATACACATTGAATCCGCTAGTCTCTCAACTTGCTTGCCATAATATTCCGGATAACCCTCCGAGGCGTCTGAAAAGAAGATGGCCTCGAGACCTTCTACTATAGAACTTTATTGGAATGCTATCAATGGGTAGTTTCTCCACAAGTGTTTTTTTCATGTCCTTTGTTGATACCGCAGATTTACTTGATGTAATATAATTACAGTTGTAAATATCAATAAATTATTCTAAAAAAAAATTTCGATAAATAAAAAATATAAATAAATAACAAGCTTTGCAATAATCAGCCAAATTTTGGTCTAGAATTAAACCATTACGTTCCACGAAGAACAAAATTTTATTTAGTCAATGTTAATAATGAAATTTTATCTACTCAAAGGCTATTTCGAAAAAAGAAAGATTTCGGCTCTGAAGAGTATTACCTGATAAACGATTTTGTGCTTTTCAAAATTCATTTTTTTCAATAACCGTTTTTTGTTTGCTTTATTAATACGAGAAACAAAAATCGTATACAGTTAATTTAGTATTAATTATATTAACTTGTATGTTTTTCGTTAATATAATTATAGTTAAAAAATCTTTATTTCGACGAAATTAAAATACATTCGTTTTAACGAGTAATTTGAATCTTTACACGTAATTTGCTTGTATATTTATTTTAGGACATTTTTGTTATTGATTTTTAATTGCATTGTTTTAGTTCTTTTCTTCTAATACAACGATAATAGCACCCGTTTTGTTATGTTCTACTGAGGCATTTAAACAAATAATGAAATAAGGCTGTACTGGATTTTTATAGTTTGAGAGCTCCAAAGCGTGAGCTTGGCAAACTACTGGGAAAGGTTTGTGGATTATTAAAACAGGCTAAATAAACGTTATTTTATTGTTTCGAACATGCTTTCTATAGATTTATTTAAAACAATATTAAATTTATAGAACATGCTAATTATGTTGCGTTTGAAATTATTCGTGGACAGATAGGGATCCAATTTCAAGAATAAAATGTGAAATTCAATTCTCATATATCGTTCTCTTATCATATAAAAGCTAGATATTTTGAATTTTATCCAATATTTATATGTTTTCTGTGATTATTTTGATTCTTTTTACATGAAGGTATCATTCACAAGTAAAAAAATAAAAAACTCCCCATAGATATATGCTCATGTAGTCCTTAGATGACATTGGTGTAAGTCTTAGTTCTGAATAATGTTGCTATTTTAAATAAGCAGATCCCTCACAAAAAAAAAAGAATAGAAATGTCAAGTGTTACATTATTATAGAATAGAAAATTGTGATGATTGTAATACAGAAATGTTCTGGTGTTTACTAATCATTTTAAAATATATATTAACATTATTTTCCCTCTAAATGTATATCCATATATTATGCTCAAGTAATTTATGTCATTTTGGGAACGAGCTAAGCGAAGTTTGTTAAGTTTTAAAAAGGCGCAATCGGGTCTGAAATGTAAGGTTAAATCAACATATCTTATTCTTTAAAATGACATATTTTATTTACTATAAATTGTTGTATGTGAAGTAAGTGTTTTCTAAATATATGATGTTTGTAATCGACATCAATAAAATTTATAAAATGCTGTGGTTTCTTTCTATTGAGTTTCATTATTTAAGTTAATTAATCGTTTATGCGGTCCTGCAGGAAGGATCTAGCAATATATTTCTCAATTTGAAAGGTAATCGGCCGACGAACATCATTATGTTTGAAATGTTTGGCCCGGTGCGCTAAATAAACTATCTTGATTACTTGCAGAACCTAAACTGTTTCATATTTAAGTTTATGTATACATTAATACCTAGTGATTTATAAAACAAAAAAAACCTGTACCGCCACAACCCGTGAAGGGTCTAGGGTTCAGTATATGGTAGATACTATACTGTTTCTTCAACAACGGTTGTGCAGAGTGCTGATTTGTCCTAGATCACGCTCAAACGCCAGATTTCCCCCCCTTATTTTGGTTACATATTTGGTAGGAACTTCGGCATGGCAACTCAGTGCTCTACCACTGAGCCACTTCGTTCCCCCAGTGATCTATAACAAACTACAAAAAATAATTTAATTAAATAAAAAACAAGTGTCATTTGTTATTAAGTTATCAAAACAAATTAAAACCAAATAACACGTTGACCTCAGGGCAAACTGACTGAAACGACAACAAAACGTAGGCATTTGTTGGTCATCAGCCCAATTCGTATGCAACATAACAATAACATTATGTGGAAGAAATTGGTCCGGGTAGAGGTCACAATGAATTTCCCGTATCTTGAAGAAATTGGTCCGGGTAGAGGTCACTGAATGAAATTCTCAATTAATTTGAGAAAATCTTTATTGATAGCCAACGTTTCGACCTACGCTGTAGGTCTTCTTCAGGGCTATAATTGAGAATTTCATTCAGTGACCTCTACCCGGACCAATTTCTTCAACATACATTATCATAGGTCAACAATTACCATCAATATGAATTTCTCATATCATTTGAGAAAAACTTTATTGATAGCCAACGTTTCGACCTACTTTGTAGGTCTCCTTCAGGGCTATATGCAAAATACAGACAATATAAGAAAATGGTACAAATATATTAAAACATATTAAATATATTTGTACCATTTTCTTATATTGTCTGTATTTTGCATATAGCCCTGAAGAAGACCTACAAAGTAGGTCGAAACGTTGGCTATCAATAAAGTTTTTCTCAAATTATACGAGAAATTCATTGTGACCTCTACCCGGACCAATTTCTTCCACATATATTATCAAGGTCAACAATTATCATTCAATAGCAATAACATTATGTTGAGAAATTTTGAAAATCAATAATATATTAAGAAAAACATACGAGACTTACTATCCATTGTTTTCTCAAGTTAAGTGGCAACATGAATCCAGGGTAATCAAATGATAAAAGAAATAGAAATAAAAATGAAGGAATAAAAGCCACTATAAAGTATTTCTTTAATACAAAACTGCGTAACCAATTATTTTATCCAGCTGCAAAACAATTAATTGAAAACATAAAAACCTTAAAATCAGTACTTCTGAATCTCACTAAATTGGGCCTGATACAATGAACTGGGTAGAGAAGAGGGATTGTTGCGCCCCTAGACCCAACGTTTTTTGTGGACCCTTCATTAGAGATGGAAGATGTGAGGATGTTCAGGCCGTCCTCAAGCAAATATTTTTTATGTTAACAAGTTATTTTTATTAAACTATAATTCATTTATAAACATATCTAAAGTAATATTTTATGTTTCGGAGTATCAAGAAAATTAATTATCCATATTTATAATTACTTCTTTGATAGGTATCTTAACAAAATATATGTAATTTATTCGCATGGTTGCAAGAAACAGGTTAATTTTAGTTCAGGAGCTCGCAATGGGTACATCTAACGTAAAAAAACATGCTCATAGAAACAATTTTAAACTCTAGTTAGTTCTCATAGTTAATCCTTTTTTTTACACAATGAAATTTGAAATTGAAATCCCCAAATTTGATGTTTCATTTAATGCTTACGGTTGACATTTTTATATAATGCATAGTTTGTGTCTCTAAAAAAAAAATCACCTTCATTGACTCGGTTGTGTTATGAACAATGTTTAAGTTTCTAGAACATAAGATGAACTCCAGAAGCTCTTGAATTTTAAAATTGTTTATACTTAACAGGGAGGACCTCATCTGATTATCATGGACATCATAATACCGCCTATTTGGGGGGAGGTGGGGTACACATTACTCCTTATAGGCATTGTATGTCACCTCACTCACTTTTTGATTGTATTTCTTTTAGAAATGAAGATTTGGTTGGATTTTTTTTATTACTCTAGAGGAGGAGATAGTTCGCTATGACCGTTATTGTATTACTACCACATTCCAGAATTTTAAATCTCAATGCGAAAAGTGACTAATAATTTTCAATAAGAGACAGATATCCTTATGCTGACTGGAGGACCCTTGGAAGAATGAAGGACTGACGTCCCGAAGCTCAAGTTAAAAAAAAAGATAGTCGGACTAGAGATTTTACTATACTTTCAAATAGTATCGATACTACTTTCGATTTGATAAGTAACGATAACGTAAATAGAATATTCCTGACTTCCATCTAATAATGTAGATACCATTAGGAATATATTGGTGGTAATGTATTGATATCACAGAATATTGCAAATATCAAGAATTCAAATGGGCTGAACGAAACGCCTCCGTAATAGCTTCTATTATTACAGTTATTACAGATATACTACAAATAAACGGGCAGTTAAACTGAGCGTTTACGGGCCCCTTCGATTCTTAGACCGAAAGAAAAACACACCCTTCCTTGGAGCCGTTAATATTACAATTGAGATTTAATCGATTCTATTAATCGAGTTACGGGAGTGATGTGATTCAGTGGTAGAGCGCTGAGTTTCCGTACCGGAGGTCGATTTTATTTAATCTGTTAACAGCCGGAGGTGGATTCCTTGGAATCTGGGCCCTACTCAGCCTCTATAAAGTGGGTACCCAACATAGGGAGGAAAATCTTGCAGTTGGGCGTGATCTAGGCCAAATCATTTTCTTGCACAGCCGTTGTCCATGAAACTGTACATTATCTACCAAGTACTGAACTCAAAACTCCTCATGGGTTGTAGTGATACAGGATATATTTATTATAAGTGAAAGAACTGGATATTTAGACGACATTTGCTTGATTTATTATTTTATGACTTTTTTTTTAAGCGGGTTTTTTCCTGCTATTGTAAAATTTACTTATAAAAGACAACTTAAATTAATTAAAATCACTGTTGTTTAAACATGTAAAGGAAGTCCAGAACATGTATGTACACTTATTTCTACTTGTATATGTAAAACTGTAAATAAAGGTTTTTTTTTTTTTTATTTTTTTTTATTTTATGACTCAATTAATTCTTCAAATTACGTTAAATAAATATCTTCTATAGTGATGATGTATATTGCGTTATATACTGAATTACATTAAGATAAAGTGATAGGCATTAAACAGGAGAGAAGGGGTGAAGTATCTTAGGCTGAAAGCTGTTGGGAGATATTCCGCTTTAAGATTGCCTTTGCAGTGGATTACGTGCGCTCAAAACCGATAGATATATCTGAGGGTTGGATCTAGCCTCCACTTTCAATCCCCTGTCCTCATCGAATAACAGTCACATTTTCTCAGGCTCTATTTTTAAATTACAACGTTTTTCCCAGTCTATTTTATTTACAAATCGTTCCAGATTTATTTAATGCTGCAATAATATTTTCCTAGCTGCGTCATCAGTTTCATTGATTGATTAATTTTTCTTTAAATTTTCTATTAAAATGCCGTTAATCACGGATCATTCCATTCCAA
Source organism: Arma custos (assembly GCA_037127475.1). Taxonomy (NCBI): domain Eukaryota; kingdom Metazoa; phylum Arthropoda; class Insecta; order Hemiptera; family Pentatomidae; genus Arma; species Arma custos. The sequence continues at coordinate 5,799,530 of CM073761.1, read as the reverse complement.
CCGTTTTCCGACAAATGGATCGAAAATTCTTTGGAGTGAAACGGATCGGCTGCCTTAAGGTCCACTCCATCACGCCAATGTGGAAAACTGGTGGAATGGAAGTCAGGGTGGTAAATAGGACATCTACCCTAACCAACAAACTTTAATTTTGTTGAAAAGCTGAAAAGAGACATTAAATACATATTAAAAACTATAGTCGAATAATTAAAACCAAACAAGTTTTATCATTTTACAGGTATCCTAAGTCTCTAAACTAAAACAGGATACAAATATCGTTTCACCCATTCAGTGTCATCAGGACAGAAAGAGAATATTAGCAAAAGCAATCAAGCAGATAAAGCACACCCTAACCTCAAAATGAAGCAAGATGCATTCCACCACCTCCAAGGCCCTAATGCAACAACTGAATCTTAAGGAATGTTACCAGACACCAGCTGGAAATGGTCAGATAAAAACAGGATAATGAATATATTTTTCACTAATGTCTTAACTAAAAATTACAAATTCAAGAACTTGCAGGATGTTTGAAGTCTGAAATAATCACCATTGTAAACATGCGTCCTCGATCACTGCCTCCCAAAAAAATTGTTATTAAACAATTTTGAATACTTAAGCCAGTCATTCCTGTCCTTTGTTAGCTCTCTCCACCTCCTTGCTCCAAGGAACTTGAGGTCTTCTTCATCACCATTCAACTTTCTCATTCTAGGTCTTCCTCTTAATCGTTTCCCTCCAATTATTCCATCTAACATGCGGCTTGGCATCCTTGTTTCTGGCATCCGTTCCACGTTTCAGCCATCTGAGGCGGGATTTCCTCACAAACAATACCAGATATGTTTTTCCGTATATTTTACGGAGCTCACGATTCTTCCTTGACCGCCACGTACATACCGTTTGTTCTTATTAGCCTAACAATTTTGAATATACGGCCCAAATTTTGGAGTTGAGTCCTGTAAACTGTCTTAAAATTCCTTGAAATACCAGATCACTCATGAATGAATGAATAGAACAACCTTTTATGCCCAAGATTGCGGGTTCGCAGCCCGACAAGTGGCAATACAGTTTTTGAAGGGAGTAAATAAATGCTTGGTTATGCGGCGGACCGGGGCCTTTCCTGTCTCAGGTAATCGTTAAAGTTCCCCATCCTAATTATACTTGGATAGGCAAATCTTAGGACTGCATAGATTCATATTTTTTTAGGAGTGTTCAACGGCTCATTTTTTAAGGCATATTTTTTGAGAATCTCCCAAAGGTGATTGGATGTAAAAATGTAGCAATGATACGGAGTTCTATTTGGAGTGATTTTAAGTGACCACCACTACTTGTAAATCCATTATTAGCTATGTATTGTTATGTTTTTATAAAAGTTGTCAATAAATTAATCAAAGCAGATATCCTAGCCATGCATCCAAGATGATTCCAGATAGGTGAATACGTCGAGACCACTCAGCAATCACATATTCGAAACAGTTTCATTCCAAGTTGTAGAGATCATTATTGCATTGCATGAGCAACAACCGTTAATAATAGAAATATAAAAACAAACAGATATAAAAATTATAAGAGACTAGATCGCGTGTTGGGCCCACAAGTTAAAACAACTTCTCGGTTGAGGTTGGGGACTAAAACAAAGATGTTTTCCACCTTCTTGTGGATGTCGTTACTTTATAACAACCACGTACAAATTACAAACCATTATGATTTAATGATCCAAAAATTAATTCTAGATTTACTCACAAGTAACTGAGATTTGTTCAAATATTGTTTTCTAAATAATCTCGACTTAATGTTGAATAAAATACAAACACCAGAAACTCATCAGTTTTACTATTTGTTAAATTTAAAATAGTTAAAGAAGTTGATGACATGACGGAATTACATTGCCTTCGACGGAATGAGATGATGGCTTTGAGATAATTATTTTAATATATTTTAAAGAGGTACTATAGATCCCACGTCCGGATTTGCGATCCTGGGGCGATGGATTTTGATGACAGAGGTATAAATACTCTGGGATATTTCGATGAAAATGGGAGTTTTCATATTAGGGGAGATATTCATATTCATCTCCCAAAGGGACTCAATTGGTTGAGCATTTTAATGCTCTAAAACCATCAGTTAGGGAGAAAATGCTTGATATAATGTCGGAGACGTGTTGGAGGATGAAGGTGCGTACATCTCCATTAAGTATAACTGCGAAGCGAGATTTATTCAAAATGTGGTCAATTATTCTGTAAAAACATTATTTTTAAACATATTATAATTTTTTATGTTATAACATTTGATACTTGAAGTCGAAGATGAGCTTCTTTATATCTAATAAATAAAAAAAAGCTGTACCACTACAACCCACGAAGGGTCTAGATTTTATTCGAGGTTTTAAGGACAACAGTTGTTCTGGGAGATGATTTGTCCGTAATCTCCCTCATCCAGCACGTTTTCCCCCCTATTTCATATAAATAATAATGTATAACATTATTAATGGAAGTTTGATGAATTAAACACAGGTTAAAAATCTTATTTAATCTTAAATGAACTATAGTTTGTGGGATAATTCATATTTTGCATTAAGTATATGACATCTGAGTACGTTATTAAGAAGTCTGTTAAATAATGATACTGTGCTGGAAAACCAATATTTTAAGATTTCATATGTAGTAGAGACTAGATTTTATATATTTACTAATATTTTACGGAATAAATGTATGAGGTCATATGAAAACAAGACTAAATTTAAATAAAGTTATCTTGTACCTACTAATGCATTAAAATCGGATTTGAACATGCGGTTAGTGAGAAAGTTTCGCAAAGGGGTAACTAGTCTCATTTGGTTATGGATGAGGGGATTAGAGGATAAATAAAGTATTTATTCGATAGTGAAGCATGATAATACTCAACTCCCATAAAGTCGTCCTTTACTTTACTCAGTCTGTAATTTGCGACATTTATCAAAATCAGAAAGTCTATCGGGGTTGCCGTGTACATATTCTTCATGCGAATTCCCAAGTAGCTTTAAGGCAGAAAAGGATTAAGCCAGTCAAGTAAGCCTAAGCAAGACGGGGTTTTCTGTGATGATAAAGTTAAACACGTTTACTAAATAAATTTTCTCGAATTAGTTCTAGGAAATTGATATATGTATAACAAAATACTGATTTTTTTTTTAAGTAAACAACAATACAATGTTCATTAAGTTGATTAGATTCTTGTCCGAAACACTCACTATTTAACCGCATTGTAATCGAAAATTTTGTACCTAAGAATCTACCAGGAGTCATGAACATTGCAAAAAGAATTGTCTTTAAAGCATTTTCTTAAATAGTACCAACACGTTTTTTTACGCTCCAATTTCTTTCCAGTTCTACTCACAATCCTCTCACGAAGCATACTACATTGCACTATTCGTCAAATTTCAATAATAGAGCATCTGTTTGGGAATTAAGAATATATAGGAATAGTTTGGATTTGAATATGGTTAAATAAGATGCATTACGGATATCGGGTGGGAGTGAGTTCCAAAGAGAGGTAGACTGAGCGAGAAAGGTTTTGGTTCTGTGGGAACGGGAGAAGAGGTCGGAAAGGCGGGATCTAGTGCCCTGGAATTGGATAGAGTATTTGAACTTTAGGAGACTATAGATATAAGATGGTTGTTGTGAGTTGATGGTTTGGTATAAGAAAGAACTTAGGAAATAGAGTCTACGGATAGAAGGGAGGAGCCACTTTAACTCATCACAAAGGTGGGACACATGAGAATTCCTCGGGGCGTCGAAGACAAACCGAAGTGAGCTGTTCATAACTCATCTCAGTCTTTCCTCAAGCTTGTTCGAGAGCCCACCATAAGCCACACAGCCATAGTCAAAGTGCGGAAAAATGAAAGAAGTGATGAGGAGCTTACGGATCAGTAGTTAATAATGTAGTACCGATCTCGCATATTGTTTTGCCAATTCAAAGGTTTCAAAAAGTGTAAAGTACTTGTTTATTTACTTCGGTAAAGCTAAAAAAATTCATTCAATGGAGCAACAAGGGAATAAAAGTGGACATAAAAGGGTAATAAAAATGGACAGCATTTCATAACAGCCCTCTATAAGATTATTTTTAGCTTCACTCTTAATCTAAAAGTTCTAAGAATCAGTAATACTTCGAATTCTCATAATTTTGATTCTCTTTTATTTTTGTCGTGGGTTCAAGAATTATGTGAAAAACTAACGAAAAGTAAGATCAAATTAAATGAATGCAGCACATCTCTCAGCAACAGTCCAAGCAGACGCATCAAACAGATCAGCATCAGTCCAACGCGTTCAATCAAATACTTAATTCAAGAAACATTAGAATATAAAAAATAATAAATAAATAAAAATGCTTGTCTGTCCGTTAATTTCTGAGACCGCAGTGCTAGTTTTTTACAAAATTAGGTACCGTTCAGACAGGTTATCCCTTTTTTATCAAAATGGCTACTGATTATGGGTTACATGTACCAATAAATGAAATTTAAGTGCTTTGAAATCGTTATATGAATGACCTATATAGAGCATTATTATATATGAAAAAAACTGAATTGAGGATTGGTGTGACGACACTACCTTGAGGAACAACAACAGACAAAGAAAAGTGGGGTGAATAGACATTACTATGATTTACTTTGAACGATCTTATAGTAAGATAGGATTGGATAATGATAATATATATGTTGGGGGTTTGAAGAATTGAGCATTTATATCAAGAATTTACCGTTGTTATCGTCGACAAACTTTAAGATGTTTATTGATGTTCAGAGGTGTTTATTACGAAAAAAAAATCATTATTTTCTAACATTTATAAACCTTCTCAATCAGAGTTAGGGATAGTGGATTGGTTTTAATCCAAATTTTAAAATAGTTTTAAGGAGGAATATTGGGTTCAGGCATTTATTAATAATCAAATAGTGAAAAAATGAAAATAAATTGTATTGCTTTAATTTATTTTCAAGTTTATAATTTTTTTTTAATGCAAACTGGACTTCACTCTTCATAATTTATATATTGGGAAAAAAAAAATTCCAGTCTTTATATATTCTTGATTCCTACAATAAAATAAAATAGACACATAATTATAAAAAAATATGACCAAAATAACTAGCAGAAAAAAAGTATGACACCTCATAAATGCCATTATTAATATTTAGAAAGTGGGGGGATCAACTGTCCTCCATGATCAATTGTTATCAAATGATTTAAACTTTGATCCGTGTAATAATTTATGTTATTTACATTTTAAATATTAATAATGGCATTTATGAGGTATCTATACTTTTTTTCTAGTTATTTTGGACATATTTTTTATAATTATGTATCTATTTTATTATTGTTATTTTTTATTTTGTACAGAATTTATGACTTATAACTTTTTAAGTTATATACTATGAAAATTGATGCAAAAAAATGTTATCAGAATAATTAAAAATGAAAACATAAGTGTCGAAACGTCTTGAATAATTGTAGGAATCAAGAATATATAATGACTGGAAACATTTTTTTTTTCTCTTTCCCAATATATAATTTATTTTCAAGTTATAAATTGAAAATTTCATTGTGTTTAATACGAAGTTCTCAGTTTGTAACTTAAAAGAGAAATTAAAGCAAAACATTTTTTTTTTCATTTTTTTCACTAACTGATTATTACTAAATGCCAAAATTATAGGAGCATTTTATTGTTAATGAAAAATATATAATAAGTTAGAAATTAATATTTCGGTTTCAGGCTACTGCAACATTTAATAGAAACACGCTCTCAGCTAATTACATTAAGCTCCCAAATAATTACAAAAGACTCACATTCCTGACAGTTATAAGACCTATATGGACTTATGGAATAGAGCTTTGGGCCTCCACTATGCCATCGAATTCCTCAATTAGGATACAATTCTCTTATCCAATTCCTACAAACCGAAGTTCTCAAGGCTCCTTACTTCGTTACGTATAAAGTCATCCATAAGTACCTCGATGTTCCATTTCTTGGTGATTTGGCCCGAATATTGAGTATATTGAATATTGAGTTGCCAGTTACCTTACCTTGCAGCCGCTCCTTATATTTGCCCTGAAGATGGCCTACAAAGTAGGCCCAAACGTCGGCACACAATAAATAAGTATTCACTTATTTGGTGTTTCATTTGACTGCACCCCCAAATATCTCTATCCTTACATTAGAAGTTCCAGTCAACTAATTTCTTCTCTTACAAACTACTTCTTCAATGCCCGAAGAACCTCCGAGGCGTTTGAAAAGGAAATGGCCTCTTGACCTTCTAAGTAGAATTTTTAATTTGGGATTAATAATTTAATCTACTTGCCTTTATCCATGCCATTATAAGTAGTTGTAGTTTTGTTATAATACAGTTGTAGTAAATTTCAATAAATACATTTTTTTAAATATATATTTTATACCTGTGATAGGCTGCGTTTGGGGATACACGAATTATATCTTTTTTAAACTCATGTGGGATGTTAATATTTTCTAAAAAAAGAAATAAGAGAATATGTTTTAAACTAATGGCATAAATGAAAAAGTACAAAAATGTCAGTGAATTCGAACAAAAATACGATATCCCTCCATATGATGTTGAACTCCCCTGAATGAGGGCATAAATCCTTTTTCTATAATTAGGATAAACGAGTAGATAACCGATGGAGGGAGGGGACACATGTCCCAGCCCCGTTTGTACTTGTTAAAGTTGTCAACACTGTTTCCCCATCAATGCACCGCAGATAAATCAATGTACCATTTACTTTTATAAGTATTTACACTACCACGCCATGTTTCGTATGTGACAAATACAACTGATTTTCATTCTGTTTTGTTTGGGCTATTACTATATTAAATTAAATCTTAAATACTGGCTCATTGACGGTTTATTTATAAATGCAGTCAATTAAACATTCGTAAAAAAATTAAATAGGCAGGCATGGATACTGCCGACAGAAGAGAAAACTCGAAACTTTGAAATAACTGTATTCTTTTTTGAATTTCTACAATTGATTTAGAAATCGTAGAATTGAGCCTGGATTATTTAAATGCCATAATTTGGTTTGTTATTTATTGAAATTTACCGTTTATATAACAATACAAGTAAACATAATATCATGGACAAAGACATTCTCAGACAGACTCAGTAGTTTCTCTACACTACTGAGTGATAGTACTCGAATAACAAAGTCGACTAACGGGGTCATGAGACGCCTCGGAGGATTATAGGGAATTGAAGAAATAGCTAGATTTGAAACTTGTGGATTTGAGTGGGAATATTGTTTGTCATGGTATCGAGTTTGGGGAAAAAATGGGACATTGAGGTTATTATGGATGACTATTAGTAACAATTTTTTATTTTTTATTTATTGATTGATGTTTACAAATGTATTACAATAATACAACCAGTAAATAGGCTAAGTGATACATAATGACATGAGATAATGACAAGTAGAGAAACTACCCACTGGTTGTTAAATCAGAAGTTCAACTAATAAGGTTACGTGGCCATCTCGGAGGATTATCGGGAATTGAAGAAGAAGCCAGGTTTGAAACATACAAGGTTTGAGTGGGAATGAAGTTTGTTATGAAAGGATAAATAGCGGGTTCGGGCCATATCAGCAACAATTGGTGTCCCATTAAGGTCATTATGGATGAATTTATTCTTAACAAAATAAGGAGCATCGAGGATTTTACGAAGAATTTTGGATTTTAGGGATTGGATACGAGGGGAATTCGATGGCTTAGTAGAGCCCTAAAGCTCTACTCCGTATGTCCAAATAGGTCGTATGATGGTCATGCAGATGAGTCTTTTGTAATTAATTAGGAGCTTAGAGCGTTTGTCTAGTAAGTGTTGAAGTAGTCTGAAACCTCGAGCGGTTTCTTGTCTTTTCAGCCTTGTATGAGGATTCCAGTAACAAATTAAGGAGGATTTTTGATTGTAAGGATTGGGTACGAGAGGAATTCGATGACATAGTGGAACCCCAAAGCTCTTCTTCGTATGTCCAAAAAGGTCTTATAATAGTCATGTATAAGAGTCATAATTTGTAAATTGAAATTATTAATATTGGTCTAGTTTACACCATATTGGCAAATATATACATATTTCCTGGTAGTTTATTTATTAATCAAAACATATGATAGCACGTAACATACAAGCTCAATACAACTTAATTGAAATAATAATTAGTATACAGTTATATTATTTATATCATCCAAATTCTAGTGTATTTGCTTCCCAATTAACAACTAAAAGAAATCATTTAACTATGAAAAATAAAATTTTTTAGGGAAAAAAAACACTTATTGATGTGTTAAGTTATTATTAGTGTGAATTTCAAATTTTTTTTTTCTGTGAATCACCCGTGTAATATATTGTCTTTGCATGTGTTCAAATAAATTTCAAGGACTTCCGAAGCCCGAAGATGTGAATGAGCATCGGGAAAAATTATTCCATTTGCGACCGAATCCGATATCGCAGGCGCTGAGGAAGCCGGAATTAGCATACCCTAATCTCTACTGATTAGGTCATTTATCACATTAGAATACATTCTTGCTTTCCTTTTACTCTTTTCTATGTTTAAAAAGTAAAACTTTAAAATAAATATCACTTTTTATATCCGTACGCGAGGTAAATTATCTTAAGTCCAATTTTTCTTATTTAAATTTTTCTATTTGCATTATTCTTTAGGCATATATCGAGTATAGTTATTCTAAGTAAGCTATGAGAGTAATAAAAATTAAATTTAAAGTTTAATTATAATTCATAAGAATGTTTTGATACATATTTTAGCTCTATTTTAATATGTAAAGGAGATAGAAGATCATCCAGTCAACCATTTTCATCTCTATTTTAATAATTTGAAAACCTCTGATATTTAATTAATTATAATATATTATTTAATTATATATTATATCACAAATGACCGAATTAACCACAATTATTATTTTATTCATAAAATATGTAGCTGTGTCACATTCTCTCATGTAGTTCCGATCATGTTTATAACACAAAAAAACAAACCAAGTTTTATGATAAACGGTTGACTTTTGTTTGTTTGATAAAACATTTTTTAAAAAATTACAGGATCAAAAAAACTATCGAAACTACCCTTCATTTAATAAATCTTCAATTTTCAGCCGATCCAAGCTTCTCAATATCTGTATTACTTCAGACCTGACCATACTTTTGACTCAAGGTGTTATCGTTTGATTTTTTATTTTTACAGATAGTGACCAGATTTTCATGTTTGAGTAATAGTTTCAAAGCCAGTTGTTGAAAAAACTGTATATACTTTATCATATTTCATAGTATTTTTTTGCTAAAATTTACATTGGTTTGTAGTTTAGGTTAGAATATACATTGTTAAATCCCTTCGGTTTTACAGTCTCGGTCTTTTGGTGCACCAAAACCTGCAAAATAAGATAAAATTAAATCGGTCAATCAGTTTACGGTAACCGCAACCCAGGTACACATAATAATTCAGGAGCTGGCGAACAGACACGGATTAGGCCACTATAATTCGAACACACTTTTTTTTCGAATTATGATGCCTTGGACCTCGTTATGTCGATAACTGTTAATATTCTTAATGAAAACCGTCTCTCAGTAGGGAAAAAATAGCTTTTAAAAATGCATTTTCAAACAAATTCAGTTTAGTCCGAGTTTTTACCAAACAGATTAAAATTTTCATTAATTTTTCATTCTAAAATAGACTAGTCCCATATCTAGTTCATATCTTTAACACGTAATGACGGATATAGCCGTCCGATCTTTGGCGATATGTAGGCAAACGGCGCCTATAGCCGTCGTGCACATTTAAATCAATAAAAAAAGAAGAGCGCTAATACGAAGTGTACTGACGCACACACTTGTTAATTATTGAGTAATACATCGAAAAAAAAAGGTGTGGCATGCCAGGCAGAATATTTATTGCCATTTTACGAGTTTTCTCATGCTTTACCGCTTCGAAACATTTGGGCATCTAGAAACAAATGACGGCAATAGCAGTCGACAGTTTTTTTTAAAAACCTGTGGCCAAATATGATAATTTTCACTTCCAAACATACAACTTACACTCGATTTCATCTGGCAGTCATAAACAATAGAAAAGAAATGTGTTTCTGAGGACGATCATCAAATTAAAAGTGTGCGGCAACGTGTCAACACATTTTTAATCAAAAGCGGACATGTCCAGCAAAAACTAAATATTAAGTAAATAACTGTAACACTGCACTGTAACACTAGCTTTGCTCGGGAAATTCTAAAATATGAATAAAAAAGTTAATCAGGTGTTACTATTTCAATTGTTATGAGTGTTTTGTGTGCATGATTACATTTTAACTGTTAAAAATGGAAGAAATTGTGACTGTATTTTAGTAACGCAGTTTGGTGATAAATGAGTCGTGTATACTAAAGTAGAATGGTATCTAGGTAAGAATAGAGGTAATCTACAGGATACAGCTACAACAGGATCTACAGGCATCATTGAAGAAAATGAGATTGGTTGAGTAGGTGAATGTGATAATATTGAGGATTCCGAATGTCTGGATGTGGATTTTATGGAAATGGTTATCTAATTTTCTTTAAAACACAATAAATCTTTCAAATCAATACTTTTCGTCTCTTCTTTGAAAGTCCTTTTAAATACAAAATCGGATTCTTCCAATACTAACAAAACCGTAATTGTCACATGTTTACGGTCAAAACCGGATAAGACCATCTTTTTCGAACAAAACCAGACTAGTCCATTTTTGTTTGATAAATAACTTCTGGAATATAAAAAGCAAATTAAACATTAATTACTCATGTACCAATAGTACTAAACCACCTATCTATAATAACGTAATGTTGTCTCATTAATCTCCTCCATATATTAATATCAGTTTTTTAGCCATCCTGTAAAATTTAATTTCGTGAACTAATCCGGTTCTGTTCGCCAGCTCCTCAATTAATGTTTCGGTGATTTTGAAAAGCCTAGACCTATTGTTAACTGCACTTCACCTTAGTCATAATAATATGTAGTATCTAATAAATGGGAGCGGTATAGTGAGTAGAGAGCTGGGTTGCCGTGCTGAGTAGTAGGGAGCTGGGTTGCCCTGCCCAAGGTCTCGGGTTTAAATCTGGCTGTGGCAGATAATTATTTAATATGTTAACAGCCGGAGATGCATAATGTGGGATCTGGAGAGTTTAGTGTGACCTCGGGCAAAAAATCTTCCTGCCCAACCTTTATCCTATAACAGTACTGTCACCAAGACCCTTCATGGGTTGAAGTGGTTCAGTTTTTTATTTATATATACAGACGTTGTAACGGATATGACAAATAATATAACAATTGTTTCGTTTAAAAAAACAACTTTTCCCTCTAGTTCAGTTGCAAGTTTACAAAGCACTTAGTGGTATTGACAAATGAAAAAACAAATAAATGTTCTGTAGTATATTTTAAACACTTGTAAGTGTGCCCAACTTACACGTGTACCAACTTCAAATGAACAGATCAGTCGATGAGCGATACAGAGGCCAGTTTTGCTTGTTGGCATGTTGTACTAGTCGTAACTTCAATTAATACCTTCACAGTAACATGTATTTGTTCACCAAGAGATTGATAGGGGGCCAAAGAGCCTGTCGTATCGATTTATTATATTACAATATATTGATATATTACGTTGTATTAATGTTGCTACACATACGGACACCGATATACACGGTGTTCAAGTCTTGTTTGCCAACGTCACTAAAATCCATAATGCCTGGAATTTTGAGTTGAAACATAGTTGGATTCAACTGCCTTGCATGAAATTTCCGTTCAACTCATTTGCGACTAATTTCTTCTGTATGTTTCCAGCGTAGATAAGTCTGCGAGGAGTGGGGCATATTTTATGATCGATATTTGTAGAAAAATCAATTATAAAGTAGTGATATACCGATGAAAATATTTTTTGTTTCACGATGTCTTACTCAGAATAATTTTCATTTTCCCCAAATGAACTCTTTCAATTAAATTCACCCTTTATTAAATGTTGTAAATTACTTATATTTTTTTAATTGCTACTATTTTTAAATATTTTTGTTTTGAAGAGAAAAGATTTGCCCTGGCCGGTATTCGAACCCGGGTCGTCTGCTTCTCCGTACCAGTGCTCTAAACCCCTGGTAGCAGCTCAGTGGTTTAGAGCACTGCTACGGAGAAGCACCCGGCCGAATCCCTGGTTGGGCGAATCTTTTCTCTTCAAAACAAAAATATTTAAAAATAATAAAAATTAATTATATATATATATATATATATATATATATATATATATATATATATATAATATTGACGTAAATCGACAAGATCCTAATTAAAGTAATGTTCAATGAACATTCTTCCCCGTGTATACATCGCAAAAATTGCTAGAACACGGGGATATAGGATCGGTGAAGAGAACGGATTTGTCTGACTGGGATATGACCCCTGGTAGCTCAGTGGTTTATAGCACTGCTTCGGAGAAGCAGACGATCCGAGTTCGAATCCCGGCTAGGGCACATCTTTTCTCTTTAAAACAAAAATAAGTTGTAAATTATTAATTCGGCGATAAAAATAACGGACCTTCGTTTAAAATAAACTGATATAATTTACCGTTTTACCGTAAGCCCAAATTGGTGGAAAGGTCATGGTAGAACTTTCGTGTGGTTTGTCATTGATGACTGTCACAGTCCATTAAAAATAATACGATTTTAATCAATTGCAACCTCAGTGTCTTTCTCCAGTGCCCATCCTGAATGTTAACTCCTAGATTGAATAAATATATTTAATTTTTCATTCTGTTGGACAGTTTTTGTTTATTTTAACGGCAGCATCCTATCACGGATGTAGCTACTCCAAATTTCAAAAATACTATTTAAAATATTTCAGGAAACTTCAGTAAGCAATTACTGGATACTGGAAGATTGCCTATTTCGATAGTTGTATTTAACAGAATTTAAACATTTCTGTACTCGATGAGCCCACTATTTGATCTTCTATAACATTTACAGTTTATTTTTATTTTTTCTGTGAAAGTAATCACTTTCAAATATGGATCTAAAAATAGCCGCTTTTTGGTCACAGCAATTTTTACAGGTAAATTGATTCGACTGGGAGACTCATGTTTCTAATATGAATATTATGAGGATCAACAACTTTCTAAAAACGTTTTCTTCAGATGAGGAATACTTTTTTTTCACCGGCTCTTGGTCTATGTTTTTCCGAAAAAAGTTTCCCAAAGCTTTTTGACTTAAAGTGAAGGTATTGAAAAAAAAAATTAATTTTAAATACTTTTAATTTTATTATACAAAAAAATAGAATCAGACCCCAAAAGAGGTTGTCACGGAATATGGAACTCATATAGGGGTCTTTGTCACCCCTGGCAAAACCCGTTTCATTTTAATGGGAAAACAGTGTTAAACCCAACATAGGATCGTTCGATCACGATGATTTTTTTGTTTTTTTACTGATATGATTAAGACGATAAAATAATTAATGAAGCATTGTCTTAGCTTAAACAACTAATTTGACCATACATACAAAAAAGAAGTGGTTTCGGAAATGCATCCATAATAAATATGTGTGTATGAGGAGAAGACATGGAATATAATTTTGTCTGTATAATCTCTCCTCAATGTTGGAAGAATTCAGCCAAAAGGGAGTCCTCAGCTGGAATGCTATAGGATATTAAATAATATAAATATAATATATTATGTCATTAATTTGATATAATATATTATTATATTAAATAAGATTATTACATTTTAAAGAGTAAAAAATTCAATAAATACATTTTTAAAGATCTAGCAAGAGTACTTTACCCCTGGATTCAGTACTATGTATGTTAGGAAGTAATATCGGTTACAATCCCCATCTCGTAATTCCTTTAATACTCCACCTTATATTAATTAATTACACTTAATAATTTTTCTTTTACTTAATTATTTATTAAGTCTGAACATTGTAGTTATTCGGTCAATCAAGGAATCCAACAAGCATTTCCGATCATCTTCAAAGGTTACCTAACTCCCCCATTAGAGGGCTACCACTATATATAGGCTGGGTGAACCCAAGAGTCCACGAAATTTTGTTTTACTTTTTATTCTTTAATTTCATTGTAATTATTAACTATCTTTCTATTCTACAACATTAATCTATGGCGAATCCTGCAGTGTTAGTTTTACTTTTTTCAAGATTTGTATATAAGAGACCTTTCCGTTAAATAAGTAAACTGCTGAGCAGGGTTTTTAATGAAGTTTTAATTAAAAAAAAAAAAATATGGAGTCCTGGCTCTATCAACTGCTCAAGTACTTCAAGCAGTCCAAAGGAATGTAAGACAAGCAAGATATATAGTTAAATACAACTATCTTGCGATTGAAAGTATGTTTCGGGGTAAGAGGTCATACAAAAAACATTGCTATAGCAATCAATAGTGCTCCAGTTTAACTAAACATCGAAGGTAGTAGACTGGATCATAGTATTTCAATCGAATCTAGAAATATATCTCATTTAAATATTTACGGCTTAATTTAGTAGAACTTTTAAATCTATTAAATGTTAGGAGGAAGAAAATAGTCTTGGTAGAAGTAAAAAAAATCTCTTTAATAGGGAGAACTGTTTATTGTAAATCCAACTTATCGTCCCACATAGCAGGTCTTCCCCAGGGCGAAATATGCTAAATATAGTCAAATTAAAATTATACATCTGGGCGAGTGATCATGGTTCCTAGAGCATCAATAAGAGTTTATGACTTCAGTTTTTCCAGTGACACGCATATCGAACAAAGATATCTGGTCCCGTGTATTTACAGATTGACTTGAAATATAAAGGGAGGGATAATGGAGGAGGCTTATACTCTTTCTTGATAGAGGAACGAAAAATGTCAGATATAAAGAAGAAATTCTCCAAAATAGTATGATTTGCACAATTAGATTGAGGTATTACACTAAGTTAGCAGCTTTCACACTGCTCCAGTAACGTCTGAATAACTTACAGAATCTAGGCTTATGGTAATGTTTTTTTTAAGAAGACTAAATCTACAAATCAAGTCCGTCTGAGATAAAATAGAAAGTCCTGCTGTATCCTCTCGAGATCAAACAACGATCTCAGGGAAAGTTGAGATCTATTGATTTGATTCATTTTTAAATAATAATGGATGCCACCCTGAGATCTTTACAACTGTGATGCTATATCAATATTGATCAAAAAAGAGTTCCCTCTTTTTTTTACAAAAGTGGACGTGGTTTATTGACCGGGAGTTGTTTAGTAAATTGAGATCCATTTACATCATACAAAATAACTTTACTTTTATTGTAAGGCGATCATGGTTATAAAAATATATTTATACTAACAACATATCCGTTGTAATGCCTATTTCTCACAATTACTTCATGAGGTTCCCGACATCTTGTCTTCCTATCTCTTCTTTTTCAGGTACAGACCCTAGGAAAATTTTGATCAAACAGATACCCGGAGAGACGCGTGTTCGGTAACACCCGTCACAGGTATGTCTAGATATTCCTAGCATTATAAACAGACCTAACAGTAGGTTGAGAAACATTTGTTACTGATTAAATTATTTCAATGATTCAACGATTAGTTATAAAAACTGAAGACGCAATCGCTGATTACCCTGATTCATTTTTACATTATATTTTAATTTTTATATTTATGTGAACCTTGTTAAAACAATGAAATATCTATTATGTTACTTCGATTATTTATTAAGTCGGATTTACCATAAAGCCATCTAAGCTTGAGTATAGGAGCATACAATGTTTGGGATGAACGCTAAAAATTATTCGTTTAGTAATCAAGGAAAATGCTAAGGATGATTTTCGAGGATGAGACTTGATATGAGTAAAAAAAATAATATTAATTTACAATAATTTTTTTGAGAAAAAATACCGGTCCGACATCCCCACCCCCCAAAGGTATGGAGAGGAGACGAAAAATACTTGGCCTGAGGCCGCCCTAACTTTAATCCAACCCTGATTATGCTGATATTCATTGCTCGTGATAATCCAAAAGTAAAATATCCCATTCAACTTTTCAAAATGACTTTTTTAATGACAATTCCAAGTGATGTGATACTCTCTGACCTATTGTTTTCAGCCGACACCACCGAGTACATACATCCGCCCATGGAATACCGCCCAAATTCACATACCCAGGATCACTCCTCACACCTACGCCTCGGTCTACCCCACCGATGTTTACTAATTGGCTCAGCACTGATTCATTTTTTAAGAATTCGTTCGTTACCAAGCCAATCATCTTTATAAGCTCGTGCGTTTTAATTCCTCATTGTTTAACCTCTTTAATTCTTCAAAATCCGTTTGAGAAGAATTAATAAATTATAGAGGGTAAATATATGTATATAAAAGAATGAACATCTAAAGAATTCGAAAATAAGATGTTGCGTAGAAAATTCAGACCACAACCAGAGCAGTTAAGCATAAATAGTTTATATGCTAAGGCCGGTTTCGAACCCTAAAGAGACATACAGCTCAGTAACTCGGCGCTCAAACACTGAGCTACCCCGCTCCATTTAATGAGGTTAATGAAAATGAGTTATTGGCAAAAGATGCATGGTCTGCTTCACACAAGGCTAACTCATGTTTTGCATCGATTATACACAAGCCATTATGTATCAATTAGAGACTAAGCCGGTAAGTTTAATTAAGGTGAAGGGATTTGATCTGTTTTGTGAGATTAATTAGCATCCCTTCATTGGAACGACAACACACACCACTTGAAACAGCGATGTACCTTAGGCCATATTATAAAAACCAAAAGAAAACAGTAGTGAGTTTTTGAAATTATCTAAATAAATATGCAATGTTGTAGAGGGGATATTGCGACAACCAAGACTGGAAGTTGATTCTATAACTTCTTGTAACTTGGATCAATAATATATTATCTATAATAACATAATATCTATAATATAATATCAATAATAACTTGGTCTATATGAATATTTAAAGAAAATATTTTATCAATATTTCATAAAAATGTTCAGAACTGTTTTGATGCCAAAATCAAGTTGCCTCCGAATTTCATAGGTTAATTCCTCTTGCATAGGTTAATATAGAATAATTTGAGTACTACCTTTGGGTAGTTTCTCTATTTATCTATAAATCGTGCCATTATATATCTTTCATTATATTTACTTGATTTATTCTATTATACAGTTGTAAATTTCAATAAATAACTTCATCTAATAAGATATCATGAATCGGAAAATCGCTTCAACTATGAAATCTATTCATTATTTCATTAGATATAAGAAACAGCAAATGACCACTGTCATAAGGATATTGTATAACCAACCGAGAAAATACGTAAGAAATAATACAAAATTCATAGGTTTATGTGTGAGTAAATTAATATGAATAACAACAATGAAGTGTAAAGAATTTCTTTTATTACAATTTATTTATTTATAATGAAAAATCTCATTTTCTGGTATTTCTTTGTTAAGTTATTATGAGCATGCATACTTAAACAATTTACACGAATCCAGATTACTGATAACAAAAATGCGAGAAAAAATCGGGAAGTTAAATGTAAAACGTAAAAAGCTCTTTTTCGGTATTTTCGCATTTGATGATAATTCAGTTTAAAAAAAAAAAAAAATCTTAAAATTGTAGAAAATATAAACTCTAACGCGTTATAAAAAAAAAAAGTAACTTGGGTTTTCCGTAAAAATGCTAAGTTGAGGTGTAACTGAGAATGCTCAAAGTTTTAAAGTAAGGAAATATCCATCACAACAATCATAGTTCGTCCAAAAAGTCTATTCTCTTTTTTTTGTTTCAATCAAAATGCAAATAATTTATTTTTTTAATTGCAAAGAATTCCTTAATTAGATCATATATATGAACAATGAACCCTAGTAGAGAGAGATTTATCAGGGAATATTATTTTATATATATACATATTTCTATATCTATATTATATATCCGTATATAAACCCTTGTATAAATATGCAATTATACACCATGTAAAAAAAATAATACCAGGAAACATATGCGTATAAAGCTGCTAAATAGTTCAGTTAGCCAGCCTTACCTCCTGGGCTCTTCTGCTCTCCTGATACTAAAAGATGTCAAAATTTTGACGCTTATGGGAAGCTTTGTTTATTTATGTTGGTGGTAGCCTTTTTATTTATTTTCAACATATTAAGTGGTTTTTCTAAGATAAAAAAATTAATACCTCTATGAGTTATTGATGAAAACAATTCTGGAAGTTCATATATTTTCTTTTATTATGAAAAAAAAAATGCTATTTATCATTTAAATAACTTTTTTTCAATAAAATCACATCTTTATATTTCAGTAATTTGTTTAAAGCCCTAACAATAATTCAATCTCTTTATATCTTCCTATATTAAGCACACTATATAGCATATACTACACAATATAATTAAAAATCAACCCAAAAGAAACTAGACATTTTTCCTAATTGTTTTATAAATTACAAAAAAAAATAAAAAATATATATATACATATATATATATATACATATATATATATATATATATATATATATATATATATATATATATATATATATATATATATATATATATATTACTTTCATAAAGAAAAAAATTTAAAATATTCTGAAACAAATTCATGGTGAAAAATAATAAAATAAATTATACACAATTTTCTGAAACTGGTTTGATAGCAAATATGAGATTTAAAAACAGGCACAGCATTTAATTGGTTGGTGGAGAAAGGAATAGAATCCCAAATGAACACTTACAGATCAGTTGGATGACAAAGAATGGTGAACAGTAGCTAATTAATATGATGGATAAAAATGGTCATGAAAATGAAAAAAAAAAAAATTGAACAGAAGAAGTTCTAAGATGTATAATAGACGGCATTATTATATAACTTGCTAAAAAATATGCTGTAATATATTGGAAATGGTAAAAGATATAAGGTTAATTTATCTCTGCATAAAACCAGGATATGGTTGCATAACTTTTGAGTCCAAAGAATACATGATGATCAAGCCTATAAGTCTGGCAATACTGAAATCTCTTGAGTACCCCAACATATTAATTTTCATAGTAGCCTAAATATGGATTATTTGGGGAATTTCAGATTGTGAGGAACAGTGCCTGAATTGTTACGTTGAAGCTGTTTATTTCTTTATGAAAGGAAGCAAATAGTTTTTTTTTTAGTAATTTAATTATTCAATGCCAGCACATGGCATCTCTGCCATACGCCGCCGAGCATCCTAATAAAGACACATATCATCATCATTGTGCGGAATATCCTTAAGACCACTGCTATGCCGTAGGTGTGCACCGTCCATTACACCAGAAAGACAAATGGGGTAGTTATCGGATTCTGCGATACCCATTCTGTGCAGATGTGCCTGGAGGTAATCATGGCCTGTGATGAGTCTGAACATCGCAACAGCTTCGCCTCTCAGAAGATCTCCGGGGAGCTGCTCAAGTGCAAGGCACTCCCGTTAAAAAAGCTGTTTTCCTAGTAGCTTCGCAAGTCGCCATAATAGCCCTTTCCAATATCTCTCCAACTGATTGTGAGATCACAAGATCCTGTCGGATAGCTATTTCGAATATGATTGTTAAAGGCTGGGAGCTTACACTGCAGTGGATACCAAGTCATGTAGGAGTAATGGGAAACGAACAGGCAGACCAGTTTGCCAAGCATGGCGCAGCACTACCTCAACCTGAAAACCCCTCCTCGCTAATCTCAGCTAACAATTAGAAGCTATACAAGGAACTTACTCTACAACGCTAGCAGAGGGAAAAATGGAATAAAAAATAGTACTGTTGTTTAAAAATTTACAATTAATAAATTTTAAAGGATTTACTGTGTAATTTATGTTTAACCAAAACTGAGGTGACTACAGGTGAATAAAAAATATTAGTATTGTTGCCTGTTTGTAAAAATAGTTTTATACATTTGCTTTTATTTTTACTTATATGCATTCAACATTCAATAGTATTTAATGATCAGATTTTTATTATATTCATTTCAGAGCAGACTAATATTTGATCCTTTATAACTTTAATTATTAAATAGCTTTTTGTGTATATATTTGAAACATATTGTTAAAGTTAAAGTGTTAATCAAACCCATTTGAATTTAGGAAATCATGGTGGAGACATAGTGAATACTTGGGAATTCACTTATCCTTTTATTTCTCTGACGAGTTCAAGGCAACCTGAAAGCTGTAGAATAATGTAAATCGAAGAAACTTACGGGTGTTAGATAATAAATGACTGTTAAACTTATACTAAAGAGAAAATCAAGACCATCCTTTTTAATAACTAATACCTTTTTAAATATCTCCCTTACACAATATAACCATTTACTTCCATATATTTGGTACTTAATGGGTGGAAACAATATCAATTTTCCTTACTGCAATTTAAACTTTCAGACCTCTGTCAAAAATCTCTTAATCTGACCTAAATTTGATTAATATTTCTCTTAGATTAATATTCTCATATCACCTACCACCACTTTCTGCCTCAGATTCTTAAATTATGATTGAATATTTAAAAAACATCATTAAGCATTATATAATAACAGTATATTGATGTCTTTGTTTGATCAACTGTATTTTAAAATAAGAGAAGATCTATGAAAAAAAGCAGAAGTGGAGCTAACATAGAAGCTTGCTCATAAATTGTATTTCAATATAATATGCCTATATGTGATTACAAGACAATTTTTTACAAGCTCTGATGACTTGCTTGGCGAGATATAGCAGGGAAAAATAATGATGTTCTGGTCAGGGGGATAAAAAAACTACGGAAAAAAATAATTTATCAATGCAGATTGAATTATGGGGTGGGGCACTATTCAAGCTCCTATTATGTTTAATGTCATAGTAATTCCAACTAATTGGAAATTTATATTTTTAGAAATTAAAAAATAAAATAATAAATCATACGTTACTCGACTTAGTTGGTTTCTATTACATTAAAACATGATATTACATGATAGTATTTGGCGCATAATAATTACTAACATTAACTCACTGCTGTTGGTGGAAACGTATCGAGGAGGCCAAGGCTCATTGATGGGCTGTAGAGCCATGCAAGAAGAAGAACTCACTGCTAAATTTTTTTTCAATTATTGAATTATTTTTCTAAAAAAGTAAATAAATTATTTGCAACATTAAATCATTAAAATTAAACAAAGACTAATATTTACATACATTATATTTAAATAAATAATTTTTATTATTTTATAATTAAAAAACTTTATTCTGGGATCATGTCTTTAAGAATAGCAAAGGTTTATAAAGAAAAAAAAAAATCTTTTTAAACCAGAAACATTAAAATAAGGAAATAAAATCACAAATACCATAATCTGTACCATTAAAACCCATGAAAAAAAATTAAAATAGTTATCAAGAAACAATATAATAAAGTTACAAATAAAAAGGACAAAGAGAGAAAAAATAATACTTAGACAAAATATTTTTTATAAAAATAAATATGTGTATCTAATTACATCTACAGAGAGATTAGAAAATAAATCAGTGAGTGCCTCAGGTGATAAGCACTAAAACAGTATGAACAACAACAGAAAAAAAAAGAGAGAACCTTATAACTTAGAAAACAAAAACCTACTTAGTAAAATTTGAAATAAAATATTTTTACCTGCCATTTTTAACCAGCAATTGGTTTGCCTGGATATTGTGAGCTTGAAGGAGGATAGGAGAGTTTTAAATGTTGGTAAGGAAAGGCCATACTGGACATTAGGAGGAAGGCAATTCTAGATTGTAAAAGAATGGGCAATGACGGAATGTTGGAAAAATGCAGATCTTTGGGAAGGTGTATAGCAATCAGAGGAGTAAGATATGTTGGGCTAGCAGTGAACTGGAAATTTTAAGCTTACGAAGGATTCGGGTTGTAAATTATATGGTAAAGAAAAGTGAGAAGGGAATACTGTTTATGGAAAATGGGGAAGAGCCATCCTTATTCATCACAGTGATGAGAAACCGGGGAATGCCTTGTGAACGAATCTTACCTAACTATTCATAATTCTCTTCAGTTAGTCCCAGAGACTTCTGAAGAGGCCATTATACAACACACAGCAGTAGTGCAAATAGGGTATTATAATCATATTTGTTAACACTTTAATAGCTGCTCACACGTGTGTGACAGTGCGTAAGAATTGCGTAAGAACTACTGTTAGTGTCCGCTCACACATGTGTGTTACATATGTGTGATGCTACCGCCGAAAGCTTTTGGCCAGTACCACAATTTCTAGGTGATGATTGTTGAATGCAAACAAGTTTGGATATTAGTACTGGCTTCAAATTTCATCAATACCTCTGATTTTAGATGATTATTGTTTTATTGCCTATTTTTAATTAACACTATATCGTCCAGGTGCAGTATAGGATTGTACCGCAGAAATTATTTAGTACAATAGTGTCCTCCTAGAAGGGGACCACATGTTCCGCTATTTCTTTTTGAAAACCTGTTTTATAGTTCTTCTTCAGTTAAATTCAATCTTTTACTGCTAATTGTACAATGTATTCCACCGTAAATATTTATAAATTTATTATACGTTGGAAACATGTTTAAAATCAATTCTTAAAAAATAATCATTAAACAATATTTATTCACAGTAGATTGGAGGGTTAAAAATTTTATTGGTGAGGGACCATGCAAAATCTAGAGAAAACTATATTCAAAACTTTATGGATCGATTATAGGGCAATGAATTCCAAAAGAGGTTTTTCATACTGGCAGTCCACAAGGAACAACAAAAGATTAGCTAAGGAAAGTACTAATATCCAAGGAATCTATACTTTAATTGTTAGTTCATTGGGATCTCATTTCCAAAGGAAAGCTGGAGAAAAATAGTTATAAGGTCAAGTACATAAGGAATTATGAAAAGGTCATGTGTTATTTTGAGATTTGAGTTCAAAGGAACTAATTATTACAATTTGAGACTAAGATAGAGTCAAGGCAAGTGAGTAAGAGAGATAGCAACAATAAAACAATATTTTAATACTTTTATTTTTTAAAGAGAAAAGATAGGCCCTCGGCCGGGATTTGAACCCGGAACCTTTGTCTCACCGTGACATCAACGAGTCCTCGGCCGGCAGGCAGCCTTGGGTAGCTCAACTGGTAGAGCGATGTCACGTTGAGACAAAGGTTCCGGGTTCAAATCCCGGCCGAGGGCCTATCTTTTCTCTTTAAAAAATAAAAATATTTAAAACTCAAAAAAATGACCAATAATTATAAAAAAAGTATTTTAATACCTTTAATCAAGTTCATCAGGCAGTTTATTATACAATAAAAGTTCTATATTTTGAAGAGAAAAGATTTGTCCTGGCCGGGATTCGAACATTTAATAAAGAATATTTAAATATTATTATTATAATTATATATGATTAATAATGTAATATTTAACAAAATAAAGAATATTTAAATAATCACCATCAAATTACAATAAATATAAAATAATTAATAAAAGCTCTAGATTGGAAATTAAGAGAATTGTGAGACCATACTGATAAATCCCTTTCATGCTAGCAAATAGATACCCATAAGTATTGTTATATACTTTAATTAATAGCATAAATTTTAATAGCATGAAAACAATTGTTTCCGTACAAAGATAAATGTGAGGAGATAATAGGAGAAAAGAAGAATGTTTTAGAAAGATGAATGGAGCACTTTAGTAACATTATATTTGCCAGAGAGAAAAATGAGGAGGAGGAGAGTGAAATAATGATTGGATGTGATTATGAAGAAACGAGACCAATAAATACTGAGGAGGATATTCCACCATCTGCAGAGGAGGTATGTGAGGTTCACTACAAGCTTAAAAATAAAAAAACAAAACAGGAAATGATGGAATATCGTGTGAATTGCTTAAAGAATCAGGTGATAGAGTTAACAATCAGCTGACCCAGGTAATCAGTACAGTGTGGGAACAGGAGAGTATCCCTTGTATGTAGAGGAATAGTGTTGTATGCCTGATTCATAAGAAAGGTGATCCATTCGAATGTTCCAACCACAGAGGAATATCTTTGGTAAACACGGCTTATAAAATTATATCCTATATTTTATTGACTAGAATCCTAATCTTGCAAAGTAAAATTGGGAAGTACCAGTGTGGATTTATGTCCGGCAAGTCGTCTAGCTACAATATATTTTTAATGAGGCAAATAATGGAAAAGGTGGCTGAGTATAAAGTGGAAATTAAGAAAAAAATAAAAGTTATCAAATCTTCCTTTATTCAGATAATGTATTATAAGCAGAACTAAGAGTAAAACTGAACTAAAGGAAACTTTTAGAAAGATCAAAAAAGCTATCTATAGCATGGGGCTATCATAAACGTTACCAAAACAAGGTATGTAAATATAAATAGGAATAGCTCCTCTTCCTACTTAATTAAGGATACTTACACGTTTTAGAAAGTAGAAAGATTTGTCTACTTGGGTTTCTACATAGATAGGAACCATGATGTAGTGCAAGACATTGGTAGAAGCATCATAGCTGCCAACAGATGCTGCCATGGTTTACAAAAATGTTATAAATCCAACTTTATCGGAAAAGGTACAAAGTTGTTGATCTATAAAATCCTTATTAGACCAGTACTGACCTAGAGAGAGCTGAGAATGGGGTATTGAGAAAAAAAGATGAGCAGCATGTCAGTGTTTTTAAAAGAAAATTCCTCAGAAAAATTATTAAGGACCATATTAAATTATGGTCCGGTAAGGAGTGGGAGAACTGGACATACTCTGTACAAAGACAACCCTTTTGTAAAATTTATTAAAATAAACCAATGTGATGAGCTGGGTTTGTAAGGAGAGTGAGTGATAGTGAGAATGAGTGCCACGAAGACTAGTAGAGTGCCACCCCCTTGGTGTATGCAAAACTGGAAAGTCCAAGATTGGATGGAAAAATCTAGTCAACATACATACTGCAGCTGCAGTGCCAAATAAAGAGGAAAAAGAAAAAAAATGTTCCCTTATATGGGAACAACGTGGTGTCTCCAAGCTCTCACTTTCTCCCAAAATAGAATTTACAGAGGAAATGTTGATTGCCTAGCCAAAACCAGTCAATGTTTTCCCTAACTCCCCCTTCCACAATCAAAGAGAACTAACAGAAGTATTCATGACCAACTCAATAGTATGATATAATCATTAAAATCAGTGACCGGATTAAAAATAATAAATAGTTGTAAATAAAGTAGTACCTCACTAGTTACTGAAAAGAAAATATAATGGTCCTACATCATCATTCTCAGCTAAGCTTGGATGACCATAGTACCTTACTGGTTTCCACTCAAATAATTTCGTATACCATTCTCATTACATAAAGTCATTACCATTTTTATACAATGCCCACCTATTTATGCCTATTCCATTTTTCAAAAATACATAAATTCAGTTCCAGTGCCACATTATCCATTATAGGCTAGGCATACTTCATTCTCCTTGTTGAGTTTTAACCTCCATGTTAAATATTTTCCTCATATATTCTGTTTTTGGAGCGATAATTTCTTAACTGAAGACGTGAAGATTTGCATTGCCAATCTTTTCTTAGAAAACATATAATTTTCTTTTCCATACTAGTAGTACCTTTTTCACATTTAAATTAAAAAGGATACAGTAAACATCTTTGCTTTAGACTTTTAGTTATGGGAACACTATTAAGAATCGGGCTTCACCAAATGAGGGGTAGCATACTTTGTCAGAAATCCGTTTGAGAGCGGAGTTGCTTTTTTCTCCATATAATAAATGATTCCATGCTTTAAAGAATGCGACTTGTGACGGAAAATGTACTTTATCTCCTTTCTGAATAATTGCTTTGAAAACTGATGTTATTTTTCTTTTTTAGTGATGTATTTTAAATAATATTTTCTCAGTGTGGTTTTCTTCTTGTGGATAGTATTATGGGCAAACTTTGACTTTTTTTTTGTTATAGACAATTACGAAGTCGTACCCTTAACATTGTTATCCTTCGGTTTTAAATGCTGTCGGAGTTTACCCCGTTTCTTCAAAATAACTACTTGTTCTGATCAGGGAAATGCTATATTTGAACTTCCAAATGCCAAAGAGTCTTGCACTGAGACAATTTCTATGAATATTCAATTTAAAAAACAAAATGTATACCCAGTCCCTCCGTAACAACGATATTTTCACCTCCCGAACTAAAAGGAAAAGCAACAATCTAATGGACACTTCAGCCTTTGAGTATGTAAGAAGAAATCAGCAAATACTACATTAATCACCTAACCCTAGAACACGAAACTGACTCGCACTGAGAAGTATTAGATGCCATACTAAAAACACATATGGCTACTAGTCTTTAATCAGAGGCAACTAGAATTGAGTTTGAATAAATAAATATTATACTTTGTCACTGATACTAAATGGTAACGGAACACTAAATGTGAAACTGCAAAATGTTAAATTGGTCTTCCCCCCCTCATGTACCTTTGTCATTGATTACGGTTTCTGTGAAACGGAATAATTATATTGTATCTTCGTAAAGTAGTGGTTGGAAAATCCCATGAAAAAACTTCATTGAATGATTATTTTTTTAATTAAAAAAAATAGTAGGTGTATTGGTAGTTATAATGAAATTTAACTTGCATTAATAGTTTTGTATTTAACAAACTTCAATTGTTTTTATTCAATTTCAATATTTTTTTCTCTTCCCCAGATTATTTAATTTTTGATCTGCCACAGGTATTTTTTCTTACATACTTGTCAAAGTTTACTCTATTTATGGCTACACTGACGAATGAATCAGAGCTAACTTAAGTTTGGGAAGTTTATACTCTTCGAGAAAACAGACTGTGTCAAATGTTATAGTGGACATGTCACTTTTTGTGCTTAGTATTTTTGTATAGTTACCATTGTTTCTCAGTTGACTCTGTAATATTTTAAGAACAAAACTGTGATATTCACCATTTAGTGTTAGTATGAAGTTATAAAAATGTCTCATAAATCTGACAATTTAGAAATAGTTCATGAAGGTTGGTTGACTAAATCACCTCCTTCTAAAAGGATTTGGAGAGCGGTATGTATCTTTTCCATTTTAAGTAATGAAAATATTAAAGGTAACTGCTAGTGATGGGTTAGTCATCTCTTATCTATTAGCTATAGTATCAACAAAAGGTTTACAATTGAAACCCTTTACTTATCACTTCGCTTTCATTAGTGGTTGTTAAGTTAAGTACAATAGATTTTTGCCCCTAACCAATATATTTACTAACAGTTGATTTGTCATTGTCACTTGTTCTTCAATAGCAACTTATGATATTTTAATTTTATGGTTGCTCTGCTGGATTCTAACATCACAATTTTATTAATACCTTCTACCTTCTTTTCTTTTTTGAATAGGCTTCTGTTATTACACAAAAGTAATATATTTATTAATGGTATGTCAATTGTTGAATGTTATCATGGCTCGGAAGACATAGTTTAGAATAATGATTTTAGTATCACTTAAGTATGATATAACAAGTATTTTAGGAAGTGATATTTTGAAGAAATTCTTTAATAGTTTTCCCGTAAAACTGTGTCAAAGGAATAGAAAAAAATGACTAATTAAGGTTATAAATTTTTACCGAGTTAAATACAATTTTATATGTTTTGTTTAGAATAATTCCTTATGAATAGAAGGATTTGAATATTTCCTTATTATAATTCGCTGTTCTTTTGTGAATAAATAAAATATGTATTAATTTTAGTTGTATGCAAAAACATAGTTTTATTTATTACTCATACTAAAATTGTTCTCTTCAAAATAAAGTTAATGTTAACTATGAATTTCAGTTTATTGTATTCATTTGGTACTGTAAGCCTTATCATATGAGAAGTGATAAAAGAATTGAGGGGCACAGAGTTGGCATTATGGTGGTTCGCCTTAAAACTCTAATGAGTTGAAAACTATAATCAATCATATAAAAATGTTTTCAAAGCTAAAAATTCAAGAATAAGCCCTGTATTACTACAAAGAATACTTATAAAGCGCTTAAATTCCTCCCAAGCCATATCCTTTAACTGCTGGATTTTGAAAATTATTTTTAAAGATTTGGAAGGACAAATTTCATTTCTTATTATTCATAATAAAATTTGAAGAAAAATTGTAGTTTTAGTTTAATTTCTTTCAAATGCTGCTAGCCAACTATAAAGCCCACTAATATGGGAAGAACTTTTCAGCAAATCTACTTCAGGAAGGTTGTTTTTTATACACAGTAGAAGCGATTTGCTTAATAGTTGTTCCCGTGTGTGTGTGTGTGTGTGTGTGTGTGTGTGTCTTTGTGTTGGTTTATGCTCAAAACTGTCTCAAAAGTTGACTCTCAATATGCCACCCTCTATCAAACTCATTCGAGACTTGCTTTGGTTTGTATTTTGTTGACTGGGCTTCAAAGTTAATCAAGAAAACCATCATATAATTAAGAATTAGAATTATCTGAAAAGTAGTAAGATCTCATGATTTTAATTAATGTGGTAATGAAATAATATCATATTGAAACTATAATAATTTTAATAGTTCCAATTAATATGAAGTTTACCACTGAAAACTAAGCAGTTAGTTAGCATGGATTTGATAACACAGGTGAGGTTGACTAAACTGATAATACCGTATAATAAACTTGTATTATTACATATATTGTTGAAATGTTTTAGAGACAATACCAATAAATTTTTATTAATTTTTAAATTAAAATTAATAGGCTCTGAGAAGGAGTGATGTCCTAAGATTACACTATCACTCTTAGTGCTGTAAATACCAGATAAACTATTGTTTTGTTTGCAGAATTTTACCAGACAATCCACATATACCTTTCTTATGAGGGCTCCTCTGGTTGTAGCAACAAGCAGTCTAAGTAAAGGTGTTTTTTTATTAACCCTTTCGGTCATGAGTCACATCACATTTGATAACAGTTCTTTATTTCTGGAGTAATATGTCAGGGAGGTGACAAGTTGGAACCTGTTGAAAATAATTATAATACTGAACATTTTTTGCATATGTACCAAATTACCAAAATGTTCGATTCTAATCTGTTCTACCCTACCTAGTTATAAATACATATAAAAATCAAGCATCCGATAATGGTTAACAGTCTTGTGATCAAATTTACTCTTTTCAATAGCCAACACCATATCTTGAGATGATATTCTTTAGAACAAAATTTAGGTATTTGAAAATGTGTGCTCTTCAATTTGTGATAGTTCATCTTTTACTATAAATGAATTTAAATAGTTTTTTTTAACTATAATCTATGTTAAGGCCTTAAATGTATTTTCTGTTAGTTGTTCCTCTTTTATATTATAACTAAAAGTTTTTTAGTCATAACATATTTATATGTCATAACAACGAAATTGTGTTTTTAAAAATAAACTTATATTAAGGGGGCTGTTTTTATTGTTAAATCATAATTTAATTTGTAATAGCAATATTTTATATTATATTTATAGTTACATAACAAGTGATGTTGTTTAGTACAAGATATTTGTTTGAATAGTTTTTACGAATATTTTGTCATTCATGTTTTGGTCTAATTCTAAAGATAAATGTTTATTGCAGAGATGGAGAAAAAGATGGTTTGTTTTAAGGCACTCTGGAGAACTTCCTGGTCAATATTATTTGTATTATTATACTGATAGAAATTGTAGAACATTGAAGGGACAAATAGATTTGGACCAGTGTGACCAGGTAATGGTGTTTTTATTTATTGATTATTACATACATTAAACAGTTTTGTAGTTAGTATTTCATGCTTGATTTAATTTGTATGCTGTTTATTTCATCTAACAAAAACATCTGACTCCTTGAAAGAATATTTTACTATCTTAGCTGCTCCTATTCAAATTTCTTTTTGATTTAATATCATATGCTTTGTCATTATGAAATATTTTTCTTGGCAAATTATCTTGGTTTGATACTAAAGCTATGCATTATTGTTTCAAGTTTGATTGCTGTTTTCTGCTGGACAAATTAACTTTTTTTCAACTAATTAGCTCATATGAAGTATCATTCATATATATATATATATATATATATATATATATATATATATATATATATATATTTTTTTTTTAGGTTGATGCTGGATTAGAATTTGAAAGCAGTAAACATAAATATCGGCATATGTTCGATGTTCGAACTCCTAAGAGAACTTATTACTTAGCAGCTGAAACTGAAGCAGATATGAATAAATGGGTGGACTGTGTGTGTCATGTCTGTGGATTAAAACCCTATATTCAAGATGAAAATGGTAAGTAATTCATCAGAATTTTTTTTTGGCATTAACTACCTGCTTTGCTCTCAGACGGCCATCCTGATAATCTTACTCTGCTTGTACTCTGCCTTGTGTGATGATCAATCCTTATTCATCCTCAGTGTTTGGTGCTTCAAAGCATTCATCATGAAACC
The DNA here is from genome assembly GCA_037127475.1 of Arma custos. Classification (NCBI taxonomy): domain Eukaryota; kingdom Metazoa; phylum Arthropoda; class Insecta; order Hemiptera; family Pentatomidae; genus Arma; species Arma custos. The sequence continues at coordinate 5,769,119 of CM073761.1, read as the reverse complement.
ATCCTTTTATTTTGTTTTTGCACTAATGACCTTTATTGCTGCTTCTTTTATAGTCTTGCTAATTCTACATTGCTATTCTATTTCTGTTGTCATCCTCTTTCTGTAACTCCCAGTTCTTTAAAGGTACAAAGAACTTTGAGCTTCTCTAAGTTTTTTAATTTATTTTGGCATAGTTTTTTTCCGTTTTACTGATGTCTCATGCTCTCTATGTTTGATTTTAACTATAAAGTCGTCTGGACCACTGATAGGCTCTTTGATGGATCTAGCATCTATTATGAAGAATGAGTGCCAGCCATTATATTATAAGAATTTGAGTTAGAGAAAGATTCAGTGACTTTCAGGTTCCTGTGTTAATTTTTTTATGAGAGGAAAAATGATGGTTTATGGTGCTATCATGCTTCCACATATTCATGTAAGTGATTAGTGTTGTCGTTGATTAGGTTATAAAGAGAGGTGTTTCTTCCCATTTAATAATTAAAGTCACTCGTTACAATATTTCTATCATTTAAGAGAATTCTATCTAATTGCTGATGAAACTTCTCTTCCTATCATTCATTCATCTCTTCCTCTTCCTATCTTCAGTAATATCCACCCAGTATTATAAAGTATTATAGTTCTGTTTCTTGATGTTAGGCTTTTTTCAGAAGTAGAATTGTTAGCTCCATGTTCAATCCAGCAGCTGGAGGACAAGGTAATTTTAATTCATGGTCTCCCATTTTTAGATTAGCTCATTTTAGCACTAATAAATAGTCTAGTGAGGGTACCTCAACTGGGTAGGCAAGACAGAATGAGGCATTGCATATTTAATGGTAGCACCAACTCACCAAGTTACACTAACCTCATTAGGCATTCTGGTATTTGAAAGTAGGACATTGCCTCAAATGTTACCTTTCCACACCTTCATAAAAACTTCTTATTAGAAACCATATCTGGTGGGCTCCACTATCCATCACCTGGGACCTGCTTAGTAGCTAAAGTTCACCTTTAATATCAACACATTACTCAAATAAATTTTTTGGTACTTTTCTGTTAGCCGGGCATAAATGTCGCCAATTGTGAGTTCGACCGGCCTTGTTCTTTCGTTTTGTAAATAAGCTCTGGTCGATCTCAACTATTTTTTTCAGGACCACCAATTTTTATTTGCTTACGTTCCGCTAATACTTCTACATAAACTTCTCTTAAGTAGTTGTTCCAATCTACAACTGTATTGTGATAAATATCCCGTTGTTCTTTACACCAAACGACTGATGTCATCTCTTTGCTCCAGCTGTAAATAAATCTCAAAAATGTTAGAAAACTCAATCTGGACGATTCAAACCGTGCACTATTGCGAATGCTCTTTTTCGTGCGGCATGCTGAATGATTGCACCGAGTCATTCCATATCCACAGTTTAATAGAAGTACACAGTTTACAAAAATGCATTCATTTAAGTAGCCACAGTGTTAATCAAAATTATAAAATTCATATTGCATGGCATTATTGTGGTTTCCGAAAATAAATCAAGAGTTTACAGAAATGCTTGTAACTTTTTTCTCCAAACAGCTGGGAAGCTGGAAAATGTTTCAAATAAAACCTAAGTTTTAGCTTTTTATTAATATAAAACACCGATTGGCTTTTTTGTGGGTACATTTTTAAACAATGCCATTTTCATAAAATTGTGTAAAATTCTGCGTCAATTGCTCAAATGGTATGATTTTTACATTTTAGCCCCCCCCTGGTGGCGTAGAGATATAGAAAACATAGCGTATGTCAGTTCAGCTATGATAAAGAATCTATGTTTAAAATTTCATAACAATCAGTTCAGTAGTTCATTGTTTAGTAATTAACAATAATGCCTCCAAAGGAAGCTGAAGAGCAGTAGCTGTATGCCTGCAGCAACTTGCTCTGCATGCACAGACATGAAAACTGCTGGCAGTGAAGAGAAAGGTTTTTTTTTTATTTTACAAAAATTAAGACTGCAATAAAAAATGAATATGTATTTTGTTTTGACTGAATTCAGAGAATTCATTCCCCTTATGATTGTAAGAATTTCTACATTATTTGGTGATTTTTCACTTGCACCCGGCTAACGGAAAAGTGCCAATTTTTTAATACAATTCACCATTTTTTTAAATGCACTTTCAAAAATAAATTAACTGCATGTTATACATTAGTTGTTAAACTATGATTGTTTGGTTTTCTCATTTTTAAATCATATTTGTCTAGAGTTCTCTTGAAGTTTATATTTATATATTTGTTTTTTTCAGTTTTCCCATTTGCGCAAGATGATTCATCATCATTAGTGGAAGTTTCAAGTCAGCAAGCTGAATCTCCTCCTGTTTCTCCATCTAGTACAGCCTCTGGTCCATATATACCTATCAGTGAATGTATTACTGGCAAACCTCTGAGTTCCAATTTACACTCTGAAGAATTTTATGATTCGCCTAGACCTCTTCATCCTCCGAGTGATTTGGAGTTAAGAGCTTCTGATTCTACTACACCTCCTCTTCAGAGTCCTGGGACTGATACAGCTGATAGTCATACTTATCTTAATATAGAGAATTCAAGCCCTAAAGATTTTCAAAAAACCGAAAATGTTGTAAATGACATGTATGATTTTCCTAGATCCCATCAAATGAATGGAGAAACAGAATCTGATCCTGTTCCAGCTCCGCGAAGACATTGTTATTCAAACGCTGCTCCATCTACTGACCTTTTTTTCCGCTATGATTTTGCAGTTTCGTTATCTGGTGATGAGCCTAATTCTCCTCACTCTGATGCTTCAAGTGTGCATTACTCAAATGTCTCTAGCCCACTGAGTGCTAGCAATCCTCCCATAGTTTACAGAGAATTGAAGCCAGGAAGGAAAGCATCAGATTCAATATCTAATGAACCGTCTCCTCATCAACCAAATGTTGACCTTACACATTTAAGGAATCTTAAACCGACCCCTCCAGTATCTAGATCCAAAGATGAAAGTAACTATTTATTTTTTTTTTATTAATCTTTCATGAAAATAGATAATGATGATTATTTTTAAAACACTTTGCTATAATTAGTATACTTTATTTTAATCAACTGAATTTTGAATAATGATCGTTTTTATCTTATTCTGTGAAATAAACTATAATTTTGTTATAGTTTTTTATAAAACAATTTTATTAAAAAATAACTTTTTTTAAAAAAGAAAACAACACACTGTTACTATTTTAGTACATTTTTCCTTACTCACTCATTGGTAATATTTCAGAGTATTCTCGACAAGTCCATTTACTGATTGAGGAATAAATTAAGTTAGTAAGCCTGTATATGTTAATATTGTGATTATATATTCTTCATCATCTTTCATGGCTCTACAGCCCATCAATGAGCCTAGGCCTCCTTGATATGTTTCCCCCAGTCGTGAAAATATATATATATATATATATATATATATATATATATATATATTCTTTTTTTTTTGTTTTGTAGATTTACTACTTGTCAATTTTTTCTTCTTTCATTTTATTTTTTTTATTAGAAAATTAAATGTTATTTTTTCTTTGTCATCTCTGTTATAAAGACTGATTCGAGTCTGATGCTGCACTGATGGATATGATTATAAGAGTTTTATTTTCTTGAAAATATATAGGTTTCAGTGGTTTCTTCTGGTTTCGACCGTGTCGCTAAATTTCTCACCAACGTTTCACAAGACATGCTGCTGGCTTCCACAGGGCTTGATTTAAGTCTCAATTCAAGCCCTGAGGAAGCATATCTGGTGAGTGAAACATAGGCGAGGAATTTAACGACCCGTTCAAAACCAGAAGAAACCACTGAAACCTTTTGTATAAATAGTGACCGTGGAACTTTAAAAGAGTATTTATTTATAGATATTGTTAATTAAAAGAATAACTTATTATATTATTGTTAATTATGAATAACTTTTTTACTTTTCAATATTAATATTGTTAATTAATTTTATTGTCTGTGATAAAAATGAAAACTTTATTTACATATTTAATTTAATTTTTTTTTAATTTTTCATTATTTTTATTGTATTATCATTTCTTTCCTAGATGCCCCGATTAAACTTGGGCCACCTCCCGTAGGGAGATCTGAGCTTGTAACGCATTACCTTGAGCGTCATTCTCCTATTTCCAAAGCACACACTGAAACAGCTGACCTGGAATCTAGGTGCAGTGAGTTTGATGAGGTATTTTTGTTAATGTTTTGTATTTAACTTTTAAGTTATGAGCACATATTCTAGAGTTGGTTTGAATAATATCCATCACTAGTTTTTATAACTGCCTACAAACATGAAAACTCGTTACAGAAATATTTTACAGTTAATGGCTTATGATGATGTGGAAGTTCTCCAGCTCCAAATTTGTTTAATTGTCTGCCTTAATAGTAATTGTTGCTGTATCTTCATGTATTAATAAGATTTTAATGGCATCTTTTGAAAATACATTATTACTATTATAATGGCGCTACAACACGCAAGTGAGTTCTGGCCTCTAACACCAATCGCTGCTCTTCTATCGTTGGCTGTTAACTCCAACTTTCTTCTCATCATTCTCTACGCAATCTGCCCATCTTAATCTTAGCCTACCAACCGCTCGACGTCCGTGCAAACATCTCGTAAACACCATCCTTGAGTGGCACTTATTTGTGTCCTTGTGACATGACCTGCCCACCAAAGATGATTTAATTTTTTCACTGTAGTGATATCTATATCATTGAGCAGGTCATAAATTTCTTCATTTGATCTCCTCTAATATTAATGGGGTAAATGTTCAGAGCTCGGACGACATCCATCCCCTCCAGTTTTATGACGTAGCACTGTCAACACACCGCCCATATGTCTACACGGACTTTCTCTTCACCACTTCCCCTTCTGCCCCTCACCCACTCCTACCCCTCCCTTCAAAACTCGCCCCGCAATACCGCCAAATCTAATTTCAAAATCTGTCATTTCGGCGAACTTGTGTATGTCACTCTCTTTGTTATCCGACATGGCGAGTAACGGATGTATTATTTCATATAGACATATTGTTACCACTTTCGGTACGAACGAAGATTTGTATGGCAATTTTCTCAGGGACCATGGAGTAATTTCTAATTTTACTAATTGCTCCATCTGCAGAACACAGTGCAAGGAATATTTTTGCTCATTTAGATACAGGTAATTTCTCAATAATTACAGTTGCATGATTTTATACTACTCTTAAATTTTCATATTCCACTTGATGTTTATGTGTTAATAGTATTGCACTCAAATCCCGCTCAGTGTGATTCCTTTCTCATTTACTAATTTATTATAAACCTCATAAAATAACCCATTAAATAAGTCATTAAGCAGGCTATACTTAATAAAAATAAACATTAAGACATGTTTTTTTTAAACAGGTGAAAAAGAAATTTGCCGAATTACTATCCATTATTTAAAACATGTACTAATTTTATCATAATAACTATTGATATATAATCGTTTAATAATTCTTAATAAATACCTAAAACTAAATATAAATAAAAATTTTAATTAAGCCAGAATCAAATTTAATATCTAATAACTAATAAGTAATGACAAAAACCAGAATGGATTAGTAAGATATTTCCTCCTTGCTACGCTAACGAAAGATATAACCTAAAACATACAAAAATTTGTTAACATAACGAAAGATATAAGCTAGTATTTCAATAGATGGAGGGGAAGTTGGAAGAAAAAGGTGGTGGGGATGTAGTGGGCCAGGCTACTCGGACTAGAGATATCAGTGATATGGAAGTGACGTCAAATTGAAGTCACAAAACTGGAGGGGATGGATGTCGTCCGAGCTCTGAACATTTACCATTAATGGGACCGAAGATTCGTCGGAGTACTTTTCTTTTGAAAATTTGTAACTTTTTATCTTCTGGTTTTGGAGCTGTAGGATTACCAGAACATTTTAAATTTGAAAATGAATATTCTGCTTTCTTTTTTTATTATAGGGCATTATATTTAATTGAATGTTTGTTGTCTAGACAGTAGAGTGTTAATTTCCAAACATTGAATATCTGAACATTCAATTATCTAAACTGGCTTCCCGGAAAAAATACAAGGATGAGTCAATATTGCCATAAGTTAAATAAGCTTGAAGATTACATCATCATCATCATAATATTTTCTTCTTCTCTTGTTGTGCAGTATGAGGATCCTGCTTATAGAGCCTGGAACAAGTATCTCTTTCCTGAGCCAACTCTCCCCTTCGGTTCAAGTCCATTCCTCTCTTCCTGAAAACATCCCTTACACTGTCCTCCCAGGATGTGCAAGGCCTTCCTTTGGGCCTTTTTCCTTCCGTCCAGCTCTTGTCAGTCTTCATGGTAATTCTCTCTAGTTTCATTCTAAGGAGGTGTCCGAACCACCTAAGTTTGTGTTTATCCAGAATAGTCTCAGCTTGGTTTAATATCAAGATTAGCCCTTATAGTTGTGTTCTGTATCTTATCTCTCCAAGTAATCCTTTCTACTTTTCTCAGGTACCTCGTTTCAATATCTTTTATGTGTAGGTCAATGTCCACGATTCCGACGAGTAAGGTAGCATAGGAAGAAAGGTTGATTTATTAATGGCCAGTTTGGTCTGAGTTGTCTCTTCTTTCCAGGAACACCTGTTGCTCCAATTCTTTGGACCACTTCTTCATCAACATAGCCACTTTCATTGAGATGAGCACCTAGATATTCTGCTGTTTTTTTCCTATTCACATGCATTTAGTCTTCACTGGATTGATTTCCATGTTTATTGTCAATAATTTCTCTTGGAGTACATTTATGTTATGTTGGAGGTCTCGGTCATGGGCACGATTTTCCAGTTTCTGGGGATCGGCTTCTCCTTCCAGACCAGGTTCAAAAGATGGAGGAACATCTCTTAGCCTTTGTTGCCCATGTATTTGATCATTTATGGAGTAATTTCTTAAGTCCAGCTGCTTTCCCTAGACTTATTTTTCCAATGCCATCTTGGAGTCCTCTTCACTGATGTAGTCCTGTGTAGTCATCTTCCTGAGTCACACTTGACTCAACGTCTTTTCCTTCCATTATGTTTTTAAAATATTCCCTCCATCTTTCCATTATATGCTCCTCACGCTGGATGATGTTTCTTTTCAATTCCTTTCAGAGAAGTCGGTCAACCCTTCCTCATTTCTTTAAGCACTCTGTTGAAGTCTTTCTGATTCTCCTTAGCATTTTTCTCCAACTTCCGACCAAAATCCATCCAAGATCTTTTAACTTGGATAACTACATTGTTGGCTTCCTTTCTCTGGAATTTGGCAGTCGGGGTTCTCTGACTCAGATAGTTCTTCTAAGCTGTTTCTTTTTTTATCTTGGATCACCTTTTTCACGTAGTCAGTCCACCAGTCAGTTCTTTTGAAACCGGACCCAACTCTTTTCTCACCGCAGACTAATTTCGCTGCATCCAGTAGGATATTTTTAAAAGCTGACCAGCTCATATTGATGTCATTTCAATCCCGATGTCTGTCACCATCTACTGCCACTCTTTCCATTTCTTATGAAAATATAGTCATTTCCTCCTCCTTTAATCGGTTAGATTTTATAACTCTTCTTATAGAATATATATAGATCATCATTAAATAGATCTTCCAAAACTATTTTATCAATGCTCCAGTTTTATTGTTTCTTAATAATTACAGTTTAAGTAGTATGGAGTATGTTAGTCTTTCGATTAAAACAGTTTGACGAGAGACAGCCAACATTCTGTTACTAGAAACTGTAATGCTAGCTGATTAATTGACATGTGTACTACACAAAAAAATTATCTGAACACCTAATAACATTAGCTCAGATAAGAGACGCTCTACTGTATATGTTTTGAAATTTGATTGTTTATTTTTTATGAACTGTTTCCTGATACCTCATTATAACAGTTATTTTCTGTCACCATGTGCTTGGTTATACATTGATTCGAATAACATCAACTGGTTTATAGTGTCTTCAAGTAAATGTTACATTAGGTTAAATAGTTGTGATTAGAACCTGATCAAAATTAAGGTGCAATGTACCAGGAATGTATGAAATATTAAAGTTCATTGGTGTCTTTGTGAGATGTTATAAAAGTTTATTTTGTACATGCTAATATAACTTTATAATATAACTCCGTTTTAATCCTCATATGTTGCAACTATTGAAGATAACAAAAATGTTCTGGTGGGAAGTTAGAAAAAATTCTTATGGCATATTTCATGTTTAAGTTTCTTTTTCATACTCAGACTTGTGAAAGATATTTTGAATCAAATCTCTCCTATTCTCCAGACATGGCTCCCTCAGACCATTATTTGTTCCCCAATACAAAGAAATGGATGGTGGGAAAATTTTTTTATTCAAACAAGGGGGGCTATTACAGATACGAATGGCTATTTTGCGGACTTTGACAAATCCTATTATTCAGAAGGGATTAACAAACTAGAATAGCATTAGACAAAGTTTATAAAACTAAAAGGAGACTATGTTGAGAATTAAAAAAGATTTATCTCAAAAAATTAAGTAGTTTTCATTTTTGCACTGACTTTATAAACGACCTTATACATTATATATATTTAAATTGAGCTTTAAAATATAAACTGATGGTAAACTATCATACGTAATATTTGAATTATTCTTAAAAAAATGTATAGATCGTGAAACCTTAATCTCCGTGGGTTCAAATGAAAATTATACTTGAGCTTTAGATTGTTTTTCATTTATTAAGTCGATTCCTTTCAAATTTATGTTTAATTTACGGGGTTCCGCTTTCGATACGCTAAACATCAATAATTATTTAAATTTATTCCTCAGCCCATTTCGACCCTCAACAATATATATATACACACAGACAGTAAAACCTTTATTATCCGTCACTCTATTTACCGCCACTCTCTGTTAACCGTCACTTCAGTTTGAGAAGAAAAAGAATGTATAACATACATATATACATTGTATGTATATTGTTTGGTTGCTAAAGTCATAGACACCTGCTAGGAATCAATCGTTATGCCTTGACAACTTTGTTTTCTAGAATCTGTTGTTTACTCAAAACCTAGGCTTTCTCGCACACGTTTCTCAGAAATTAATTATCTCCTCATCTCTACCTAATGTAGCTTCCGCAGTTGAACTATCTTCAGTCTTCATTCTTGTCTTACGGGTACTTGTTGTTTTCTTAAAAGTACGTATAATAATGTCGTAAAAAAAGACAAAGGAAGAGTTTAGATCTCGCTGCTAAGTTTGAAATTGTAAAACGTTTACGAAAAGGTGAAAGTGCTTCAATCTTAGCAAAAATCTATGATATTCCTCGGACGACAGTTAATGATATAAAACATGCGGGAGACCCCTAGAGTATGCCCCTTCTTTATAATCATTTAATGTTTATTAAGAAGGGGTATACTACGTTTGTGCATGAGGGAAGAGCTAAACTCCACCTTTAAATTGATATTAATTTCTCAAGAGTGAAAAATTGGACATAACAATAATTGTGCTTTTAGCCATCTATGTACGTAATTATTATTATTTAAAAAAAATATTTTTACTACATATGTATACCTTATTAGTGCGTAAATAAGTTACGAGTATATATATAATGTCGAATGTTGAATATTGTTCAATTTATGTGTAAATAAAAAAAAAAATATATATATATATATATATATATATATATATATATATATATATATATATATATATATGAGACATCTGACTCACTCCCATATCCGTGTGTTTCCTAAATCCGTCACCATCTTGGTCCCATACCCTGATGGAAAATAGAGGTTCTACTGTATATATATTATATAGATACTGCACTGTATTTATAATAGGTACAAAACGATCAATTCATTCTCTTTATGTCTTGACCTAGGAGCATCAGTGCTTTCCATTTTTGAAACAATTTATAATATCTCTAATGTTGTATAAATCTTTAGTTTAAGATTGTTTTACTTTATTATATAGAGTGATATTATATTTATTATATAGATTCCATCTTGAAAACTAATTGTTTTAAAAAATAAAATCTGGTCATTTCCTAAATGTTCTTCTAAAATTTTAAAAACTCATTCGTTAATGCTATTTTTCACAATTATAAATTAACCCCCCTAAAATCAAGTAGTATTTAATTTTTATCTGGACATAACTTGCCGAATTTCACAAATATGGTATCTTTTATGCCTTTACAAGAGTTGAAACAGTGTTTTTTCTGTTTAATTTAAAAAAAAAAAACCCTGATAAATACTGCTTCTTTTTTTACACAGGATTCTTTAATGAAGGGTAAGAAATTACTTAAATCTCAGGATCAACAGGTGATTTTTTAGAGGAGTGAAAAGACCATGTGTAGGTAAAAATAAGCTTTATCATAGTCAGAGGTTAAATTCCTCTACTTGAACAATGAATTATTTAATTCACTTATAAATCTTTCTATTAATTCACTATTTTACAGTAAGACTGAAAAATAGAATTTTTTTTTAATGATTAAGATTACAGATCCATTATTATTATTATTATGTGTATTTTTATTATTTGCAGATTTGCAGCCAAGATAGTGGCAGATTTCCATTTTCTGGGTTCCACTCCAGAAATAGCACAAAACATATAGAGATTCAATATCTCGATCTCGATCTTGATTCAAGTGATAGTGGGAATCCATCATCTGCCGAAATCACAAGGAGCACTGTTTATAAGGAAGTTGATTTTGTTAAAACTGAAGCATTCAATCGGACAAGGCAGAAAGTAGAAGAAGAAAGAAAGCAATGCTCTGATGCTAATTAAAATTTCATTTTTTTTTTTTTTTTAAACAGGTTTGTTAGGTTTTTATATAAACATTGAAAAATGAAAAGAGACCTTACATAAATGTTAAGACCATGGAAAAAATCCCAACGAAAAGCCATTTATTCTCCAAGCTAAAACAGAAATTGAAATTATCTGTCCAATATTTCGCCTATTCAGGCATCCTCAGGGTAGATAAAGAAAAAAAAACAAAAGAACAAAAACAAAACAAACCATGAATAATGCACCCAAGAAACATCCCACCACCTCCTAGGCTCAAATGCACTGAGCATTATTCAGGTTTTGTTTTGTTTTTGTTCTTTTGTTTTTTTTTCTTTATCTACCCTGAGGATGCATGAATAGGCGAACTATTGGACAGATAATTTCAATTTCAGTTTCAGCTTGGAGACTAAATGGCTTTTCGTTGGGATTTTTTCCACGGTCTTATGTTTTTACATTTTAATTATTTCTTGATGTTATGTAGAAACTTGAAAAAAAAAATGGTTCTGTGAAATTTATAGAGTATCTTAAATTAAATTTTTCATAATCATTCTTGCCAAAATTTCGAAATTTATAAAAGTTGTCTTTCATTTCTAAGTGAAAATACAGTACTAAATTAATTTTTACTCCACGTTATAAGTTATTTGTTTCGCCTACATATATATATATATATATATTCAAATGAGTTAATATTTTAAAACTAATAGTGGTATTCTGAATCCTATTGATGTGGTATATAGCTCAAATCAGAAATGGAAATATGATCATATCTGGCTTAATAGCGGCACTTTCTGTCATATGGCAGTGTAATTTTTGTTTTTACTACTTTTGTATGAAATCTGTACTTACGCTGTCGGTTGAGTTACATATTATTTTTTTCGAGTAAATCCTACTTTTTGTTTATTTTTCGAACTCACGATTTCAAAGATCAATAGAAAATTAAACAAATGTAAAATGCTTTACATTTGAATTTTGAGAGTCAAGCTGAGGATGAGCATACAGAACTGTAATGAAGTTGAGGCTTATGAAATGTTGTCGACCTTATCTCTAGCTATTCCATTAAATAACAATTTTTAACTTTACTGACGAAAAATTCACAAATACTTAACACTTTTTAAAGCCTGTGAGTTTACAGATCAATTTGGCGTTAATTTATAAGATTGGCCACTGCCAAAAATATAGGATCATCTTGGCTGCACTGAGCCTTATCCTCGTTGAATATCACAATGCACCAATCTTCGTGAAAGGATTCTGAGTGCTCCTAAGATTTACAGTACGATCATTTGATTATGCATCAGTTTTGATACACCAGATTGTTACAGCTTTATTTCAATCTAATTTTAATGACTGCTACTGATAGATCAGTTGCCTAATAGAGGAGTAATTGCAATTGTTATGTTATGTTTAAATGGTTGATAAAGGAAGCCAAAAATATGAAAAACAATTTATTTGGATACATATTCAGCCTGTTAATGCCAAATTTTATGTGTTTTTGATTCAAGTCTAATTCAGTATTTTGTGTTGCAAATTTGTGAGTTTCCAGTATCTCTGGAATGTATAACTCAATAAAATTTGTTAAGTTATATCTAAAATGGAAGGAATTCTTTGGAACAAAGTTGTGAAACATTATAAGTCTGGATGTACATTGGGGGGGGGGGAGTGGGCCACTCTGCTTCATAGTTTCCTTATTTACATTGTCTTTTGTGGTTTTTGTTGTATTTATATTTTTCAATATGTGGATGACTTAACTCCTTTTGAAAGTAATTAAAGATTACAAATTTACAACTGTTTATTGGAGATCATACAAATCTACCAAAGAAACCATGACAAATGAAAGTCATTAAGAATTCGTCAAGAAAGTTTGGCATTTTTAGGATTTCTTAATGGCTAAAGGTTGAAGTATAGCACCTATGGATGGTTTGTATACCATCATCTTTTTTGTTTATTTTGATTTTTAAATTGAATTAAATGCTGCAAAACAGAGAGACCCGTTTGACCTAAATTCTGATATGATTTGAGTAGAACTGCTTTGGTGCTAAGTAGGAAATTAGCCCAAGTAACTTTTTTATCTGAAAAATTCAGGAAATCAAGAAAAAATACAGGGAAATCTGCCACAGTGTGAAAATTTGCAGTTACATCTAGCTACAACTAAAATTGATTTGTAAATTCAAAGAAAAACTTTTGATAGTACATAATTTATCTTCCATAAATCACTGACGTGAGCTGGTAAAAATGATAGTGATATAATTTGTTTCCTTTTTTTTTTTTTTTTTTTTAAGCAGCTGAATGTTTTAATTTGCTTGTAAAAACTATGTCTAGTTGTTAGCAACATTGCTGAAGTTTTGGTTTTAGTAATTTCAATATATTTAGTGTGTGTGTATATATATATATATATATATATATATATATATATATATATATATATATATATATATATATATGAATTCACTTTTTTCATAAAGTAAATATAATTCATATCTTATATATAAAAATCAATTGCTGTCCGTTTGTCTTGCTAAAACTGGAGAATGGCTGGACCGATTTGGGTAATTTTGATCTTGGGTAAATTTGATATTTGTGGAAGTTCAGGGAAGGTTTAAACGGTGAAAAACTTAAATAATAAGTAACGGAAAATGCTAAAAAGGACTATTTAATTTTCCAATATAAAATGTTCCTAGCTGAGATTCCCGATAAAAAAGTTGACCAAAATTGCATGCAATAGTGACTAAACACATGGTACATGGACCTTGCAGAGTTTTCAACAACACACCCTGTATGATCGACGGCATGTGTTCCAAGCGATACCCGAGAGACCTGATTGCTGAAACTATCACAGGAAATGACGGTAACCCATTGTATCGTCGGCGATCAGTTGCGGACCGTGGGCGATCGGTAGTTGTGAAGGTAAAACGACAAGATTGATTAAAATTGAAGTAGACAATCGTTGGATTGTGCCGTACTTGCCAATAATGTCCAAAGCTTTTGTAGCTCACATCAATGTGGAATATTGTAACTCCGTCAAATCAATAAAGTACTTATGTAAATATGTTAACAAATGTAGCGACACGGCCATGTTTGCTGTAACAAATGCAAATAGGTCGCTATATGTGCAGCATCGAAGCTATTTGGCGCATATTTTCATTTTCGATTCACCAAAGATTCCCTACAGTAGTCCATTTGGCACTTTGCAAATTTGGCAAAAAAAAAAAGAGTGTATTTCAATCAAGAGAACGCGGTGGATAGAGAGACACGTCCACCAAGACCACATTAACAAGTTTCTTCTCAATTTGTCAAACAGATTTTGCTCGCACTTTGCTGTATGCCAATTTGCACACGTGAAACGCATTAACAAAATCGTTTCAGCGTCGGAAACTGTGGATAAATATAGGGATGACATGTCTGAGGATGTGTTGCATCATGTGTGTTGTCAAGCTTTGAATCCTACACTATAAATTACTGCAGAAATTTACAATGAGACATTGATCATGATAGAAGATAAGTGTTTATTGATGGTAAATAACGTTTTGTTGTGTTTGGGCATGAGAGCACCCAATCGTCCTATGTGCGATTCATTTAACCACGTTTTGCAAAGAGAACAACAATGCAATACTGAAGTATTGGCCGAAACACTTTGTTCAAATGTTCCGCAATTGAATGAACAAAGAATTGCGTACTATACTTGTACTTGTACTTATACTCTGATTTACTTATGGAACCTTTCTTCAGCTCTATTATTTCAACTATTTGCTCTGTTTAATAATATTATTCTGTCATTTGAAGGTAGCACAAATTACAGGTTTGTCATCTGTTTTGCCAGTACCTATAATTTAATATAATTTAATTTTTTCTTTCAGGAAATTTATGTTTTCAAAACTTTGCTAGTCAGTCTCCATGATCATAGAACTGGCAGCTCACCATGTTCATTCTCAAGAAATCTTCCAAATATTAAAACTTGACTCTCTGTTATACTGATTAATTTTCTCAGGAATTCTGATTTACTTATTTAAGATTGTTTTGTCTTATCATATTTACTTTTCAAGAAGATAAATGTAATTGTTACCAAAATGGTTTCATTTCTCTGTGCTATATGTGTTGTAGCTGCTATTGAACCTGCACCCATAAAGTAATTTGTTTACATTAATTTTTCATAAAATAGAAGTTCGGGCTGATTCTGTGATATATTTAAATAGATAGCTTTATTTTCTCAATGTTTTACCCCACCTTAATCTAATTGGTTTTCACCAATGAAATACGGAAATTCAACTTAAGCCTTCATTTAGATCATGCATTACGATTTCTTACTTCACTCAAGATTTAAATATTGTAAATCATCCAAATATTTTTATACAATCATAGTAGTTTTTATGATGCATTTTGCAGATTAAATCAGAAATCAGATATTACTTTAAATTTACATTGATGCATCCTATGATTTCTTTGTTCAAATTTGAAATTATCCGGCCTGTTTATCTATCAAGACACTAGAGTGTACTAATAATGTAACTTATAATTTTTAAAGTTTGATGAAATCTTAATTCATTAATAACAATTAAATTGGTTAGTTCTTATTATAAATTACAGTATTTATTTTTTATTTTAATGATGAGGAGCAGTCTATATTAGGTTGAAAAATTGGCACTAGGTGAATTAGTACTCCTTCAAAAAAAGGTGGAAATATTATGGTTAGCTGCTCCCTCACGGTGAGTATTGTGAGCTTTAATTATAAATTCTTACAGTTAGCCTTTATATTCTCACCTTTCTTCGAGGAGTTAACATTTGTACTAGATACACATTTATCCTGCTTCACTGTACTGTTTATAAATGATAATTCCATTAAAATTTTTGTTTTTAAGTTCTTAATCTCCTTTAGCACTTGTTGGTCACGTTCATGCATATTGTTTTTACCTTTTACTCTCATTACTTAGAGACCTTGTAGACACCGGAGCTTTCACCTTTGATGTACAAGCTTTAGTTTAATTTGAACCACATGTTATTTAAATTTAAACTGTTCATTCTATTGCAATTAATTTAATATTACTGTTTACAAATTAAATTATATGGAATCATTATCCAATTTAATTTTTAAAAGGGCTGTAAAAGACTGATTTTTGTTAATAAACCAGATTTATTGATCTCTATAAACTGTAACATTTTAAGTGTCTTACATTGGCGGTTTTGTGCAAAGTTGTACTTCTAATTTCATTGTAGCATATGAAGGGGAGGATATGCACTTGTACTCACAGGCAGTCTGGTAAAATTGCTTAGCAACAATTTAAATAAGGTTAAAATTTGATTTTTATAAATTATAATTGAAATTAAACCGTTAAAATAATTTAAAATATTTGTTCATAGATTTATTTATCATTGTTTTAGCTGTTAAATAATTGTAATTAATGTTTGAATTAATATTTTTGATGAGCTCAAGGTTAAATTGTTTGAATATTAAGTAAATTTTGATGTATATATAAGATTCTCATTGGTGCTGAATTCATTTATTGTAATTAGACAAACATTTGTATAGTTGGATACTTATTTTGATAACTAATATAAGTTAGCAATAAAACAAATAAATGCAATAGCAATACAATGTAACTTATTCCCTTAATTTTAATTTTAAATATATATATCATATTTGCAGTGATATATGCATTTTCATAATATTTTATAAATTATGGTAATTGTTGGATTTTAAATACTTTAAAAGATTTTAGCAATTAGTATGTATATATCAAATATATTTTACTTGAGTTTGATCGATTAATACCCTTTTAATCACAAACTTGATGTTTTCTTGTCATTTTTAAAAATTTTATAATATTAAAAAAAATGAGCATTGTTTTATTTTATGAATTTATTATAATATTAAATGATCTTTTAGTTTTTAAAATTACCTTTGTCTTTTAAATCTGTGGTTTCCAACTTTTCTGGCCCCATATCCTTTTTTGGAGGCCTATAGTACAATCCTTTTGTGATTCAAATCTAAATGTAGACTTTTTAATTCTAACTTTACAAATACCATTCAATTAATGTTTTTAATTTGATTTAACAACCTTATGTAATTCAATTGAGCAATAATAGTAGGTATTGTGTTTTGTTATCAGCCTATTCTAGCCAGAGTAAGAAGACTAAATTTTGTTTCGAGGTTTAGCCACAAAATTAAGACCCTTAGAGGTGAGGATATAACTGGCTTTCCTTTCCCATTGGACTCAGCCCTGATGAGTGTTGTTCAATCTTATAGGTCACCACATCCTCAATTCATTCAATTATCTTTGTTGGGCAATAGACTTTTGACTCCATTCAAAACTGCACATCTATTTAAAAATCGTATTCTCAAAAGAAAAAATGCCATGGTCTCTGTTAAGAGCTTAAGTTTTATATCACTTACTAGACAAACAAAATTTGGATTTTGTTAACATTTATTATATATTTTATACGTATTTTTGAAAATTATTACCAAAGTGATCTTAATAATATTGATTTCAGTTAAATTTAATTATTTACATTTTTCACTTCACTGAAGGGCTGCCTGTGATTTATTCAAACGTAAGCTTTATATGCAGGTAATAGCTCAATGATAAATAAATTTAAAAAAAAATACATATCATTTATACAGAAATTTGGTTTATTATATTTTTATATGCAGGATGACCTGTGAAACACTAGAAATATTTAAAAGAAGGATGCTAGATCTGTTTAAAAAAAAAAAATTGTACCATTCACCAGTTTCTCATAGAAATCCAAATCTTAATGCTTATCACATTTTTCTTTAATAGAAATCAATTATATTCAAAACGATAAATTGATTTCCTCTCACAGTATTGTGATGTCAACAAATTTCCCTTTTGGCTTAACTAAATCCATTGTAAAGCAGTTTTTGTCAGACCAATTAAAGATTAATATTAAAAAAAAAAAAAAATCAAACTTGTGATTGTTTTTCTCAAGCTCTGTTGTGCCACAGATAGCCTACTTTGAGGAATACTTTTTCTTTAGTTTAAGATGATTAAAGTTGAAAGATTTTTTGGGATTACTCTAGATTTGGCACCTGATTTACTAAAAGTTGTGTTTTGGAATTATGCTTCCTGGAAAAAGAAGTGTTTTGTGAATGAAATTTATTAAATTAAATTTTGTATAGCCAATAAAATATTTATGGTAGTATGAAATAAAAATTCTCAGCATATTGTTACATATGAGCAATGGAAAGCAATGATGCATCAAGTTTCATAAAATGCTTAATGTGATGTGCAAACTTTATTTTAATAAGAATAGATCTTTTATAAGTATGTTTGTTTTGAAATATTTTCTTCATTAAATTTTCAATGCATTATTCATTTTTTTTTTATTTTTTAAAGAGAAAAGCTAGGCCCTCGACCGGGATTTGAACCCGGAACCTTTGTCATGTCACGGTGAGACAAAGGTTCCGGGTTCAAATCTCGGTCGAGGGCCTATCTTTTCTCTTTAAAAAATAAAAATATTTATAACTCATAAAAAATGACTAATAATTATAAAAAATTATTCATTTTTATTTGCAAGGATTTCATTTTCATTTCATATATAACTTAATTATTAGCCCTAATCAATTGGTCTCACAATGGATTAAATTCAGCTAAACAATATTTTTTAAAGTTAATTTTGTTTAGTTCAAGTGATGCAATTGTAACTTAATTATATTTAGTATATTATTAATGTATATAATATAATTATCAATATACATTAAATAATTATCTTTTGTTTTTTAAACTTGAACTTCTTCCTTTTCTGTGAGAAATAAAACAATGGCCCATAACTACTTTTTTGCTGCTCTTGAGGTGTACCATCAGTGCTTTAAAAATTTCTGTTCACGTACCTATAAGGCACTCATTTTACAAATGTATGAAGTAGCTCAAATTTAGAAATGATTATGTATTTATAATTAATTTTATATACAAAACAAATTAAATCATACATAATTGAATTTTTTAGTGATGGTTATGTTTTACTAATAGTACATTTTAAGTAATTTTATGAGAAATTTAGATTACCAAAATTTTAATTATCTAATGTAGTTAGTTATCTTGTAGAGAACTCTTCTGAAAGTTATATAGCAATATGAGAATTTTAGATATATTTTCAGATATCTGTTTATTTTATATTTTTTGTGATATTGTAATGTTTGTATAAATTTTAATTTGTTAAAACGGGGTGTATTGATTGCTTATTAGTATTATATGATTTTATAAATTTTGTTTTTAATGAACTCTAATATTTAAATGCATTTTTCAGCCTTAATTTAACTTCATTCTCATTCCTTATTACTGCATAGTAAGTTGGATGTATAACAAACCCAGACTAGACATGTGGGGTACAAAGTAAATATGGTCATTAACTTTCTTTTTTTCCTGATTTGAAAAATTCTTTGTTTGATAAATACAAAATAATGCATACAAAATTAAACAAACTATTAAAATTTATTTAAAAGATTTATTATCAATTTAGATTATTGATTAGAAAAATTAACTATCCTCTTGTCTTTCTTCTCTCCTCTTTTTATTCTTTTTCTTCTAGTTCTTATCATTAATACAACATCCAATGTTATCGTTTGACATTAATAAAAAAAACCAACAATGGAGGAACCTATGTCTGTTGCAATAAAATTAGGTTTAAAAATAAAAGCAAATCAAGAAGAGAGGTTTCACAATAAACAAAATGAACATAGATTTAAATAAAAAATAGGCCATGCCCAATTCTAAATGACATAAAAAAGGCAACTACCTGGAATTTCAGAACCCCAATGTATTCATAAAAGAGTATACTGCTAAACAACAAGGAGGAATATGTCACACACTTATTAAGTGCTAATTAATCTACTAAATAAATAATTTATTATATTTTCCTATTTTATAAAGTAAATTTGTTATTTTATATGTAGTTGCTGTAATTTATTTTTAAATTTGAATAATTTCTAATTTATTTCGGTATTAAAATTAATAAGTGCTCTTAAATATTCAACTTTTTGACATGTTTGTGATAATTGATATAATTAAAAGCTGTCAGATTTAGAAGCTCTCTCAGTAAGCTGAATTTTAGTTTAATGTAGTATGAATTATTTGTATTTAGTTTATTATGAACAATTAATTACAAAACAGGACATCATTTGTTAATTTATTAAAGGATTTGAATATTACGTACTGTTTTTTTTTTGTTTGTAATTTTATAACTTCATGATTGATATGATTAAAAGCTGTCACATTTAGCTCTCGGTAACATGAATTTTTAGTTTAATGTTGTGGGAATTATTTGTATTTAGTTTGTTATGAATATTTAATTATGCATCAGGACATTTTTAATAACCTTCGCTTAAAGAGTCAAGATCAAAATACAAAGTTCTGTATTTCATATTAACTTAAAGACAAGGTTTTTGGCTAGTATTCAAAATGAATTATTTTTTGTAATCCTTCTCATTTTTCCTCATAAATGATATGAATTCACCACTACTAGAGGTAGTAGGTGGGATTTGAATTTAATTAAACTGAAATGATTTGCATTTTTCTTTTTTATTGCTGCACTTAGAAATGTTTATGATACTTAAAGGCTGAAAAATGTAATTTGTGCTATATATTGAGATAATTTATTCCCAATATATATAAATATATTGACCATAACCTCATATCATACTATGCTTTATGTGTTTTAATAAGTTTTAACTACTGGTATGTTATGCATTCAGATTGATTATGTTTAAGTATTGGATCATTAGGCCTCTGAGAGTTTTCAATATTTTTTTTTTTAAATTAACTTTTATCACATTTTTGTCTGTGTTCATTAAAGTTACATAACCTAATGTTATATATATTTATTCAGACATGTATTCAATAAAATCGTATAATTTTTTATGTAATACAATAAAAAAAAGGCTTTTACATCTGTTTTATTTTCTAATTTCAATTAAAAATTAGCAGTCATGAATTTTAATTAAGCATTTCCTTTTGGTATTTAACATATTTATTTCCATAGTAGCATCATTTATCATTAATATTATTATTTGTTAAGGTTTTAATTTTCAAAGTACAAAATATTTCAACGTTTCATTTTGATTTTTATATTAATATTTTACCCATAGTCCATCTGATTTAATATGATCAATTATTTAAACTTGATGCTGAATTTTTATTATTTTACTTAAATTAAATTATGTTCATAACTGCTAAATATATAATTATCACTTTTGCGAAACAGTAAACTTTACCTATTCATAATTCTGAAAACTGGCAAATTTTTGACTTAGCTTATTTATTTTTATTGATATTAATGAAGGTTTGATTCCTTTGATAATACAAAAATTCACATTTTTAGGTATTTAGTTTTATCCTATCTATGTTTCATTTATTTATATTTATTAAAATGGTATTTATATAATTCATACATATATTCATTTACATATATATTTTTTAAGGAACTTCAATATTAATTTTTATTAAATACTGATAATTTAATTTAGCGCCCTTATTTATTTCCTCAATTGTGATCATTTTCATGCATATTGTATACTATTTATGCGTTTACTAAATATATGTAATATTACTTTGAAGTTTAATGGAGAGAATTTCAGAACAATTTCTGCATGAAAGAATAAAATTCTTCAAATTAAAGCGAGTATATGATCAACAATATGTATAGTTATGTAAATATTTTTATTTTTATAATTTATTTAATTGTTATATGATATAATTTTTTTAAATATTTTATTTGAAAAGAAAAATTATTTTTATTTTGAAGAGGAAAGATATTTTGGATATTTTATTTAGTGCATTTTAATAACACAGGCCAACGATGAAAAAACTTTTTTAATGAAAATACCTTATTCTTATGTTGTTTAGGTTGCTGAATCCAAATATGATGCTTAAAAAGTTGTATCACCCACCATTTATTCACATTTTATAGTTAAATTCATGAAATAAAGAAATATTTTTAGAATTTAACAGCTTTTTCATAGTTAAGATAACATGAAAAAATAGGTCTAATGAACAAAGATGATGTTGGCAGCACTGCTGAAACACATGCTAAACAGCTGATGTTTTGTTTATTTTCAACATAACCTCACTTTTACGTTTCCTGTACATGTGCTCAGTGCAATGTCTCATCGCGGCTGTAAAAACTCTGCTGACAGTTGTTGTTATATTTGTGGTGAGTTTGTTATTAAAAAGCACCAAAGAAACATTACAGACTTTGTGAAAAAGGTTTATCTAGCATACTTTGGAACCAAACTTGGAGACCAGGATAAACCTTGGGCACCGCATAAGGTATGTTATGTATGTGTTGAAGACCTCAGGAAATGGTCAAAAAAAGAGAAAAAACACTTTAAATTTGCTGTTCCCATGATATGGAGGGAACCAAAAAATCATTCCGATGACTGTTACTTTTGCAGTGTAGATATTACTGGTCATAACTCTAAGAACAAGAAGGTAATAAGCTACCCTAACCTTCCGTCCGCCATCCGACCAGTAGGGCACGGTGTAGATTTGCCAATCCCGGAACCACCAGAGGACTTAAATTCTATTGAAACAGAAGTATTTTCTGATGTACAGTCGGAGTTAGATGAACACGATGAAGAATTCCAATGTGTTACAGAAAATGTAGAGCCTAAATTGTTCACTCAGGTCGAGCTTAATGACTTAGTTAGGGATCTGGGCTTAACAAAAGAAAAAGCTGAACTGCTTGGCTCTAGGCTAAAAGAAAAGAACTTGCTGGCGGCTGGAACCAGCATTCATGTGTATAGGAAGAGAGAACAACAATTTTCGAAGTATTTTGAACAAGAGGGTGATTTGGTGTACTGCTCAGACATTCATGGTTTAATGAATGAGTTTGGAATTGAATACAAAACAGAAGATTGGAGGTTGTTTATTGATTCATCCAAAAATAGTTTGAAGGCAGTTTTAGCACACAACGGTAACATGTATGCCTCTGTACCTGTCGGTCATTCTGTACATATGAAAGAGAGTTACGAAAATCTAGAAATAGTGTTAAATAAAATAGGTTATTCTGCACACGGTTGGATGATATGTGGTGATTTGAAAGTTACGTGCATGCTCCTTGGTCAGCAAGGGGGTTTTACCAAATTTCCATGTTTCTTGTGTGAATGGGACAGTAGAGCTCGGAATCAACATTGGTGCAGAAAGAACTGGCCTGCTAGGGAGTCTTTAAAGCCTGGCGAGAAGAACATTTTACGCAAAAACCTTGTAGATCCAAAAAACGTGCTCCTACCACCACTACATATTAAGTTAGGTCTCATGAAACAGTTTGTAAAGGCTTTGCCTAAAGATGGGCTTTGTTTCAAATATCTCTGCCAGAAGTTTCCACACCTTTCAGAAGCTAAACTGAAAGAAGGCGTCTTTACCGGGCCTGATATTAGAAAAATGATGTTTGACGTTAACTTTGAATCCACAATGACCTCAAATGAAAAGGAAGCATGGGTTTCATTCAAGCAAGTTGTCATCAAGTTTTTGGGAAATGAAAAAGACCCAGAATATAAGGCTATTGTTGCTAACATGTTAAAAAAATTTGAACAGTTAGGATGTTTGATGAGCCTGAAAGTTCACTTTTTGAGCAGCCACCTCGATTACTTCCCGGAAAATTTAGGAGATGTTAGTGAGGAGCAAGGTGAGCGTTTTCACCAGGACGTTAAAGTGATGAAAAAACGTTACCAGGGCCGCTGGAATACCAACATGATGGGGGATTACTGTTGGTCACTTCACCGGGAAGTTCAGCAAGCTATTCATCGCAGGAAAAGCTACACAAGAAGCTTCAAGGAAAAAAGGGAAAGAAAATATAAACCAATTCCAGTTGACAAGTGAACCTTGTATCATCACATAAAATTACTATTCCAAGTATTTTACTGTAAATACAAACCATTTTTACGATTCTACAGTGTTTCATTGATTTCCCTATATACTGTAAATGGGTATTAGACTATATAATAAAATACATTTTGCTTGGAAACTAAGGGTGATACATAAAAACTACGAGCAGATTTGGATTCAGCACATAAAAATCTATCAAGATCAGCTATTAAAATTAAAAAAGTTTTCAAAAAGGTTTTTTTTGTTGGCCTGTGTAATCATTTAAGATTAGTGCATTTTGTTGAAACAAATTACACCAAAAAATTGGTATTTTTAAGTAGCAAAATTCTTGGATCCAAAGCTTTAAATCAACAATTTTGCACCTTAATTTTGTGGGGAGGGGGGGAGGCACAAATTTTAAGTTCCTCCAAGAGTGCGGCCTAACCTAGTAAAATTTCTGGATTTACCTCCTGTAAGCTGAGGGGCCTCATCATATTCCAGTGGGGGGATAATTGTATGCTGAATTTCAAACTTCACAGTTTTCTCCAACAGGTGGTCATCCATCCAAGTGGTAACCAGACTTGACATTGCTTAACTTTGATTACCTATTGCAAGCACCTTAGCCCACTTGGCCCTTTTATATGAAGTTGAAAAATATAACAATGGGAAGTTATGTCAGTTGACATTCAATCCTAGACTTTTTTTTTTTTAGAATTTTTAGTAGGCTTTAGAAAAAATTAAAAAATAACAATAATTTATCCAGATCTGATCAGTAGTAAAACACAAAAATGTACCATTGATTATGTTTAGTGCACTTTGTATCATTAACATCTTTTACAATGGCATATTAACATTTTTATGCAGGCAAGTATATTTTATAGCTTTGTTAATAAAATATATATGATTTTGTTAAAATATTGTAAATAAATAAAGCTTTTGACTACAAAATTTAAATTTTATAAAAAAAAACAATAGCACACATGGACAAACGTAAGACTAATAACTAGGTCTGTATTAAATAAAATTTATTTTAACACAGTTCTGTCGTTTAATAATATCCTCTGTTAAAAAACTAAAGGTTGATTCTTGGTTTGAAACATTTCTGACATCCATAGCTTTTTGGAATACACACAGCCTGGAGGGGGTGACCCAACATCATGGTGAAGCAGCAGCCTATCCACAGCTTCACAACCAGTTCCTTAGGGGCCAATTCAGCAGTTCCAACAAACTGATGTAGATTCAAGGATTTATGGCTGGTTAAGAACATTTGTTCTCCTGTTATTATTATGGTCACTATATCCTACCCTTCTATTTACTTAGGGAGTAAGTACATATCAATCAATTTTCATCTGTGTGTGCCAGTGAAATAGGCAAAACAAAAATATTAGGCTATATGTACAATGGATATGAAGTATTATCGAACTATGGAATATGTCTTACCTATTATTTTTAAAAGCCTTGTGACTGAAATAGCACCGAAAATTGACAATGAACTATATTCCAAAAATTAAATTAGTATCAATGATATGGATAAAACCACTCACTATTTTGTATTTTTGTAAATTCACAGGTTAGTTTAATTTGAATATCATCATCATAGTCCATCCTCTCTACAGCTTATGCAATGTGAGATTAATTTGAATATGACATGAATTTAAACATTTAGTTATGATGTTGACTAACTAATGTTTGTTTCTTATGAATATTTCCTATATACTTCCCCAATATATACCAATGCCCCCTATTAAGTGCTATTACTTTACAAATTTATGCATAAAAAATATTCATTTTTAGTAAGTGTTTTCAACATGCATATGTATTTGAGTATAATCATTGTTCTCAAACAAGTAATTATATAAATGTTCTTAATCTTCAAAAGAAAGAAGTTTTGTGTCTGAAGCAATGAAAGTGATTGTTTATTCAGCATTTCAAAAGAGAAACTAACAATTTTATTGACAGTAAAAAAGTAAAATGTTGATCTGATGTTCATATAAATATTCAAGATAGTAATTTTTTTGTTTTATAAATTATCTTTCTAAAAATTGTTATACTTCAGAATCATACAACTAACAGCATAAAAAATGAAACTTCATTGTTATGAAATAGTGGTTAAAAATTTAAAAATGAAAACAATATGGTAATAGATTTGTTTTGTTTATTAACCTCTTTTTGGAATAAAAACATACAGATGACATTCAATTACGAATAAGTACATTGGTAAGAAGAAAAAAATTCAAATTTTTGTTATATGTAGACAGAAAAAAACAAACATTTTCAACATCGATTAAAAAACAAATCTTGACATAGCTCATTACTGCTTGCACTTATTACATTGAATACATCCCATGTTGGCAAACAGTTGCATATGTAACAGAAGCTGGAGCTAATACCATTGAATGTCCACCGAGGTACTGAAACAATTAAGAATTTCATCAGCAAAAAATAATTTTAATGAATGAATATTATAAAAATATATATTCAAATTTCATATTAAACAAATCCTTGTGATAAAATAAGTACATACTGGTAATTTAAAAATATGTAATATATTGATATGAATAGATATAGTCTTTATTCTCACTGTGAAAAAATATTAAGATTATAAACAAAACAGGTAAAGATGAGTATGAATCTAACCATAGGGAAAATTATAGCTATCATTGGCATAATTTTTCTTATATCTAATTTAAGAAAAGAGAGAGAGAGAGAAGAGAGAGAGATTATTAATATAGTTTAAAATAAAAAATGATAATTTTTTAGCCCCTATAGAGCTCTTAACGTTTAATAGTTCCTGAAATAAAGGATTTACAAAAAACAACTACAGAAAATCACCATTTTTTTTACTTTATTTGGGCAAATATAATTATGCTAAATGCTACCAGAAACTAACAAAAAAAAGTTTTATTTGTTTAAAAATTTACATAGAACACTTATAAACAATTTATACAGAATAAACAATGTCACAGACACAGGGAGTGGGTGGTAGAGCACTGAGTATCCATATCGGAAATCCAGGTTCAAATCCCGCTGCAGGCAGTTACTTTTATTTAGTCTGCTTGCAACGGGAGATGGATCATATGGGATCTAGGACCCTCCTGGGGCTCGCCCAGCCTCTATAAAATATTATAAAAATAGGGTACCCAAAATAAGGGGGAAAATCTGGCGGTTGAGCGTGACCTAGGACAAGTCACCTCCTTGCAGAACCGTTGTCCATGAAACAGTACAGTCTCTACCATGTACTGAACCCCAGACTCGTTCACGGGTCCTAGTGGTTACAGGGTTTTATCATAGATTAATGTGCATTTTAAACAGATATAAGTCCGAATGACCATGTGTGGGATGAGAGACAGGAATATATAGGTTAAGGACTGCTGAATCAGCTTTAGCAGGAAAAAAGTGCAGGTGCTTAAGGGGTGATGTGCAGCTGGTCCCTTGACTTATTCTGAAAACTGCTCTTGCAACAAAGATAATACTTATAAACTACTTTGTGGTCCATACATCCAATTCTTGTTTGAGAGGTAACAGACATTTGTATATCCAATCACTTCTGAGATTTCTAACTTTTATCAAGATATAACTTCATAATGTCAAAATTGTGATTTAAAAAAAAATTATATTTAGTTAAATACACTATAAAGTAGTTTATAACAATTAAATTAAAACAAACAATAGTTTCCATAATGCTTGCTAAAATATACTTACAAACTGGTGATTTCAGACAATACTTAAAAAAAACATTTATTTTTTAAATTTCTATTTCTCAGAAACTATTAAATGTAAAGAGCTCTATTTGAGCTCAAATTTTAGAAAATTACTAACCCTTTTAAAATTCAAAAGGGTTTTATTTGTGTTAGATCAATGTTGCAGTTAATATGTAATTATAACTAGGAACATGTTGTAGTGTTATCAATTTCATGCAGTTGTAATTAATATTTAATGGGCATTAGAATATTTAATTCATGTTTTGTAAATTGGGAGACTGACAACTCTTTTGAGTCTCTCAGACTCAAAGTTTTAGTAATTTTCGTTGAAAAATTAAGACAAAAATAATTAAAATCTCTTAAAAAATTTTTCATTCAAGGAAAATAGACTTAGGAAATGTGAAAAAGTGTTCTTGAATGAAATGTCATAATAATTGAAGGCAGTGTTTAAGGAACAGCAAACAAGGGTTATTTTACTTATAATTATCTAATATTTTTGTAATTCATATTTAAACCTCTTAAAAAGAATATCCTATCCCCCCCAGCCTTGCCCTCTCCCGCCATCCAGTTTATATCTGAAGAATGGTTGGTTGATCATGCAAAAAAAATTAATATGACCAAACTGTTAGGAAATTAAATTTTTACAATTAATATAAAACTACTTCACTTGCATACATAAAAATGAGGTAGTTACAGAAGAAACAAGATTTTTGCAATTGGTTTTTTTACATTTAATAAGTCAGTTTACTATCTTACTGTCAGAGGTTTCATCTAATTTGAATGTGCTACCATAGGAGTCTGCAAAACCCAGTTAAAGAAATGTTGGTCTAAAAGGGTCAGCAAGTGATTAAAAAAAATACGAGTATATTTCTCTACGATAAAAGATAGAATCAATGAAAAACACTTTATTGTTTTCTGTCTTTACATGAACTCCTAAAATCCACATCTTTTAAATAAAAAGTAATAATAATTCTGATTGATTAAATGGAAGGAGTTTGGGTAAATTAAAAGTTTATACGTTAAAAAAAAAAATTGGTTAACACAGGATAACAAACTTATTTCAATGGATAGCAATATTTGAAAAAATAACTGGTAAGGTGACTTGAAATATAACAATTCCACATGAAACAGACAATGGTTCCACATGAATTAGACAATGGTAATGGTATGGCATTGCACTTTGAATCATTTGACTACATTGATACAAGAAGGAAGAGCACAGAATTATGAATATAGAAAGATAAGAAATGACAAAATTTTATTTATAAAAATATAATTGGAAAAAATGAGTTATCATTCATTAAAAAAGAGTTTTATCTCATTTCTAAAACTAATGAAGTGAGGAGTGGAAATAACTAGGTCCAAGAGATTCACTTAAGTGAGTTAAAACGTATTTTTCCCCACTAACTGATTACTCTTGCATGAAAGAGAGATTTTACTGAGGCTGATATAGTAAACGTTTGAAGTATGGATAATTGCAGAAACTCGAAAAATCGTCTTGATAGACGATCAAAAATACTTAATAAATGAATTTACAAAACATACACTGTAAAAACACAAGGTATTATTCGAATTTCTTGGAAATCATAACCCAGAAAAAATTGATAACTTTAAATAAGACATTTCAAGATGAGTGGACATTATGATATCCACAAAAAGAAAGTAAAGTAAGTTATGAGCAGCTGTTTAAATGATTTTTAAGATGAAAAAAAAATTACATGGATACCTTCCTCATGACATTTACATTCAAAGGACCAAATACACTACATACTACTTATTCTATATAAGCTATAATATATTTTGGAGAATAAAAAGCTTATTAGTATATAAATCAACACTTTCTGATAATAAAATACAAATATTTATTATATGTAATAGTTTTGAAATGAGTTCAAAATAATTACTGTGAGCATGAGTCATTATCTAAGGTTAAAATAATAACCACAAGGTAATGATAAGTATATCTTCTCAAAGAAACAATCAATTTGAATTCACAGCAATGTATATGAACTAAAAGAAACATAATGGATAAGAAACAGCAGGCTTCTATAAATATAAATAAATAAACAAACAAAAAAAAAAAAATATATATATATATATATATATATATATATATTTATTTATATTTATAGAAGCCTGCTGTTTCTTATATACATATATACATGTACGTATATATATATATATATATATATATATATACATATGCTATTGGTAGAAGTGGAAAAACACATAGTTTACAACACAAACATTTTAATAAAACAGAATGTCACAAATTACATTTCTTAGTTAAGCAAAGTAAAAATAAAGAATTCTTTTTCCTAGAGACATTTTTAAACAATTGAATGAAAATGGATTAAAACTGCATCAATCAACTCAAACTAATCTAACTGATAAACTAGATGTGATAACATGCAACATTTAAAAAAATAACAGTGAAAGAACATAACATTCCTCATAACCAACAGTAATAAAAACATTAAAAAATGAGTTTTCATTCACAATCACAATGAAAGGTTCCTTAGGTGAATATGTCATAATGATAAATAAATAAAAGCTACAGTTCATTTAACAGTTTTTTTCATTTCATATGTTTTCTACCGCTTCAAAAATTATTTGGTTTTAGAATGATTAATATCAACAAAATACCTTTGGAATAATATAATACTTGCAGGCAATGGTGGAGGATAGTGAAAAATCCACAAATATGTTTGTACATTTAGGATTAAATAATTAACATAGAAAAAAAAACAACATTGACATTACAGTAATTTAACAAATATAGTTTTTGACCATGACAAACACCCAAAATTTTAGTTCTATCTAGAGCTATCCCAGAATCAGTTTCCTGACCGACTTCTATTTCCTGAATATTTATATAGAGTGAGCCATATTCTTATTACCAGTTATGTCAGTATACAATCACTTTCAAACCAATACCAATAATTCTTCCTTCGTAATTTTTATCACATAATTGTAGTACCTAAAATTCAATTAAAAAATAACTCCCTTATTCCAGAATATCTCTTTCTCCCAATACTGTCCTAATCTAATGACAAGGATTTGAGAGGAAGAAATCAGAGTATTACTAACAGTAAAATAATTACTTTCCATAAAATGGAGCGCACACTCATATAAAAGTATAACCTAATCTTGAAACCATAAATTGGGATTTGTACACTTCTGTTTCCAGTTCATTCCATGGTTGACGGTTTCACCTTCAACTTCTCAATTGCCTTCATACCCATGTTCCACCACCTTTTACTACAGACCTACACCTTAGATATGCCATGAAATTAAGGATCTGCAGAAGAGGAATGATGCTGCTGATAGATGCTTTAGATGTATTAAGCTTACTGACAACAACCAAGTGCTTAGGTTGCTCTAAAACATAATGTGAACAAAGATTTAGCATGATAAATTTATCATTTTCCCTTGAAAGCCTTCTCCTTAGCTCTTGACCCTAAATCAAA
Organism: Arma custos; assembly: GCA_037127475.1. Taxonomy (NCBI): domain Eukaryota; kingdom Metazoa; phylum Arthropoda; class Insecta; order Hemiptera; family Pentatomidae; genus Arma; species Arma custos. The sequence continues at coordinate 5,738,403 of CM073761.1, read as the reverse complement.
ATGACTTTTGCTTTTCAAAATTTTCCTACATTAACCTTTAAAATTTCATTGATTGAATGATTGAATCCACATTTCACTGTACTTAATGATTAAGACTCTTATTTGCCATAATGAAATCACATACAAATTTAATTGGTCCAAATGGTATTCATAGTATTTCTGTTAATAACCTTGGTCTTCCTGAAAACCTTATCTTTTTCATTCATGTATGATCTCTATCTTCAGAAGTCAGTATTCCCTATTTCTTTGAAAAAAAAAAACCCACTGTTATAAATAAAAATTCTAATTATTCATCTCCTCATGATTTAATCCAATATCATCAATTTTTTCCAATTTCTCAAAACCACTAGAAAGACATGTCCAATAACAAGATTCCTAACACCTTAACTTTCTTGTAACCTGCTGAGAGCTGACACTAGCCAGAGACCCCTCCTCTGGTAAGTAGTGGAATCACCTAACAATGGCCAGTCCCCTAGGGTGAGGAAGCGAAGGTGTAGGTCAGGGTTGTTAGGTGGCTCCCCGTGCCGCAGGCAGGAAACGTTTCTTCGGTAGGCCTGGTAGACTGACGAGGTAGGCTAGAGCCTGATAACTCGCTACGAGCCAGTCAGGAGGCAGCCCCTCCACCTGACTCGGGGGTAGGTTTGGAATAAAACCAGGAAATGTTTGAAGGACTTAAGAACTGCCCACAGGAACATTTTATCTTTATATAGATTCGGAGCCCAGCGGGCATTCCTCGAGCAAATTGACAACTATCGCATTGACATCGCAGTGATCCAGGAAGTCCGCTGGCTTGGGAGTGGCACCCTTGAAAAGAGGAACCATACTGTACACTACAGCATACATATGTATGGAACAAGATTCATCGTCAGAGGAAGAACCCGGCAATTAGTAACAAAGTTTACCCATATCTCTCCTAGATTGTGCTACCTACGGAAAATTCTTCAATATCTCAATAATTAATTGTCACACACCTACAGAAGTGTCATCAGAAGAAGAGAAAGACACATTTTACGAAGACCTCTCTAAAACCATTAAGATTTATTATGATGCTAAAATAGTTCTAGGAGACATGAATGCACAGATAGGCACGGAAAGAATACACCTACCAAAACTGGAACCTTCAGTCTCCAACAGAACACAAACGCCAATGGCCAAAGAGTGATAGACTTTGCAAACACTCATGGGCTAGTCGTCAGAAGTACTATGTTCCCAGGAAAAAATATACACAAAGGTACCTGGAGATCACCCAGTGGAGAGTATATCAACCAGATTTACCACTTCTTAATCAGCTCTTGTCACAGGTCCAACTTAATTGGAGTATGAACATATAAAGGAGCAAACGTGGATTCGGATCATTATCTCAGTATTGCCCATATATGTGCCCGGATCACCACAAAACAGAACTCGGATACTGGAGAGGGTGAGAAGAAATTCAATGCTCATAAACTGAAAGATCCTGAAGTGTGTGAAACCTATCAACAACACCTTGAAATTAAGCTGAGGGAGGAACTAAGGGATAGGAATGACACAGTGGATAACCAGTGGTCCGGAATTTCAAGAGCGATGGAAACTACTGCAGAGGAAGTCCTAGGATCACAGACAAGAAGCAGAAGGCCCCCTTGGTTTGATGATGAATGCATCGAAGCTACAAATGGGAAAAATGAAGCGTATAAGAAGGCCATCCAGCACCATACACGTCTAACACAGGAGACCTACCGAAATAAAAGAAGAGAGGAAAAGAGACTGCCCAGGAGAAAGAAGAGAGCATGGGAGAACTGCAGGATGAAGGATGTAGAAAACTGCAGGAGATCTCGTGACACTCGCCTCTTCTTTCAGAAGGTGAATGAGGGCCGCAATGCCTTCAAACCAAAAATAACTTAGTGCAGGAATGAGGACAGGAGCCTGTTGATGGAGAGAGAGGGAATTCTCAAGAGATGGGCAAGGCACTTCAGCAGTGCGCTTCAAAGAGAGAACTTTGAAGGAGAAATGGCCAGAGAAGAGAACGACTTCTCTAACGATGCCAAGCCACCGGATGATGAAGACATAGTAGCGGCCATGGTGAAGCTGAAAAACAACAAGGCTCTGGGTTTAGATGGAATCCAGGAAGAGCTGATACGCTATGGAGGAATGCAACTGAGAAGGGAACTCCATAACCTCATTTTGAAGATATGGGAAGAAGAGAAGATGCCTGAGGATTGGAAAAGGGGAATTATCTACCCACTGCACAAAAATGGGGACCAGTTGGACTGCAACAATTATTGAGGCATAGTGCTCCTCTCTTGTGCTTATAAAGTTCTCTCTAACATCCTGTTCGAGAGACTAGTTCCTCATGCCGAGAGGGAGATAGGCAACTATTAAGCGGGATTTAGACGAGGGAGGTCCACAGTGGACCAACTGTTCTCACTGAGGCTGATGCTGGAGAAATGCAAAGAGTATAGAACAGTTACCCACCACCTCTTTGTTGATTTTAAAGCCGCCTACGATAGTATAACTTGGCCAGAGCTATATCAGGCCCTGTTGGAAATGAATGTCCCAACTAAACTGATACGCCTCGTGAAAATGACGATGTCGGGGTCGAAGTATGCAGTACGAGTGGGGAGTGATCTCTCAGAGAACTTCAATACTAACTGTACGTCCGGAATCCAACTCAACGCAACCCTCCTTAACAATACAGTTCAGCTTCTGGGGTACACTGACAATTTTGATATTGCCGCCAGATCGGAACGTGCATTACAAGAAGCCTTTTTGGCCATAGAAGATGCGCCAAAGAAACTTGAGTTGCACATTAATGAAGCTAAGACCAAGTACATGAGAGTTGGAGGAGATACACTAGGGACCGGCACTTTTGAGGCTTGACCATATAATTTCGAAAAGGTAAGCAGCTTTGTCTATCTCGGGTCTGAGATCAACTCCGGAAACGACATCTCTCGAAAAGTCAACAGGTGGATAGCAGCGGCAAGATGGTGCTACTTCGGTATTATGAAGCATTTTGGAAGTAGATTCCTCTCGAACAGGACCAAGATCACTCTCTACAAAACCTTGGCATGCCCTGTTTTAACTTATGGCTCGGAAGCGTGGGCCTTTAAGAAGCAAGATGAAAATAGACTTCTGATCTTTGAGAGACTAATCTTGAGAAAGGTTTTTGGCCCTGTTAGAGAGGGTGGATTTTGGAGAAGAAGGAGAAATGCTGAACTAGCTGCCCTTTATAAGGATATAGACTCGGTCAAGTTCATCAAGATAGGATGACTTTGATGGGCCGGGCACGTCGCATGTATGGATCATTTGGCGATACCCAAAGGATGCTGTCTGGAAGGATGCAGGGACAAAGAAGGGTTGGCAGGCCAAATGTCAGATGGGAGGACTCAGTGACGTCGGACGCACGGGCTCTGCTGGGAGTCCAAAACTGGAGAGCTGCTGCAGCTGATCGTATTGACTGTTGAAGGCTTTTTGAGGAGGCCCAGTCTCGGTGACGGGATGTAGAGCCACCAATGTATGTATGTATGCTAACTTTCTTGTCATCATAATCAATCCTCATAATCGCCTAAGCAGTGTGAGGAGGAATTCTGCACAGCCTTCTCCAACTCTGCCAGTCTTCTACCAACTGTGCTCTTCTGCTCCAATGGAGTCCCCTCTTCTTAAAGCCTTTCCTCACCTCTTCTTTCCAGGTCATCCTCTTGCTTGTTTTTCCACCACTTTGGCTCGGTAGGTTTCGCTACCACTTCTGCTAGGATCCATCCACAGGTGTCCAAGCCATCTCAGTCTGTTTTCCTCTATTAGCTTGTTGGCTGGTTTAACATTCAGGTTCGACCTTTTAGTGGTGTTCCGGACTCAGTCTCTTTTTGTTTTGTCTCTCTATCTTCCTCAGAAATCTCATTTCTGCTGCTTGCATTCTGGATGTCTAGTATTCTTTGTCAGCGTCCATGATTCTGAAGAGTACGTGAGGATAGGGAGAAATATTGATTTAAATACAGCCACCTTCATTTCCTTTACTACTTCTCTTCGATTAAGAAATCCTCTCTTAACCGCTTCAAACATCCTGCCCACGGTACCGATTCTCTCGGTCACTTCTAAATCGATGTATCCCCTTAGATGCGCTCTCAAGTTCTCCACTCGTTCCAGGACTTTATTTTTAACTCTAATGACCCTCATTGTTCTGTTTGGCTTCTTTCCTACCCTCATCACTTTTGTTTTATTAGGGCTTATGGTCATATTTATAGCCAGCAATTCTTCTCTTAATCTGCTAACATTGTGCTGGTGGCTTCTGTTGTCAAAAATGTCATCCACAAATGCCAGTAGTGAGAGGCTTCTTGGGCTCAGATTGGCATATCCTAGATGGAACTGCCTCTTTTTTGTCTTGGCCTTTCGAAGAGCTGAATCCATGGCCAAAATGAATAGTAGGGGACTCAGACTACATCCCTGCTGGATTCCAATGGTGGTCTCAATTTCCTGAGAAGTGTAATTGGCAAACCCCACTACACTCCTCATTTTCTGATATAAACTTTCGACCGCAATTAAATGACCTTAATCCATCCCTTTTTCTCTTAAGACTTGCAAGATATCAGTTTTCTTACATGGTCAAACGCTTTTGTGAGATCGACAAAACACAAAAACATTTCCTTTTCTAGGACTTTTTCAAAAACCTGTCTCATTGCAAAAAATCAGACAGGTTTCTGTTTGTTATTTTCCTGTTTTAACTTTCTTGTACTCTTCCAATACTTCACCAAAGTCTTTGATTTCATTGACCATTACACCCCCCCTCCTAAATTACAACCTTCGTCCTTCTTCAAAAGCTCTATATCAAAATAAAGAAATTCAAAGCATCAGTCTTTCCTTTTAGTTGTCATTCCTAATCAAACTCTATCTTCCTGTTTTATTGTGGCCACAAGACTTGCCCTGGGCTAAAGCATATAAAATCTTATTTTTTTGTGATTAGTTAAATATTTTTATTTTGAAGATTTGTCTTGGCCAGGATTTGAACCCCTGTCCTCTGCATCTCTAGCGCAGTAGTCTTCCAACTAAGCTACCAGGGCTTGTAACCAGGCCAGACAAATCCAGTCTTTTCACCGATCCCACATCCCTAGTACTCCCAATGTTTGCGATGTACATATGGGGAAGAATGTTCATTGATCATTACTTTAATTGGGATCTGGTTGACATACATTCATATTTATATTTTTTTTTTGTGATTAGTTAAATATTTTTATTTAGGGTAAGAGAAATAAAACAGTTTTCCAGTTATTGTTTATTCTTAATTTTCAATCCATTAGAGACGTTTCGACACTATGGTGTCATTCTCAATCTTTTCTTCTCCTGCATCTTTTAACTGAAAAGTCATACTTTTAAAAATTCTTAGAAGATCATTAGTCCTCCATGGTCAATAAAATAATATTAAATATTACAATAAAGATTATTTTATTGACCATGGAGGACTAATGATCTCCTAAGAATTTTTAAAAGTATGACTTTCCAGTTAAATGATGCAGGAGAAGAAAATATTGAGAATGAGTCGAAACGTCTATAATGGATTGAAAATTAAGAATAAATAATAACTGGAAAACGGTTTTATTTTTCTTACCCTAAATAAAAGAAGAATTAAATCCAGTTAAAAAAAAAAAGAAATAAGAATTTATAAGAATATTTTTATTTTGTCCTAGCCGGGATTAGCTTAGTTGGAACAGCACCGCACTAGAGATGCAGAGGACCCGGGTTTGAATCCTGGACAGAACAAATCTCTTCTCTTCAAAATAAAAATATTTAACTAATCATAAAAAAAAAATAAAAATTATAAAGATAAAATTAACGTATGTCAACCAGATCCCAATTAAAGTAATGTTCAATGAACATTCTTCTCCATAAGTACATAGCTAAAATTGCGAGTGCTGGGGATGTTGGATCGGTGAAGAGACTGGATTTGTCTGGCCTGGTTACAAGCCCTGGTAGCTTAGTTGGAAGAGTACCGTGCTAGAGATGTCAAATCCCGGCCAGGTTAAACTTTTCTCTTCAAAATAAACACATATAAAATCCTGTTTTCAGATCCTATATTACTAACATTCATATTTAAATTCTACATTATTCCTGTCATCTTTGAGCTGAAAATACATTTCAATGATCCTTTTCTCCTTCCGAGTAATTTATAGTGTTTACTGAGATTAAAGAAAATTTATATCAAAGAAGTCTCTAAAATCAAATAGTGTTTTCTAATTTTCAGCTGGGACATGTATGTTCTTTAATGTAAACATATAAAATTCAATCTTAGTATTTTTTTCTAAAAGTGTTATTCTATCAGGTTTTTACACATTAATGCTGAAAAATGTGTGGAGGTATACGATGTAATGCCTGATAAAAATCACCTCAATAATGGCTCTAGAAGGAATGCTCAAATAGATGAGGGTTGGAATAAAACAGTTAATATTTCTTCATGTAAAATCTTGTTAGTATTATTAACACTTTCTAACAGAAAGATATCACTGTAAACGGTGACACTGTCTTCTTTCTCCCACAATTTACCCACAAAAAAAAAAAAAAAAAAAAAGAAAGACACCAAGAAAAGATATTTAATAGAATTATTCTTGATGATCAAGGCATGGTAACATAATAAGATATCACCCTTGGAACCAGATCAGATAGAAGTTAATTAAAGAATGAAAGTAAACAAAAATATACTAGTACTAAACAGTTAAAACATATAGAATTCGATATGATACATTATCTCTAACAATTTTAAAAAAAGAAGAAAAAATCTAAGAAATTATATAACATCATATATATTTTGACAATATTTTGAAAAAAAAAAAGCATTTCAATTCTAAGTTATCTGAACAAACATGCTAACAACCTATGTACCTTGACCTGGGCTGCATTCTCAGAATATAAAAAATTAATAGAATAAGATATAATAAAAACAAATCATGAAATGTAAAAATATAAAGCTCTAATACCTATATTCTAATATATTCTTTTATAAAGAGCATTGAAATGACTTCAGAACTTGGTACTGAGAGTTGAAATTTAAATTAAATTTTATGTTCATGTAAAATAAAACATTACATTTGATCAATTATTTATATAAATGATATATGGATACTGACTAGAGAAGACTTAATACTCAAGGAATACTGTTAGAAATGGCTCAAACAGTTTGATCATGTTGAAAAAAAAATTAAATATCAATTGAGCATAAATAGCTTTAGAATTGATGTAACAATTATTTTCATGTATTTCAAAGGCAAATCCAATTCACGAGGCCTTACAGCATCAATATGCAGTATTGTTTTCCATGAAACTTATATCCAGTTTTAGTTTTAACTTGACTATGTGGTGGTGAAAAATTAATTTAGGTTTTTTCCCAACAGATCGCTTTAAATTTGCATACATTTTGTAAAATATTATGCAATGAAGCCATACTGTAGCGCAATTGAAAGCTAACAGTCCATAGAACATTCTAGATATGAAGCTAGTACCATTAGTGTACTCAATCAAAAATTATTCAGCTTTTAAAATGAAGATTCCAGAAGGCCACTTTTATCATATTTTGCTTTTTTACTCCAGAAAAGGTAAAAATACAGTGCAGACCCATCCAAAATTGTCTAGTGGTTAATGGTCATGAATGCTTAAATGAAAGCCAGTGTCAAAATTGATTTACTTGCTTCCTTCTCAAATTTTTGATGTTTTGAGATCCAACCGAAGATCCACCTCACTCTAGTCAGCCAATCATTGAAAAAATTGAGGTAGATTGACATATTTTATCTCAAGATATTGCTACGGAACTAAACATTGACCATAAAAAAGTTTTGAACCATTTATATAAGACTGAATACCAAATGAAGCTTGATACTTGGGTTCCACCTGAATTTATAGAGAAAAATTTATAGGAAAAAGATCCCATTTATGAATCGTACAACAGTAATGTGCAAAGCAGATTGTCATCAAAGGCCAAAGAAGCTTCACAAATGGTCAACAACTAATGCAACTGAAGGAGGAAATACAAAAAAAATATCTTTAGTGACCCGGCAAATATAGAGAGAACTTTGCTGGAAAGAAAAACTTTGATGTATCCACTGCTCCTTCCCATCCAACTACCAATTCTATCATCTGCAGAACTCTCTTAAAGGAGTAAAGTTGGCTCTGCCCTCTCTGGGTCTGCAAGATATCAATGGTGTTTTTAATGTTTAAGTAAAAAAATAAATTAATTGGTGTTTCAACAACTTTACATATTGATCAATGAATGTGAGTGAAGTAATTTGAGGTAAAAATAATAATTTTGAAAGTAATCATTGGCTATTGTTAACAAACCAAATATTCCATTTTATCAAAAAAGATATACTACCTAAAAGTAGGAAATTACAAGAAAAAAATCAAAACACGGAATAAAAGACCGAATAACTAAGACAAAAAGTCCTTTAGAGATTAGCTCATTTTTGCTTAGTTTTAGAGAAAATCGCAAAAAAAGAAACAAAACAAAAATGTTACAGGTAGCGATTATCACCTTTCAAAGTTCGTCAGGCTAGGCAGTGAGATATGTAAACACTTAATGTTATCCTTTACATTCTTTTATTTGTTTACATTTTGGCTTTCTTCTAGGATTATAATTCCTAAATCAGTCTTCAGTCAGTTACTCAGATATTTTTGTGTGAATAGCATCAGCCACAATGCCGCATACATATTCTAATTTTGAATATGCTGATATGATTTTTGTGTATGGTTTCTGTAATGGTAATGCTTTAGAAGCAGTGCGGGAGTATGCGTGCCGATTTCCAAATAGAAGAGTGCCTAATCGACGAGTCTTTTCGTTAACTTTTAATAGACTACGAGAGACTGGGTCATTCTTAATACATAATGAAGACGACCAATTCCAGGCAGCAGTAAGAGCAGATTATCAGAGAAGAAATTGTGTCCACCGCCACTTCGATAGCAATCCTGAGACTAGCATCCGAAGAGCATTTGCTGCATTAGCAATATCGCGGCAAGCAATATGGCGAACTTTGAAAGGTGATAATTGCTACCCATACCATCTTCAAAAAGTTCAGAATTTATTACCTCAAGATTATGTCAAGAGATTGAATTTTAGTAACTGGTTTCTTGAAAAAATTCACGATGATAATTTATTTCCATTAAAAATTATATGGACCGATGAAGCTACCTTTACAAGAGGAGGAATTGTTAATCAAAGAAATTATCATGTATGGGCTCTTGAAAATCCCAGAGCTATTAGAGAGAATAGGTTTCAGCATGAATTTGCTATTAACGTTTGGCTTGGAATTTGGAACGGATTACTGGTGGGACCATATTTTTTACCAGGAAGATTGAATGGTATCACATTTAAACATTTTTTGGAGAACGACTTTTCTAATTATTTAGATGACATTCCCTTACAACAGCTGATTGAAATGTGGTTCCAACTTGATGGATGTCCAGCTCATTATAGCAGAGTTGCTCGAGCTTGGCTGGATATAAATTATCCACAACGATGGATTGGACGTGGAGGAGTAGTACCTTGGCCACCCAGATCACCTGATATGACACCCATGGATTTCTTCGTATGGGGAACCTTGAAGCAGAAAGTTTATTCGGTGTCAATCAACTCAAGAGAGCAATTAAGAGACCGAATCATAGATGCAGTGCACCAAATATCATCAGAACAATGTTTAGCTGCAATTTATCAAGAGAGTGCTAGATGTAATGCTTGCATTGTGCAAGAGGACACAATTTTGAGCAATATTTACATTAAAAAGAACATAATATAAATATAAATGTAAATAAATAAGTATAAAAATGAAAACTTGTTTTGTTTCTTTTTTTGCGATTTTCTCTAAAACTAAGCAAAAACGAGCAAATCTCTAAAGGACTTTTTGTCTTAGTTTTTCGGTCCCCTATAAGTTCCTGAAGTTTTGCAATTTAAATTCGGGACAACCTGTATATTTGGCTATTGCAAAATTAAATCAGCCCTTTTAACTTCAAAAGTATTTATTGTAGCTTCAAATTTAATTTGTTTTTCTTTTATTTTTAAGCATGATATTCTCTGTCAAATGATAAAATTAAATGCACAAAGAATCCAAAGAAAAAAATTTCAATTAAATACAAATTTGTCTATTGAACTGAAATTTGTTACTTTTAGTTTACAATATCGCCAGTTCTCTTTGCTTATCTGGCAATAATGATAATTACTAGTCTGTTCTTCAAAACTGTTGTGTATAGTTTTATTGAAATGATTTCTGTTTGCGCAACAACAGTGTAGTGAATATGTCCAAAAAAGCATTGTCAGCATATTTTGTTTTTTATTTAAAAAAAGGTAAGCGAGCTTCGGAGGACCACTGAAGGATATGTAAGGTACATGGGGACAATGCCTTGACAGAATGTACTGCTCGAAAATGGTTTGCCAAGTTTTTCTGAGTCTTGAAGATGCACCCTGCAGCGCTCAGCTCACCAGGTGAGGTTGATGTGAGTTATATATACCAAGGCTCTAATTGAATAAGACCAGTCACTATGTGCTTACGAAATAGGTTTTGGAACCGTTCAAAGGCATTTAAAACAGCATGGCTACTGAATATCAATCCTTAACTCTACTGAACCAGCAAGTAAGAGACATTTTGCTTTCATAAGAAAATTGATTGATTCTTAGATCTACTGCATGCAGCTAACAACATTGGACCTCTAATAGAAATTTCCAAAAGTAGTCATTCACAAAGGTGTTGTATTCCGAGACCAGACTCCACAATAATCACACAGCTAACTTGGCTAAGATGTTTTATAACACCCACCATATTCAACAAACCTAGCATCAACCGACTACCCTACAAAACTTCCTCAACAGGAAATAATTCCCTGATGAGAGAGATGTGCAAAAGTATCACAATTGGCTTTTGGCTGCTTCTTAGCACTAGATGTTATATGTGAGTGGAATAATAAAATTGTTAGAAAAGTAGCAAGAAGTCATTAATAAAACTGGCTAATATATTGGTGATTAAAATATAGTATTTATATGAAAGAAAGTCTCTAAAAGTTATTTCACCCTTCAAAAATAGAACAAGCTTATAGATCCATCCAATAGTATTATTTTCAGGAATTTGCAAATTAACAGGAGAAAAAGTTTCAATGCTCTTGAAATGAAGCAAATAAATGTAAACCAAACGATCCAACCATAGGGTAAGTCAATTAAAAACAATGGCATTTAAACCAATAAACAAATAACAATACCGTAGCTTTAAATGGCCAAAAAATTAAATGTTGATATTGTAAATAAGGTGGAAATAAAAAATATTAAATGAACTACTCCTTTTTTTCCCCCCTAAATGGTGAGAGATTATTAAAATCATCTTCGGAGAAATGCTTCTTGAAAACATTGGAATAACTCAATTCTACTTTTATTTTTATGACTGCAAAAAATGTGGTGAGGAATGTGTGATAAATAATGTTTTATATCTAAAAATAATTTTATAACATTTTTCAGTATGGATATAATGCCCTTTAGCAACAATTTAATGATAGCTAATATTTACTTATTTATAATTTTAGATTCTTTGTCACCTATGAGATTACTCCGATTGTTTTCATCAAATGCTAAGCGCATAGACTATTATTAAACATTTAAACAGGTTTTACACAATATTTAATCAAAAGCTAAATAAAAAATATTTAAGCAAGATGGAAAACCTCTTGAGCAGGGAAATCAATAGATACCTAAACGGTGCAGGTACTTTGACATATCCTACTACTCACTATGGCCTAGTTCAGTCTTAGAATAAATAATTATATACTTCAGATTTAGTTTACCTATTATTTCATATAAATATATATGTATTAGACTAGACCAGTATATGTATTAAAAGGGAATGAAAAGCTTTTTATCACAACAAATGGTTCATGGATATTATAATTTAGATCAACTATCTTCCAACGAATCAAAAATAATTTATTTTACTTTACTTTATTTTACAAATCAAAACAGTGCCATCTAATATATATGTATGTATATATTAGCAGATGTTCATAAAAAGAAATAACATTAAATTATTTTAAATTGAAATAGTTACCTGATTATACTTTGCCCTAAGTGCTCCTCTGTGACGATGGTGTAGTTTCTGATCTTGGCAAATACACAAAATTCTTGCAAAAGCTCTGAAACAAATATTATAAAAGGCAAATAAATTATAAGTGAAAACATATGTTATGAGAATGAAGATTCTAGAAATATTATAAAAATGAAGAAATAAATATGATTTGTATCAATGATCAAGGAATGTGACTTTTATGTAGTTTAAACAGTGAATATAATTTCTATTCAAGTATCATTAATTGATATAGATTACAACATTCCTTGCTTTAACCTGTCTTTTTAATGGTCATTTTATCTGTTTTCAAATCACAGAATTTATTTAAACTTTAAATGATATTTCATTGAAATCAAATATAACTTTATCAGTTAAGTCTAAAAAAAAACTTGAAAGGCAGAGTCGAACAACCTTAAGGTAAAATATATTTCAATGGTTTATTCTTACATGAGAACATTTAATAACTATTCAACTTACTAATTAAGAAGAAATCAGATAATACAGATCATAAAATATAAATATTTTTTAATATACAGTGCATCACGATTAAAACAAATTTGATAAATTGATTACAGTCACAAGTTTTAACTTTCCATTCATTTACTTTTTAATGTTCTCCAAAAATACAAATAATCATGAGGTTTAGTATGGAAGAAAGTGTGTAATTAAAGGGAATGTGTATATTTCGGCAATAATTTACACATTTCCAATATCTACAATATTTTTTTCATACTAAGCTCACGATCACTTTTATTTGCTAGAATATTAAATGAAAAGTTAAACTGGTTGTGACTTAATTCGAAGCGACAACCTGAGGAACTGATAACAAATTTAATAACAAACAAGGTGAAAATATGCAAGGAACAAGAGAAGGAGAGAGGCAGTATGTTTGCCGAGTTTTCATCCAGTGCCAGATGTGAGAACTGGGTTGGTTCGTGGAGATATGACACTTGTCGAGACACCGTGTGAGCTTACTGGAGAGCAACATCATGCCCAAAGTGACCATTTTCAACAGCACATGGTGGATCTAGACCAGTATAATTAGAATCATAGTAAGAAGTAGAAGTCAGCATCAAATTTCAACAATATTAAATTAAATCAGAAAGTTAACACAATATTACTCTATTCTGAAGTTGTACCATAAAATGTATATCTCCAATGCCGATGTTTTGGTTTTTCAATTCAAATTATTATTGTCACCTCATTAGTTATTTCCTATAATTTTTAATAATATAAAAGCTGTAAGATCTGACAAATTCATTTAAAATTAATGTTTTTTCAAAAAGAAATAAACGTTTATTTTATAACAGATTAGTAATTTTATTTTATAATTAAAAGAGCTTAACAAAGCTAAAATGGAACAATCTAAAATATTTATAAAACTAGAAACAAGGATAAACATTTATTAAATTGTTTCTTTATTTTATATTACACATTAAAAGTAGAAGAATTAATCCTTGAAATTTCCTTTAGGTCATGTTAAGAAGAAATTTAGATGAAAATTGTGAGTGATTTAATTTAATAAATATTGTTTTAGTCTTTTAGATAGAAAAATCATACATCTAGATTTATTGATCATGGAATATAAGATGGATAAAATAAAAATATACATTATAAAATTTAATCACAAACAACGCAGTTAATGATTTCAAATTTCAAGTTATTATAAGCACATTCAGACTTACTTTTCAAATACATTTTCTACTAACATATCCTTGATCTATTATCTTCATTTATAAGATAATCTCTTCTCCACCTCTTAATCTCAAAAAAAAAATAATAAATGTGTCGTCATAAATTCACAAACTTATTATCAAATAAATATTAACATCTGTCATCAGACACATTGGTGATAGGCAAGAAACCTTTACAATTAGCAGATTTGCAAAAGCATTTCGAGGTGCTCATATTTGGGCTGTCCTGATAACCATAGGTAATTTCTTCACCCTTTTCAATTATTTGTTTAGAAAATATCGCTGCTTTAGGGATAACACACCCAATTCTTGTGGGTATAACAACACAGTTAGGAGAACATGAATGATTAATGTAGCGGGAAATATTTCCATTGGAGTAAGCGTCCAAATATGTTTCAATAACATTTTCTGCATAATGCTCCTTTAAGGCTAAAATGTACTTATCCTTCCCCAGATGGTATCTTTCTTCAGCAACTTCTTTGCTGATGATTTCGCCAGCATATTCTGCTATGAAAGTACCTGGTAAAAAGCTCTTATTGGCAAACACACCAAGCCCCTTTTCACCAGCTTCCTTTATCATCAAAGAGTCATTAGGTCCTCTCTGTACTACTCGATTATGACAAAATTCATCACATGAACAAAATGCACCGCATTCATAGATACATCTTTCATTGCTCAAATGTTCTTGCAATAATAGGCCGTTGCGATAGTTTTTACCAAACTTTTTTATGCATGTACATTTAGTTATACAAGTAGATTCTAGAAAACAATTGCAAGTAATTTTGAACCAGGAGTGATAAAGGTCTCGATCTCCTCCTGGCCCTAGAATGGCCTCCTTAATGTACTTAACATTTGGAACTGGGTGACTGTAATTGTCAACGAGAAACATTTTGATAATAGAATTCCAAAAAAGACTGGTTACAATCACAACACAACTAACCAAACAGCAACTAACCACAATTGCTACCTTCTTCTAAACAGTAAATAGAAGTGTCGACATAGAGGTTGGTGATTATTACAGTGAAGTTCTCGTTTCGAATTTTGTAAGAACTGACTTCCCATTTACAATAGTTTTAAATACTACGTCATCTGATTCCCAAAGAAAGACAAGGATAGAATATAAACCTATTTTCTTAAATTGACGAAGAATTAATAATAGACACGTTTAATGTGCAAGCTCTTAACAACAATTTCATATTATTTAAATAAAAACTTACTTACGAATTAGTCACGTGATTGAAAAAATAAATAAAAATATGAATTCAAAATAAATTTTACCAGCTGCAAAATTATTTTAAAATTCACTGAATTTTCAAATTTAGTTCGAATCATTTATTGTTTTGATCTAAAACCCTCTCCAAAAGTTATTGGAAATTGAAATAAATAATTAAAACACGAGAGAATAGGTGATAGTTGATACTGAGATATAGATCTTTGATGATTTTATTAAAACCCAAATAGTCCTAATTTTTTAAAATGCTTTTGGATATATGTAAGTCAGTAGTAAAAGTAATAATAATAATTTGCTATTTATAACAACATTTTGTAGCAGATAATGTTATATAATGTCGCAATATGATCTGATCTCTAGGTTCAATGATAAATTATTTATTCTGTTTACAGCCATGGATCGACCTTGTGGTTCTGGAGACACCCTGGAGGAGAACCACCGGTTGATCGTGTTCTCGACCACATTAACTCTTTGCACAATTGTTGGCTCAGAAAAAGTACGATCTCGGCCAATTATTGAGCTTAATACCTTCATGGGATGTAGTGGTACAGTCTTTATTATTATATATATGTGCAAAGGTGGTGCTTGGAAAGAAAAAAAAAACAAAACATGAAATGACTGTTTTGACGGAGACTATGTAAGAGTGATGGAGGAGAAAAACCGGTTAAGACAGAGCATGTTAAAAAAAAAGACTAGAGGAAGTCAGAATAATTTCATAATGAAAAAGAAGGAAGCAAAAAGAGGAAAAGAAGAGGGCACAGGACAGAAAGATTTGAGCAGTTTCAAGAATCCTGGGATAGCAAAGATTCAAGAAAATTTTACAAAGGTGTAAAGGAGATAAGGGAAGGATTCCAAGCTACGTCTGAATTATGCAGAAGGAATGAAGGAGAAATGACTGGAGAAAAGTCGGCCATTCTCGAAAGATGGAACCAGTATTTAAGTAAATTAATAAACACAAGAAGCACTGAAAAAATGAAAAGAATGATCTAAAAGAATGACTAGGGGAGGAAGGAGTAGAAGAAGAGGAAACTCCTGAGAAAGGAGAAACAATTTATATGATAATGTCAATGAAGAATCACAAGTCACCAGAATTCGATGAGATCACTCTAATGATGTTAAAATAGGGTGGCACTGAGCTATGGGAAGAAATTTATGAGCTTATTTGGAACAAATGGATGGAAGGAAGAATGGCTGAAGATTGGACAAAAGCAGCAATATGCCAAATATACAAGAAAGGAGACAAGCTAGAATGTAATAATTATAGTGTCATTTCGCTATTAAGTATGAACTACAAGGTATTGGCAGTGCTTTTATATAAAAGGCTGACATAATTCTCTGAAAATATTATAGGAGAATACCAAGCAGGCTTCAGACCAGGAAGGTCAACAATAGGTCAGATATTCTCTCTTAGGCAAGTAATGGAAAAGTGCCATGAATACAACATAAACATGCATCTCCTATTTGTCGATTTCAAGCAAGCATATGACAGTGTGGATAGAGAAAGACATTTGAAAGTCATGATAAATGTGGACATACCTAAGAAATTAGTCAAACTAATAAGAATGACTCTATTTAAGACTGTCAGTCGAGTTAAACTAGAGAATGCACTATCGGAAGAGTTCGCAGTAAATATTGGCTTGAGACAGGGTGATCCTCTAGAGCCCCTCTCCTTTTTAATTTAACCCTCGAAGGAGCCATCCGTATAGCAAAAACAAATCCTAGAGGAACTATTTACAACCGCATGTCCCAACACCAAGCGTATGCTGACGTCTTCATTACTGCTAGAACCCAAGCAGCCTTATCAGGAACATTTGAATATTCCATTTTATTATTTATTAATAATAATAAAACCTCCACAAGGGGGTTGCCGAAAAATTTAGGAAATATCAGAACCTGGCAGAGGAATTGAAGCAGTTATACAAGCTTGATAAAGCAAAAGTTTTGCCGTTGGTTATATCCACGAATGGACTGATTCCAGAAATGACATTAAACAGCATAAAAGAATTAGACCTTAATTACAATATTCTGGATCAAATGCAGAAAGCGGTCTTAATCGGAACTGCGAGTATTGTTCGAAAAATTATGAATATGACTAATTAATTTTTCTAGCCTAACCCTTAACTTAAGTCCGGGAACGTGCATTCTCCGGTAGAAACCGAGAAAAAGAACAATAGAAAAAAAATGTATATATGTATATATTTTTTTTTCGGTTTGCTCTGCAGACCTTGTATACATACACACGTATTTAAATTACCTTATATTTTGCTTAAAAGTTATAATTCACAAATGGGGGAGTACAATACACAAATATGGTTTTATTTTAATTTCGATTTAAAGAAAAAAAATGATCCCATGGATAGTGGGATAAAACAAGTGGTGTCTTTTGATACATTTTATTAATATTTGTGGTCTACAAAGTATTAGTAGTAGTTGCCGCCACAAACTAAATATGAACATTCACTTATCGAAACCGCTGAGAAATAAATATCAACTAATCCATGAGGATCGAGGAAACCCCATCTCAAGGCGATTGGGGAGGTAAAAAAGAAGCTTTGTCTTCAAGGCTCAAGTCTCTCTTTCGAAATCTCTGGACCCGCTTTTGAAAAGTGCATTCACATATACTGGCTTTGTCCCAGAAGACTTCGTTGATATTTCTGTCCGTTTGGGCACCGTACCGGCCAAGTTTGAACTCTTAAACGAAATTATGCGAAAATCACGCTTTGACATCTTACTAATGACTGAATTATTTCCAAGCAGCACAATGCTACATAGATAAACAAACATTTTTGATTGATAGAGGATTAATAAGTGTTTACATTTATAAAAATAAATAAATCCAACAAACAGTTTACTATTTGAGACAACCTAATAGTATCTCTGGATCCCAGATGATTTGGGAAGAAAACACTAACATTTTTTAGCGTCATATTTTTTTTTATTACAAATAAAATCGTTGTTCAGTATATACGTTACATTTATGGGGTAAGGATGAACGTTTATATATGTATTTTTCAAATATCTCTACAGAAGTTTTCTAAGCACGGCTTATGGGACTGATATGGAGGAAGGAGGTCGATGGTTGGATCATTCTAGGTGTGGTTGTCGCCTGGTGAATAGAGATCCCTCGGCACCATCCCCACCCCACCAACCTTATTCCACCTCGAAAGGATTTGGAATAAAAGAAGCTCAATACGCTTACTTACAGCTTGCCGATATAAAGTCATATTTTGCCCTTCGGAATAAACTCTGTATTAAATGATATATTTTTTTTCTTTAAAAAATGTATTGGTTTTCACCCGAAAAAGTTCAACAACTTTTCCACTATTTTTTATTATAAAAATATGGTCCATATAGGAGTGGCTCAGAGGTAGAGCGTTGGGTTGCCGTCCTGAATGTCCCGCGTTCAAATCCTGCTGTTGCAGTTTTTATTTTCATCTGTTAACAACCGGGGGTGGATCCTTTGGGATCTTGGATCCTCATGGGGCTCACCCAGCCTCTATAAAATGAATATCCAAAATAGGAGGAAAAACTTGGTGATTGAGCGTGATCTTAGACAAAACACCTCCCTGCACAGCCGTTGTCCAAGAAACTGTAAAGTCTCTACCACGTACTGAATCCAAGACTCTTCACGAGTTGTAGTGGTACAGGAAACAATATTGACTCCTATCAATCAGGTGCTATGTTTTTTTTAAATCAATGAATTCTACTGAAAAACTCTCTCATCCCCCAACAAACATTTGTAATATTTCAGAACATTCTTGAAGTAAGCACACATACTTAGTAATATTTAATTTTATAATTTGACTCGGGACAAAGAACTGTCAGATGGTCCATGAAAATGGCTTATGAAATTTACAGTTGGTTTCAAAATATTTAGCTGCATTGGATTCCGCATGAGATGTGCCTAGTTTAAAATATAACGAATAATGTTGAGAATATTGAGTACGGGAAAACGAACCATTTTAGAAACAAATTGGGCATTGCAACAAATTCGTCCGAGAATCTAAAGGAATATTTTCTTTTACGGCGGAAGATATTGTGAAAACTGGCCACACCAACTGGAAATTCTTATTGTAATTCCATGTTCAGAAATACAAATTAGTTTATACTTTATTATAAATATTATTTATTTTGTAACGAAACATCGAAATACAGACGCTGTACTACATAATCCTTGGTGGCGTGTTTAATGGCACATTAAGGTCTCGTACCACTTATCACATATCAATCAAATATATGTTTTATATGACTTTTAAATATTAATATGATCTAAAAAAGGTAATTATTTCACAGAATATCGGTTCGAGTTGAGTCACAAGTTTTAACTTTTCATTCGTTTCCCTTTTAATATTTTCCAAAAATACAAGTTATCTTAAGTGAGCTTAAGCATGGAAAAGAGAATGTAATTTTGGCGAATGTATACTTCGGCAATCATTTCTTCTAGAAATGAAAGTTACAACAAACTTATATCATCTACACTTCGAAATATCAGGTGAAACTTTTATTTCTTGATGAAATAATTACCGAAATCTATTCGTTATCCCCATAATTACATCCTCTTTTCCACACAAAATCTCACAACTTGTATTTTTGGAAAATAATAAAAATGAAACGAATAAACAGTAAAAACTTGTTGTAACTCAACTCGAAGCGACAACTCGCCGAACAGACGCCCCAAAAATAATAATAATAATAATAATAATGTCTTTATTTATTCTGGGACGAGTCCCTATAGAATAACAATACAGGCATTGTAAGCTATTAAATCTTAGAGTGTTAAATAATTACTTTTAATTAATTATTACAATTAATTTAATTAGTGAGAACGAATAAAAAAATGAACAAATAAAAAATGTGAATTACCTACAATAACAGTATTTCAAAAAACATATTAGAAGAAAAGAAAGAAAAAAAATTAAAATAAGTTTACAATAATTATATAAGAGAAACAAATTTATGGTCACATATATCAAATTTATGCCGAGAAAAAAAAACAAAAAAGAAAGATTAAACAATATTATCTGAGATTTACCTTTCATCCCTTTTTGTCCTTTTTAATATCTATCTATATGACATTAATAATACATATGTACTAGGTTTAAATTCCACACACTCAAATATATGAATACAAAATAACACACAAAAATGTACATCTAAAAACATCATTCATTCATCGAATAAAGAGAGCATTAAGTCAATACTGATCCCCTACTATTTTCGATTTTTTGGGAATTGTAGGGATAATAGGTGCTGGAATATACGGGATTTGAAGGTTGGAAGATTATTGGAACGACGAATGGAAGAAGGTATAGAGTTCCAAAGGGAGGAGGATCGGATCAGGAAAGCTCTGTCAAAAGCTGCAGTTCGGTGGGATGCTGTATATAGATCAGAGAGCCGAGAACGGGTGTTGCGGGAGAGGACTGTGGTTTTGAATTGAAGGAGATCGAAAATGTAAGATGGTCGACGGGATTGGATAACTTGGTAAAGGAAAGATGCTAGGACGTACTTACGGCGGTAGGAAGGGTAGAGCCATAATAGTTATTGTGTAGGAATGATAGTTGTATTTCTTTGAAATTGCTTTAAACAAATATTTAAATAAATTATTATCCGAAGTACCTCCTCTGGTATTTATTAAACTCAGTAGAAAACAGTTAATTTGATTATGAATATTTATCTCTAATTCGCTCGAAAAATAAACTTAATACCTGGAGCCATTGAATTTCAGCCTATTGTTCCTCGTAGGGTTTTGCGCTGGCTTAATCATGATTCTCGTAGGGTTTTTTCGCCACGATCTATTTTCTTTTCTAGTATAACTCATTACCGAAAACAAAACTTTAATCACATAGACAACTGGAAAAGAAAAAAAAATCATTATTTCCAGAGTTTAAGGGCAATTGGTGAAACAAAAAAAAAAAAAAAAAAATCATTGCTCTTATTTTTCTTATTTCACTTATTCCGAAATATGAAATGAAATTAGATCAATTTATTATGTAATTTCATATTACTTTAGTTTAATTCCTTTCATTCCCAAACGGAATTAAAACCATTAAATGATATTTTTTTATTGTCGTACGGGGATTTCTGCAAAGTTGGTTATATGTTTTAAGCTTATGTTTGTAACTTCACGTTACCTCAAATTTCATTAATACAAGAAGAGGAAAAATATCTGGGGCACCCTGCACTATATTGTGGATACATATTTCCTAAATTGATAATTGAAAGCTATATTTTTTTCTTTCCCGTATAGTGAGTTAACAATACAGGTCATATGGCTAAAATAGATGAGTGTTTTGAGTTTAGTGAATTTTCGGATCCTAGTTTTCCAAGTATCATAGTTTGATTAGATTAGTAATTTATTCATTAGTATTAATGTAGATACATAAAACGGATTTTTTGTCTTCGTAGAGAATACGTTCCAAAAGCGTAAGTAAATGTATATAATTTAACAAGAATATGGTTTTAGGGCAGTTCTGGTTGAGACAAAACAAAGAAACTATTTTTTTATAGACTTACAACCAAACTATTATTAATCGGATCTACTTGAAACTTCAATTTTAGGATCATTTAGGGTCTGAGATGTCACAAGAAACTTGTTGTTTCTAACTCCTGAGTTTTAACAGTATTTGATACATTTTTATTTATATCTGTTTTACTATCCTTGCCTTGGTATCGATTATTGACATAAGTTATTATTACTGAAGAATATATTAAAAATACTTTTTAGTTCCTAAAATATTTTAGAATATTTATTTTTTGCTTCACTATTAGCTAAGGTGTGTAAGATTTGTATCTGTGTAGAAATGAAAAGAAAAAAATTTAATTTTAAACGTCAAGAAATAAATTTTATCTTGTGCTTGTCTGCTAGCGAACAAATCATGGGCGTAACACCTACTTCAGTAAATCCGAGTTTGGTGAAATTTTTAGTTGTTTAGTAGATTTGTATCTAGACTGTCGTCTATTAATTTTTTGAACTCCAAGTCAAACTTTACTTTAAATATTCGAAAAATGACTTGTTCGATTCGACTTGAAGCCATTCGATTCGACAAGACTTGGGCCAAGGATAGGGTGAAAGTCTCAAGTGTGTGAGTGGCCAAAAAGTAGGAATTAAAAAAGAAAAATACATAATCAAATTCAAAGGTCAATGTATTAAATAGCACATAATTCGAGGAAATAAATACAACATAAATATAAAAACCGGTAAGTTTACTCCCTTTAGAAATGTCCCGATGGGCCTTTCCCCGTCTTATTTGATTCCAAATAAGGAGTATTTTGACACAGAATAAATATTAATATAAGTATGAAATAAAGATAAGGGTCCCAATAAGGTACACATCCCACCCTGGCCATGTCTCTCTCTCATTCTCATTCCCTCACTCTCTCCCGTCCGATTAAATTCATAGCGACAACGCATTCCTTTTGAATAATGTAACGGAGAACATCTCGTACCTATTTGTAACGATATCGCTTCCTCATTATACTACAATGGTTCTCCCACCTAAATTGTGTGATGTACAAGTGTGTTTTATTTATTATTGGTCAAACATGATGCTTGATAAATAACTGTTAATTGTTACTAATAATTAATAATCTTTTAAGAAGTGGGGTTGCTCTGTGTGGAAAGTGCTGTGTTGAAGGTTCTGGGATGAAATATGGCCGTGGCAGATGGATTATTTATTCTGTTAACAGCCACAGATGGACACTGTGGCATCTATGCCCTCCAGAGGCTCACCCACCCTCTATAAAATGGGCTGGCGCCCTTGATTGGGCGAAAAACCGGAAGGTTGAACGTGATTTCGGACAAATCACCTTCCTGCATAACCAGTGATTGTTTTAGAAACAGTACAGTTTCTACAATGTATTGATTCGGAGTCATCCTTCCCTGCTCTGACACGTCCTTTTCATTTGGGGCAGGATATTCCCTCTTCTTCCTGCTATTCTTTGTTTGCGTTCTTGATGGAAGATCTTCAGGCGACCTCGGAGCCTTCTGCCCAGTGGCCAGGCTTTCATTCTCAGTCCCTTCCGTTCTTTTTTTTTTTTAAGATTAAATCAGAAAATATTATTAGATGTAAATATTTCCTCTTTAATCGTAGTTAATAAATCGAAAATTATGAATATCCTCGCATGAAAATGATTTCAATGATATTTTCTAACAAAAAGATGGTTTCTCGTTTTTTTAAGACTATATTTCAGACGCTAGTAAGCCTAACGAGCACTTTTATAGCTCAAATTTTAGCAAATTTAAAATTTCTTAAATATGTTTGAAATATGTTCCGCGTGGTTGGTAGTTTTCTTGATACTGAGCCAATGAATGAAAAATATGCTTGTTTATCAAAATGAAAATTTTAAAAGGTAGTGACTTTGGAATGGCAAAGATGGTTTGTTTTACTTTAACTGTCATCATAGACTTTTGTAATTCTCATTCAAACCTAAAATGAGTACATTGACTCTTGAGCTATCTTCGTGTCAGAGCGATTAATCATAAATAAAACAAATAAAAAGCAACTATTCAGTCACTTAATTGTCATCAAATTTTATATAACAATTAAATAAGTGGGGCGAATAAAAATGAGATATTTTGACTTACGAACTTTAATGATTTGAGACGATAACAAGATGTTTCATGAACATTTTTAGCCAAAATTTAGTAAGTCTCATAATGAAATTTCACTAAAGTATCTTTCATTCCGATGTTTAACACTTAATCGACAATGCTTATTAAAAAAAACTTTATTAAGTTTTTAATAGCATATATAAACTTTATTAAAAAATATACTTTATTTATAAATTTTATTAAAAAGTTATTATTAAATTAAAAAAAAACATAACTTTCTTGCAGCCTGCTTATTTCAACTCGCTTTCAAGTATTTTTCGTTTTTTTAATAATTTATTTTTAAACCTTTTGGTTTAAGCTGTTTAATTTTCAATCTGTTATTGATAGAGAGTTTTCTCAAAAATAGCTAAATATCTGAAGCATGGATCGACTACATGTCAGACTACTGGGCGGTAGGTATTACCTCAAGCCATGTTACTTTGTTCTATCATAGAAAAACGTCAGATCTTTAATTAATTGTTTGTGTAATAAATACCAGAAATTCTCTATCTTTAAAAAATAACAAAGGAACATTAAGTCTTTAAAAATTATGTAAATTTTCGCTGCTTTTCTACATTTCTGAAATTTATTGTTTATTTTTTCATAATTGAAATCACAAGAATTCTCGAAATTCGTCATAAACAATATTGTCTCTAAAATACTTAAGAAAGTCATAATTCTTGATATTATAGCTCTCATGTTTTCTCCATGTTATCAGATATAACAATAGACCATCATTGTTTCTGCTTATGCTTATACATACTACTCTTACATGCATACATACTCTTCCCTCCCATTCTTAGACAATATTTCCTTAGTGCTTTTCTGTACCAATCCATTAACTCGAAACACCCTTTATATATCTACAGTCTCCCCATTTCAAATCCTCAGTCTATTACCACAAAACAAGAACCTGCATTTCCGATCTCTACACTCGTTCCCACAGAACCAAAGCATTCGATTCGAGGGTTCCTTCCTCGCCTGCTCCACCACAGTGTTGATCTCAATTCCTCTTTTTATCCGCCATGCTACTTCACTAGCTTCATTTAAATCCTTGCTTTTCTAGCATCTCCTGACCTCCCAAAAATGATGATAAATAATCGATTTATTTGCTAACGCTGTTCTTGTTTATTTTCCCCAAAGAGGATATAGACTATACAAAGACTTTACTGCATGCTGTCCCAATCATTTATTTTATTTAGTAACTGTTGTTATTAATATATTTATTTTTTATAATTGGTTAAAATCCTGTCAAGTTTCGTATTTTTTAGTTATTTCATTTCTATTTTTATTTTTATTATGTTTTTGTCACTTTTAAATACTTCATGATTTGTATTATTGTGTAGCCTTATGACCTGATATATATTATGTTTATATTTCTGTTCATGTTTGTTATTCTAAAGGGACATAATCCCAGAATTAAGTTTGTTTTTCTATTCTATTCTATTTTATTCTACTAGATTATGTCAGTACCAGGAATATAATGAATCGTGATTTTGCCAATACCTACTCTATTTTTATTTTACATTTATTGATTCCTTAAAATTTAACACAAATGTCTAAACTTATCCCTTTTTCCAGTAACCAATCACGACTTGAAACTTGTAAAATATTCTCTAGGTATTGATTAAATACAATTTAAAGTATCTAAGATTTAAATCCAACATAATAACTTTTCTTTCCGTCTACTAAAATATAAAGTCCATAGTCAGGAAAACTCTACAATTCCAAATTATTTAGTTCATGGTATCCATTATTAATTTTAAACGTCTATCGATTCAGGCAGTATTTTGAATAACGATAAAAGTTAGTATTTCAATTTTGGATCAATTTTTTTAAGGATAGGCCAAAATAGTGTCATGCTTCAATACTGTCGCTGTTTTTTAAATATTTATTTACAAGATAAAGGTCTGAATATATAAGTGAGAAGTGAGCTTCTGATATAAAACTGACTAGTGTAGAAGAGTAAAAGATAACAGAGCATTTCAAGAGAATGAAAATAAATGGAAAATT
Source organism: Arma custos (assembly GCA_037127475.1). Classification (NCBI taxonomy): domain Eukaryota; kingdom Metazoa; phylum Arthropoda; class Insecta; order Hemiptera; family Pentatomidae; genus Arma; species Arma custos. Next base: position 5,712,828 of record CM073761.1, on the reverse strand, counting down.
TAAAGCGAAACTGTATATGGAACAAAAGCAGCCACGAACAACAAATAATAATACTCAAAAATGTTAAAATGGCTGACTTGAACGCGAGCACTGTATAGAGTAAAAAGTCTGTTTTCATTCTTTGTTTGTGAAACCCGCAGTCTTTCTATGATTGTTTATTTTTTTAATGAAAAAAAATCGGTTTTTTATCCTCAACTTTTAATAACGTAAGATGAGGTAACTTAGGGACACTTTTTTTAAGTTTTTAACTGTATTTATTGTTTTGTTCTGTATTTATTTTTAAACTTAAAATGCTGAAAAATTGATTAATATGTAAGGCCAGTCTTCCTCTAACAAAATATGATAGAAAAATAATATTCTAGAAACAAGAGCATTTAACTAAAACAAAATTAATATGTCCTAATCTAATCAAATTAGGACAGTGCCACTATTCCATTAGAAACGGGAGAAAACATGACTTTGCACCAATGTTTCTCCACAGTATTGTGTAGGGTCATTATTTACGTAAGAACCAACAAAAAAAAAAGGAATGTGTATTTTGTGAGTTGTATTTTTTGGTATTCCGTACTTGGAGGTGGCATTTCGGAACAAGAGTGTCTTATTTCTTACTGTTAGGCTTCTATTAAGGCTTCATTAAAATTTTCTTCACTTTTTGTTTTGCTCATACAAGATTGAAAAGAAACTGCTCGACGTTTTCGCCTACTCCAACATTTACTGGACAAACGTTCAAAGCTCCCAATTAATTACAAAAGACTCATTTACATGACAGTTATCAGACCTATTTAGACGGAGTTATAAAATACGGAGTTGAGCTTTGGGGCTCTACTAAACCATCCAATTCAACTCGTATCCAATCCTAACAATAAAAAATCCTTCGTAAAATCCTCAATGCTCCTTATTATGTCACAAACAAACTCATCCATCATGACCTTAATATTCCATATGTTGCTGATTTGGCCCAAACTAGATACCTATCCTTCCATGACAAGCTCCATACACATTTGAATCCGCAAGTCTTTCAACTTGCTTCCCATACTATTCCTGATAACCCTCCGAGGCGTTTGAAAAAAAGATGGCCTCGAGACCTTATACTATAGAACTTTGTTGGAGTGCTATCGATGGGTAGTTTCTCCACAAGTGTTTTTTTGTTTTCATGTCATTTGTTTATATTAGCAAATTTACTTTTTGTAATATTATTACAGTAGTAAATATCAATAAATTAATCTAAAGAAACAAAACTTATTGTTTAGTATGGCCTTGTGCCAAGAATTCTTTAAGCTTAGGAATTATTGTCAAGTAAAATGCTGAAAAAAGGAATCATTTGGTTACTGTCCCAAATTTACCCTAGCTTTTTAAGTTGAGAACATACCATCCCTTTTTATCTACTCCGGTGTGAGTGGACTGTACTATTAATCATAAATTGGTAGAAATGAATGAAAATAAAAGGCATTATATATTAGGATATAATGATAAAAGAAATATAACGTTAGTTATTGTTAACACATGAAAATTTACAATTCACAGGTTATGAAACAAAATACTTATAATAACATGATTTCTACTATATTAAACGCTTCAGGTTGTATTAATTAAGTGTATACACTCCTGAAGGTAATCTGATGTTTACAGTTCTTGAGGTACAAGGAAAAGTCTCAAGACAACTATAATTTTGAAAATAACGATGAAAAGAAATTAAACCTAGCTGCACGACGAGTGTAGTGAACTTATATCGCTAAACTGCCTCAATGTACTAACACAGTACAGGCCTACATAAAACACGTCTTTGCAGACTGAGTAAACCCAAGGAATCCCCAGAAATTAAAATTTACCCGCTGTCCCAAAGTTACCCATCCTGTCCCAAATTTATCCCATCTTATGGTAACGATATTACGATAAATCGGGAAAAAGTCTCGGACGATATATATTTTTTAAACATTCTGACAAAGGGTGATAACTTTATCACGTGAAGGGTTGACAAGAAATTACTCCTAGTGACATCATATTTTAGGAAGGTCATGGCAGTATGATTTCGCCCTTGTCCGATGGTAGGTCCCATTCCTTTCTCACGTGCCATCGAACCATGCCACCACTAAACACTACGAGTTCTTACGGTTCACCGAGAAGAACGGATCTAGTTGCGCCTACTATTGAGTAATAAGATAACTAAGGCAACGATTACAATATCTTCTCCCGGCTATTCATGAATTTTCTCCATTATTCATTACGTCCGGTATAAGGAAAAGGGTTCGTCAGCAATTTCCGTCTCCGCAAGATAAAAAGACCGTATATATAAAAAAAAAGTAGGCCATTTCAGGAGCAATAATCTTTTCCTTTCTTCAGGGGTCTATTCTCAATTTGCATTTTTAAAAATTTTCTATCCCAATTTTTGTGATCGATGTTCCGGGTTACAAAATAAAACGCCTGCCAATTCGGTTAGTTAATGACTCATAGTAGCGATAAATGGGCCTCCCCCCACCCCTTTACTTTAACAAAAAAATCTTCGAAAATTCTCGTGGACACGAAGCCATCGTTTCTGTGTCTTTATCCTTTTTTTTTTTTTCTCCAATTCGATTGAAATATCATTACAATATGGTATGTGTTTTTATTTATTCAATTATACAGAAACGGTATTAGGGGTCACCTCTGCTCTTGTAGATGCTACTATGCCCAAGATCGCAAGTTCACAGGCCGGCCGGTGGTCGAAGTATTTTTTTAAGGGAGTAAAAATATTTAGTTATGGTGTCCTGTAGAAAGGACGTAAAACGGGGGTCCTGAACCAGTACGATGTCAGGTACTCGTTAAAGAAGTATTTGTATTGACAAATTTAGTACTTTCACTGTAGCATCATCCTATTAACCATAGCAGCATAAAGTGACGTTAATATATAAATAAACAAGAAATGATATAAACATAAAATAAAATATAAAATTAAAAAAAGAGAATAAACTATGAAAGGAATAGCCTGGGTTAGGCAGTATTTTTGGAGGAAGAATAACATTAGATATACATTGATATTTAGGGAGCGGAGTAGCTCAGTGGAAGGACACTGAACTGCCGTGCAGAAGTTCCCTGGTCAAATCCGGCTGTGACAGATAATTTGTTTATTAATCCAGGGATGGATCCTTTGATATCTGGAGATCCCCTGGGACTCGCCCAGCCTCTATAATGTGGGTACCCAAAATCGGAGAAAAGCCTGGCAGTTAAGCGTATTCTGGGACAAATCATCTTTCTGCACAATCGTTGTCGAATAAACAGTACTGTCTCTACCAGGTACTGAATCCAAGAGTCTTCATGGATCTTAGCCGTGCCAGTTTATATATATATGTATATAAAATTTGCGTATTCCTTTTTAACTACATGAACTTACTTAAATAATTATAATTTACGCAATTCTCAGACAGTCTTTTCCATTCTTGTGTTGAATAGAAAAATCGCTCAATGAAGAGAAAAAATGACTTAAAAGAAAAAGTAAATCTTAATAGCTGGGCCTACAATGCGATTAGGACCCAACAGTTTTCCTTTTTTCTCTCGGATTCTTAAATAACAACCAATGTAAGTAAATAAAGCAGAATAGAAAACTCGATATCACCAGCGTGGGCTTGTAAATTTCGAGGGACTTTTCTCCTGCCTAGAAATTAAGTTCGAACTCAATTATTTTTGATAGCTTTGTTGATTATATTGTCTCAACTTTTTTTAAGCTTCCTTCCGTCCTTCAACCCTTTCCTCGGGAGCCTTAATTAGAATGCTGCGCGTCATTTAAGGGTTCGCATAACGCTTGAAGCTTAATCTATCGATTCGTCTTTGGAATGTATTGTTAAACGATTGCATTAATAATAATTAAAACCTCAGTAAATCCGGAAGTTCAATTCTGATATGTTTGAAATAGTCGATAAAAACTCTACATTATAAGTATAATATTTAAAAAATGTACCACTAGAACCCATCAAGGAGTTCAGTACATGTAGGGCTGTAGAAGTACAATTCTAGTACTTCCGTGTTGTAAGATGATATGTCTGAGATCACGCTCAACCGCCAGGTTTTTACCTCAATTAAGGATACCCACTATATCGAGGCTGGATGAGCCCCATGGTGATTTACAGACCCCACAGGGTCCATCCATTGCTATTAACTGATTGAATAATTTATCTGATATAGCCAGATTTGAACTGAGGACCTTCGGCACAACAACTCAATGAGTAACCCGTTCCCTTTGTGAAATATAAATGGTAAGAACTAATAGTATATGAATAATAAATATTATTATTCATACTGTATTATTTATTACAATATTATATATAATGTGGAGAAAGGTAGGTTTTATCGACAATTTAAATCATATCGGCATTGTACATCCGGTATTACTAATGGAACAGGGCTGCTCTGTACACCGTGTGGGGTGTGAATTCACTGACCGGCTGCTGCAGATAAAATATTTATTCTGATAATAGCTGTGAATCTAACCTTTACGGTCTGGAGAACCTACTGGGGCATCACCAGAAAAAAGCCTAGTGGTTAAGCCTTACGTCAGCCAAATCAACACGTAGTGAACCGAATATTTTTTATGGGTATTACTGGTACAGTGTTAAATAACAGGTATAAACATATTTCTAATCCAGAGTCCCGGGAAAAATGTTTTATTTTTCATGATTGAGAGGAAAACAGTTGACTGATGAGGGATATAGACAGTCTGGTGGTGCAGGAAATATAACATTAAATAAGAAACACTTATTTATTATATTTGCCGACGTGTCGACCTAGGTTGTAGGCGATCTTCAAGGCTATGAGAGAAAAACAAACAAAACCAAAATGACTATAAAAAACATTCAATACCAAGAAAGAATATAATAACAGATATTGAACAGTAAAGAAATCGCTAATTTTCTTCATGAGGCTCACCCAGCCTCTATAATGTGGGTACCAAAAATAAGGGGGAAAATCTGGCGGTTGAGAATGATTAAGGACAAATCACCTCCCTGCACAACCTTTGCCCATGAGACAATACTGTCCCTACTATATAGTGAACCTAAGACTCCATGGGTTGTCGTGGTACAGGTTTGTATTAAAAAGATATTTATATTTAGACGTATCGATATATTTCTAAATGGAAGAGGCTCCTTTTTTCGAAATAGAGGTATACGAGTACCATGAAATTATTGTTATCATTCTTGTCTGTACAATACCTGGCTGCAGAGAAACCAAACTGTTCCTTTGGGGTGACAAACTCTTCTTCTAATTTTCGGTTCAGAATTCTGCCCACTATTCTTGATACCAAACTCTGGACACAAATATCTCTATAATTTCGGCATATATTCCTGTATGCCGGTGTATAGGTGTAAGATATCCTGTCTTAAGGTCCTTTGGAAGCTCCTGTCCTTGTAGTATCAGATGTATAAGCTTTCTAAGGGCCTTTAACAATCCAGGCCCTCTGGCTCTACTGAAATACCTCCAGGTCCTGCAACTTTTCCACATTTTGCATTTCTGAGTGCTGCAAGAACTTCATCTTCTTTTATAATAATATTTCCTTGTGCATGATTCTCAGTTGGATATGAACCGGACCATTCTGGCCTTGTTTCAGTGAGCAGTTTCTCGTAATGGTCCACCGAGGTCTTCTCACCTATCAGAGGAATCACATTTCCCTTCCCTTGTGTCCTGAGCGCCTTCGGTACACTCCAAGATTCGCGTATCTTATTGTAGCCCAGGGTATTATCAATTCTCCCGCAACAGGCTTCCCATGCTTGGTTCTTGCTTTCTGCGCCAGTACGCTTTACCTGTGTGATAAGGCTTCGGTATTCTCTCCAATCTTCTTGGTTTTCGCTAAATAACCATTTATTGAAGATCCCTTTTTTCTTGCCTACCATTTCTACTATTTCCATGTTCCACCATTCTTTTGGAGGATAAGTTTCTACCTCCCCTAAGGCTTCACTGGCTGCTTCATTGTACATTTCTTAATGTGCTCATATAGTTCTACACCATTACTCTCCAAATTATCGCTCATTTTGGCTTCCAGGCGGCGTTTGTAGAGATTGCAAATACCTTCATCATTGAGCAGGTGAAGCTTATACTTGCGTACATCTAAGTGTGTGGATTAGGCTTGCTTCGATGCCATCTGCTTTATTTTCCGCAGTGTTATGCATTTGGCTCTTAACAAAAAGTGGTCACTACAATATTCCGTGCCGCGTAGGACTCTTGCATCGGCTACTGGTAGGAGACTATGCTGCTTGGTGATACAGTAATCCAATATGGAAGGTCATAATTCCGGTTTACTCCCAGAGAACTGATGCTCCTTTCTGTGCTAGGAGAAAGTATTTTGTATTTTAAGGTCAAATCCCTCGCAGATACCACGCAGCCTGAGGCCATTATCATTTATACTTTTTCGATACTGAAGTTTTAATATTGATGTTGTGACACACCGGGGAAAAAGTATCAGGCGGTAATATGGATATGTTTAAAAAAAATATATATCGATATTTTTCAATATTCCCTAACTTGATCTGAAGAGGATTAAAAAAAAAATTGAGCCAAGTAAATATAAAGCAGTGAAACTCCTGAAAGTGCTGACGTTATCATTCCCGTTAGACCGTTCATCAGATTTAGGTCCTCTGGTTACAGCGCTAATCACACAGAACCGGAGATTAGAACACTAGTAACTGTCTCTACTTTGATCCTCCAACGGCAGTTCGAATTCCAGCGGTACAAAGATATAGACATAACCTCCAGAGGATAGGATACTTTGGCGACATCGAGGATCATCTACTCCTTGGTTTCAATAAAAAATCTGCTGGACATGTCTGTACCTGTATGTAGTTAAGTATAAGAAATGGGGATGGCGCAAAAACGAGGAACTGAGATAGTTGTACTTTGAAGTAGACGTACTATAGTTGAAGTAACTATCATTGTTTGGACAGTGGGGTTTTACTATAAGTCGAACAAGTAAAGTCCTAACAGAAACTTAAAAAACTTTTGATAGTTATAAGAAGTATTCATTCACTTCCTGGTCAATTTGGGCTATAGTTGAAAGCCTATGGTAAGCACGGTGGGGAAGAAAATGGGAACTAAGCATTGCTTTTTAAAACCTTTATTTTATGAAAAATATTGAAAAATCCTGAGAGAAGGGTGATGGATCAGGTAGAGTCAACTCTCATATGTTTTCCGAGGGAGTCGAAAAAGGCGGAAATTGAAGGAAAGGGGCAGAAGGGCATTCTCTGAATGGCGTTCCACGTATATCCATTTCCTAGCAAACACGCTTTTTGTTCATTATATTTATGTTTAAGCAGATACTTAAGCAAGAAAAAACATCTTCAAAGATGGATCATCTTCAAAGGAGAGCTTATTTTTCGTCCGTTTGTATAATGTATTCATTTATAAATTACCATCAAATAATATTACTCCCGAAGTGTTATTATGTTTATTTTAAATAGGCAATAGCAAAAGGAATAAGACAAAAACACAAAATTAAATTTCATATGCAATGGAATAGAAATATATAGAAATTTAAATAGACAATAAACTAAATTACCAAGACAAAAACAATATAAATCAATAAAGGAAGACCATGTACAGTTACATGGTCCACCCAGCCGCCTCCCCTATTAGTCCTGATGACCTACAAAGTAGGTCGAAACGTCGGCACAAATAAAAATAAGTTTGACTTATTTAGTGTTTTTTGACTGCACCCCCCCAACTATCTCCATCCTCCAATAAAGAAAACAATTTAAAACGCAAACGAAAATTAGTCAATGAAACGAGTGATAAGAATGTTTCATTGAGATACCTTTAAATACAAAAATAAATAAGTTCAACATTTATAGTTAAAATCTATTAATTTTCTTAACAATTTTATTTATTTATTAATTAACACCACTAAAAGGCTTTTGGCTATAAACGTCCCCTCATTCATCAAGACCTGACCTCATACATTCCTATAGCTAGGGACTATACATTTCATGTCCTTATCTTCTGGCTTCAGTGCTTGCACCATTCAACAGCGATTCGGTCTAGTCTAGGGATATATTTTTACAGCGTTTCGCACTTCACAAAAAAATAATTTTTTCGTAGTTCAGCCAAGTACCTCTATTGAAAAATTAGGTTTCATTTCGTTGACATTGGTCTTTTGAAGTAGCGATATGATGATTTGATACGATAGGTATTTGATGAGGGTATGGTTTAAGAAGGTCACATACTCCTAGGTGTCCGCACTCTGAGCTGGTTAAGATGAGCACAATTAAGCCGCGTGTTCGGAATTAATTGATTAATTCCGTATTTTCAATTAATATTACAACTGACTCGGAAAATTGGACGTAGTCGATTTACATAAAAAACAAAAGGGGAGGATCTGGCGGTTGTGCCCTCCTACTGGGGAAATTCCTGGTGTTCTTTTTTCTAGGATCCGATTCGAAGGTTCATCGTCTTTTCTTTTGGAGTAATTTTCACACGTTGGGGCAGTTGATCTGTGTTATATCGTTTTGTAATTATTTTGATAAAAATAAATTTGACTCGATATTGAAGAGAATTTTTGAATCATTGAAGGTCATGGCTAACACCCTCGCAAAACAGGTTCCATCTGATCGAGCATCCATCACAAATACGAGGAGCGAACAAAGACTGCTTGAAATTCCGGTGATTTAACTCACCCGCGTCCTTGGTATTGGCTTTCTATTTGTCATAGTAACTACCGTTTCTTCTGATTTCCAATCCCCTTGTTTCATCTTAAGACAAACCAACCTCTCGGAGAAGAACCTATAGGTTTTTAATTTAATTTTGATAAAAATTAATTTTATGGTATTTGTGTACTAGCCTGTCTCTAGGGACTATTTCCGCTATTGTTTATGACTTCACCACTGATAATCCTGATACTGGTAACACCTGCCTTCTTATTCATATTAATGGGGAGTGGAATATACAAAATGCCACTACATGGTACACCGGAAGGTCTTAATGGACATAAAATATAAATCCTAATATTTATACTTTAACTATTTCATAGTTTAAATGAGATAAATGATATTTTACTTTTTAATGGCTACCAACTGATAAGGGGTTTAAGGAGTCTTGCTACGATCTAAACTAATCTGATCAGATTTTTGACCACGTACAGAGTAAATTCAGTATTCTTACTGTTTAGAAGTGTTTTAACTTGCGGGGCAGCCCGGTGTGTAAGGCGTTGAGCTACTGTGCTATATGTCCTGGATTCGAAGCCTCAAATTAATTATTTATTGTTATAACATCCGTGAATAAACTTTGTGGGATCTATAAACTCTCCTGTAATGTGCTTACCATTGATTGGGGGCGGGGATAAAAACTCTCTCCCTCCACAATCGTTGACATAGAAAAAAAAATGTTTTTTTCTTCGGTAATTCATCTGTTGACCAGGGATGATGACGTACTTTGGTAAAGCCCCAGAGCCAGGGGTACCAACTGAGCTGTGAAGTAGGCCGACAGTGAATAGAGCTTTAGCCCTCCGGCAATTAGGGGCTAGCACAACAGATGTTAATAGTCTCCCTTGTGATACTTCATGGTCTAGTTGCTTCATTGCTCTCAACAATCAGCCCTTTTACCGCCGCCGATTTTGCACAATCGTCATCGAGATTAATCTGGTCGAAAACTTATAAAGTCAAATGATTCTTTAAGTAGCGTTGGAACTATATAATTAAGCTCTATCAATAAAGGAAGCCGAGACGTCGAACTTTAAATAAACGACGGTAAACTGCATCTGTTATTCCTTCACCTCCTTGGTCTAGCCGCCATGACTCTTCAGATTTCATATTTTATCAAATATTTGTTGATTCTTCCTTACCGTGTCCGACCATATGCCCATAGTATTATTACAGCCATATTTTCCTGATCGTTATTGCTTGTAACTAATTATATTGCTTCAATATTAGAAATTAATAATTAAAAACAAAAATACTTTATGATTTCGAATATGAAAATAAAAAAATTTCATGAGGTTGAAGAGTTTATATATGATCCGATGTGCCACAGCCACTAGTTCTCCGTAAGAGGTCGCGAAATTATAAAATAAATTAAATAGATAGTTTTTTTTTGTTCATTTAACGTCAGTTTATGCTGCAATTTCTAATCGGACGATACTACATACTACACCCTGAAATTTTCATATCCAGGTTTAATAAGGATAGGGATCTTTGACGAGTACCTTGCATAGCACAGGCTCGGGGCTCTTGTTTTACGTCCCTTCCGAAGGATGGCATAATAAAGGATTTTTTACTGCCTTTTAAAATATTCTAGAGACACCTGCCGGGCTATGAGCCCGTGATCTTGGGCACAGTAGGTTGTTATGCTACTATACCAGAGGACGCCCCAGGAAATACTTTTTTATGACATCCGAAAATTTAAAAGCCATATGTTACAACGGTGCGCTAAGATTAAGGGTTCGTTAGTAAGTCTGGATTAATTTATGAAAACCTTAATCAGGAAATATCCCACGATATACGATTCTAATTATCATTAAGTATTTTATTGCAATTTTCCTCAACGCGTCTCTTTTAACTGGGATTCTCAGCGCACTCATGAATATTAAAACAAAGAAGAGGGGACGACCAAATGTACAATGAAATAATATTTGCTTTGAATTTTTTTGTGTTAGTAACAAATAACATTTTCTTGTTAATAAGAAATATTTTTTTTTTTTTATTTAATAAAACATACCATTTTTCAGTTAATAAAATGTACCAATTTTTAGTTAATAAAACATATCATTTTTAAGAACTTACATTTACAAAGCACCCTTAAACCCATGGGTTTATCAACATTTTTCTATAAATACCCTCCTGTTCCTTAAAGAAACAAGCAATAATAATAAGGGTAACTATAGCATCAACCCATTCCTGATTGTACTTGTGGTGGTACATTTACTTTATTGTATATTAATCACTAAATAATAGTTATTATAACGAAGATGGAAATTAGTCAGATAGAATTCAGCTGGAAAATGATAGATATTCCGCATTCGTCCTATTTCTTACGCATCAGCTATTCACTAGCTACGGCGCGAATTGGGGGAAACGTAAAACATTAAATATTTTCAATGACTGACGTAAACAGGATGTAATCGGCTGCCGGCATTCCTGGCAATGACCGGGATCAAGATTGGATGGGTTTGGGGTGTCACCTGAAATAGAGGCTCGGTCGTAGAGGGTCCGACACACGTCCTCTTATTGGACGATCAATCAAGCGGATGCATCGCCGTTCTCGAGTCTTGTGAGTTTTCCAATAGGACCATAAGTTTCCTTTAATGGTACTATAATTTTCCTTCGGTGAGTCTAAGTCTCCTAGTAAACTAAATTAGCTAAGTAATAACGAAGCCCATGTCAAAATTCATTTTGCATATAAGATGAACATGCTTCTTATTAATATTACCGAACATTATCCAGTTCGGATTCTCATAAGGCTAAAACCGTTGATGTCTTAGTATAATAGCCTGACAATTATCATACATCATTTTTTCTTTTAGTTAATAAACTATTAGGGATCACAAAATATGTAAGAAAGGACAGCTAGAAAGAGACAAATTCAAACAGCTAATTTATAATAGTGTCCAGAAAATTAAAAACAATCCAATCCAATATGATAATTTGGGTAGGAGCAACAAAGAATCAGAATGAAAATATTCTGGAATAAGAAAAAAATTAAATTGTGTATCTTGCGGTGTAGTGTAAGTACAACAATATACTATACCCAAGATAGGTTCGTAGCTCGGCTGATAGCCCAAGGATTATTTAAAAGGGAGTAAAAGATCCTTGGTTGTGTCGTCGTTCACAATGGACGTAAAACGGTGTTCCGAACCTCTTTGATTTCAAATACTCGTTAAAGAAACCTATCCTAATTAAACCTGTATAGCCAAATTAAGGACTCTATTGAGACTTTCAATGAGCAAACAAACAAAAATTCAAATTATAAAACGTGATCTTGTTCTGAACAAAAGAAAAATAAAGCCATACAATTTATTAATTTTACTTTTAATTACCTATGTTTGAAATATAAAGTAAATGGAAGCATTTTCGTTAAAAATCCAAAGGATTTATATGAATGATTTTTTTTTTTATAGAGAATAGAATAATTTATTGATATTTACAACTGTAATTATATTACATTAAGTAAATCTGCTGTATGCACAAAGGACATGAAAAAAAAACACCTGTGGAGAAACTACCCATTGATAGCACTCCAATAAAGTTCTATAGTAGAAGGTCTCGAGGCCATCTTCTTTTCAGACGCCTCGGAGGGTTATGAGGAATATTATGGGAAGCAAGTAGAAAGACTAGCGGATTCAACTGCGTATGGAGCTTTTCATGGAAGGATAGGTATCTAGTTTGGGCCAAATCAGCAACATATGGGATATTAAGATCATGATGGATGAGTTTGTTTGTGACATAATAAGGAGCATTGAGGATTTTACGAAGGATTTTGGACTGTAAGGATCGGATACGAGATGAATTGGATGGTTTAGTAAAGCCCCAAAGCTCAACTCCGTATGTCCAAATAGGTCTGATGACTGTCATGTAAATTAGTCTTTTGTAATTAATTGGGAGCTTAGAGCGTTTGTCCAGTAAATGTTGAAGTAGGAATGTATTTTACGGTGAGGAATGCATTTTATTAGGATGCCAATTTGTTACTACAATCTTCTCTGAATTATTATTATTCCACTTACTAATTCATATTATCAATTTTATTCATTTTACATTTCTATGAACAATTGATCAAATTTAATTTACATATCTAAATCATTTACTAAATATCGGCCAGGTCTTGCCCTAACTTGGTACAAGCTCTCAGATTCCAAGCGTTCCTTTTGCTTTTTTTTTCCTAATTGACTTCGTCTTAAGTACTTTTATTTGTTCGTATGAAATAATTGTTATTGGTTATGAGAAAATATTAGCTATGAACGAGTTGTTTATTTAACATAAAGGTGAAAATGATATTTCCGGTAGGTGGTAGTAGTAATAAAGATGATATAGCTTTGAGTTAAAGCTTTTAGTGAAATAGATACCTAACGTGTAGACTCGTATAAAGTAATGGGGTCACAGTAAATATAAATCTAATGCACAGAATGCAATACTATTTTATTGCTCTGTACTTTCTATATGGGACACAGATGAGTGAAGGCCTCCGGAATTACTTCAGTTAGTTTCGAATTTATTATTTAAAACTACTTAAATAATAAATGTTATAGTGCATTTAGAATACCACGCCAGCTAATTTACTTATTTTTAAAAAATGATTGACAAAACATGAAGTGAAGGAACTACGAAACCTTTTCCTAATAGGTACAATTTATACATATAGGACATAATTTTAGGATAACGACGTACATACAAATATACTGTTAACATGTTATGTTATTTTGGGCTGAAGTAAACTCGACCAAACGAAAGATTTCGTAGCTGGCAGCCGACCGATTTGGCTAAGAAAGTGACAATTCTAATTTTAACCGGATTTGTTGGAAAGCAAGCCAGGTATGCACATTTAAACCAGGTATTTTTCCACGAATGGATTTTCGCTTACAAATACATGTTTATTATTGCTTGTACTGGATAACTATATCGTATTAAGTCATATAACATAACTTGAGTAGATCCATTTCTTAAGTTATGTTACATTACTGAAGTAAACTATTGTATAAACATGTATGGAGATGAAAAATGCCCAAGCGTAAAAATAAATTCCTTAATTAGTGATAAATTATTCATTACTCGCGCAAACCTACGTTTCAACCCACATAGAAGGTGTTCTACAGGGCTCGGAATGTAGGTTACAAGTTTCTCTCTTTTATTTAGTTATGATGTTTCGGACGTATAGTTTGATAATTATTTTCTATATTTCACCAACTCTGGACTGTATAATAATCAAGTGCATTGCTGATTTGGACTCCAACGCTCAGTGGGACGAAAAGCCTTTTGCTGTGCATCGCAGAATGAAAGCTGAAATTTTGAAAATGAAACTTTTTTACTCGAGTTTATTATGCAATACAAATACGTAATTTTGTTTTCATACATTTTTCTGAGTGATATTCTATGATTCTGTTATTCGATGTTGTATGTATTAGAGGCATAAATTACCAGAATTTAGGTGTGTTTCCACTGTTTTATTGATACTGATTTTTCTCTTCTATGTATTTTTAATTCCTCATTTTCTTTGTATTTCTTATTTTCTTTTACTTTTTTTCTGTTTTCTGAGGATCAGCTGTTGTAATGTAACCTCCATTTCCTTTCTAAGCTTGTTTTGGATGTCTTGAAATTTCATTAGTTAATGTCTTAACTTATCGTCGTATAAGTCTTTGGATGTGAAATGTAGGGTAAAGTATGGTAAGTGTGGTACCTAAGTATAAATGTGTTATTTTTCGAAAATCAGTAAAATATAAAAAGTAAACATGTCGAAGAAAGGAGCTAGATGCACTTTTACTCCACTTCATTATTATATTTTTCCTCTAAACGCATATGATTTTTTTAAAGATTTTCTTTCTAGATGATGCCTGAATCATCAAAACAGTTTGTTTGATATTAATTATCAAAGAAACTTTTATCTTCCGTTTATGTTTTAACAATTATAGTATCTTAACTTTTAATATTTCTATCCTCTTACATATGAAAATATTGTTGCATGCATTACTTCTCACATTTAAATTCTCACGATCAGGTTTAATTTAGTTTAATAAACCAAGGAATTATTTGAAATTATTAAGAGCATTATGATAAGCGTTTGTGGATTAAATAGTTAATTTAAAGCAGCGGGTCAAGTTATACAGCCAATTATGGACGGCTAGCTATCCACGTCTGGCCAATTCTCAAACTTAGAGGATAATAAGGGCTCCGTGGATAACTGAATTTGCTACGTAACAGGGGGGAACTTTAAGGGCTCCCGCTTATAATAGCTCTGATTACTTTAATAGCTTGTAGTAATGATTGTAACAATGTATTGTTTAATTGAATATTTGTTTTAAGATTTCGAAAGGAGCTCATAGATTTGATGACGTGCATGGTAGTTTCGGATGATAATAAATGATTTGGTTCACGAATAAACAAGTAACTAGGAAGTTTTAGCGTAAGTCGTTCTGATATGTGATAATATTTTATATGAAAAATTTGGTTGTGGCTTTGAACCTGACTACTTCATACTTCATATAACTTCTTCACATCGCAGAAGAGCCGTTTTTTTATTTTTTTATTATTGGGAAACGTTATGTTTGAGGCTGATTCACGTACATCTACCCAATCACTCATGCAGACATATGGATACCTACTAATTGCTGCAATATATCAAGCAAAAACAGGTACACCTCTAACATTAAAATTAAAAAATAAATCAATGAAATTTTCGTTTATTGCATACCAAATTTGCTACTTTAGTAGAGCCTTGTTTTTGTTTTTTTGTCGCATGTTTATTATAATGATGTTGCAGGAGGTATTAGTAACAACGTTATAAAAAAAAAAAAAAATAGTAGGTAGTGAATTATGACATGATTTTTAATTATGTACTATGTATATTATGTACTTATTTTGTTTCATTATTTCCTTCGACCATTATGCAATGATATATATATATATGACATTTTGCTTCCGAATTAGATAAGTAGTTTATTACTTCAGCGTCATTAGTGAGACTCGCTTGTTGGGTTCAATTAAGAAAATAAATGAAGATTTTGAGAGCCATGACATCTTGATGTATTTATTTTTTTTTAATTTAAAGTGATTTGAAACCTAAAAAAAATATTTGACCCTTTATCGAATGGAAGCCAATAAATCCCGTGGCTTGTTTCCGTAGAATTTTTTTTCAAAGGAACGCCGCACCCAAAGGGAACAAATAAAAACCAATATTTACCCCCACTTCAAAGATGGCTTCTGTTGAACAACTTTTAAAATAAAAAGTTTTTACTTTGATTATATTTTTCATTGATGCATTAAAATAATATAGATGTATTTCATTTTTGAGTATTGGAGGTTAAAATAATAAGCTTATAAAATATCAAATAATAATAAAAAATTAATTCCATAATAAATAATTCATTTTTTAAATCATCCTTCTTAACTGCTCTATGAAGAAGTCTTTCTTTTAACATTACACGAAGTGGAGACGAAGGAAACACCTGATAAATCAAGTATTCTTATCTTGAAAAAAACTATTCCCATTCTAGAGACTATTACCAGCTTTGTTGCCTTACTTAGTTTACATTTGTTAAATTGTTTTCCCTAGAATTGGGAGATGGATGCTGACATTGTAACAGATATAGTATAGTCAAAACAGGAGTTATTTCCTGAATTAATTGGCAGTAAATTTCAAAGAATTATAATTAACAAGTTCCTTACAAATTAGATACTCAATCCTTTTCCCTAATTTCGCAATGTCTTACTGCATGACTTCTCTGGAGGCGTGAGTTAAAATGAATTCAATTTTATTGCTTACAGGCAAGGCAAATATAATTATTATTAAAGTTTAGTAAGAGCTGATTTAATGATAACATAGCAATAACTAATTAGAGTTTTATTTTTATTTAAATTATTATAAAAAAATAAAACGAAATCCATTTAATGATTTAATAAAGTAATCTACTTTTCAATAATATCCTACACAATATTAAATTTTTACACCACCCATTTCTTATCAATAAAATTAGCATAGACTAATTAAGGACATCGTGATTTACTTTCATTTAGGGAATATTTAATTATTTAGAGAGTATATCGCAGAATAATTTTATTTAATTAACTATTCTTAGTTTATTGTCGAGATGGAAATAACTATTGTTGCTCCGGTAGAATTGGCTTAGAGAGTGGATGAAGTTCTTTATTACTAGGAATGTGTAGTACAAAAACTGTATATCTACAAACTTTAAAATACAGAACTACAAGACAGTTACTGATCCAGAATGTGGATATCTAGTGTTGAATTATAAGATGGATAAAGCATTAGAAAGAAGAACGATTCACAACTTTCTTGGCCCAATAAAAACTACAGAATTCTGGAAATTAAGAAGTAACAATGAACTATATCACACCGTTGAGCCAGAATCAATAATACATAGGGGATTGTTGTTTTTTTTTTACACTTATGCAGAATGTATAAAAACAGGTTAACCAAATAGATTTAGATATATATTCGCAACAAAAATCAACAACAACCTGCGCTCATTCAAGAAGATAAGAAAGATTCGGACAGAAACAATATGGGAGATGAAGATGCAATAGAGAGAAATATTAAAAGAAAAACGGTTGGAAGAGGGGAAGAAGATGCATAGTGAGAAGAAGAAAGAGTAGAGGAAGAATAAGATACATAGGAGGAAACATTGGCATTGTTTCGTGGTCCTTAGTAGGCACTAACGGAGAAAACAAATTATGTATAAAATCATTAACAGAATAAAACTATTTCTTCTATGTATAAACTATGAAATAGAGACCAGGAGGCTTCAATGGCTTGGCCAGCTGATGAGAATGAACGACAATAGATGGCCAAAGAAACTCTTCCTATATAAACCAAATTACAGAAGAAAGAGAGGAATACCGAGGAAGACATGGATGAAGGATGTAAGAGAAGGAATGGCAGCAAGAGGGCGGCGGGGGGAAGAAGAAGAATGGGCCAATAGGAAGGATTGCCAGGAAAAGATTTTGGGTATCGGGATACATTAATTGTAAAAAACCGAATAAATATAAATATAAAATAAAATATATCTACATAAAATAGAGCCAAAACTCAATAATAAACACTAACATTTATTGCAATGCAATTGGAAAAAACACAATGTAAAGCCTTGTGTTTCAAAATTCTGGACTAAACCACTTACCAGTTGACGTTTCATCTATTCAATTTGATTTTGAGAATGTTAGAGTTATTTAAAAGGAGAGTGGTGGCTCTAGAAGAAAGAGGCTATGCAGATTGCGCAAAAGATTGACATTTCGATTAATTATAAGGCAGATTGTTGAAATTTGAACCAATTTTATTCGGAAACGTTGAATATTTTAAAAGATAAATCTTGCTAAACTTTTGGTAATGTGTATAAATTTGTATTGTTTAGTATTACTTGATAGGTTTTGTGGATCAGCTGATTCTATAAATTTCCCAGCTGGTTGCGTATTACCTTCCTTTCAGTTGTATGTTGAATGTCTTGGTGGTGGGGTGCTGTCTCATGTTTGGAGCCTGTTAGGGCTGTTGATTGTGGGAGGAATTGCACTTTCTTCTTCGAGATGTGATTCATCTAACTTTTTTTTTGTGTATCGATAATGCCTGAATAGGTGAAACGTCGACCGTTAAGTGTTTTGCTCCACAATTTAGAAACATAAGGCTTTGCATTGTGTTTTTTCCAATTGCATTCTAATAAATAAATATAAAATATAATCTATGAATAAACATAATTGTTTATTAATTATAAGTATTTTGTATTATGTGATAATTCATCAAATAATAATTGACCTGGAAAGTAGAAAGAAAGGGAGCTTTATTGACGTTTTTATTAATGAATATGTTCGTTGAATGAAACTGACGAAAAAAAACATCAATGACGAACACCGCTATAGAGAATAGAAGTTCTTAATCATCTAATGTGTGGTAGACATTCTTCATCGAAACTTGGAAGTTGATGTAGTAGATTGTCTTAGCCCTGACACAATGGCTATGGCGAAGATATTAAATAAGTTTATCAAATAATCCATTCACGTTTTTATAAAAGTTCAACAAGTTGATGCGACCTGACAGTTTAATGGCTCTTCACTTATTGTTTTAATTTTTGTTGCAGTTTACATAATATTAATAACGCAGACCAGCCATAAGGATACATTTATGCAGCAAAAGGTTCATCATGAGTTATATTTTATCAAAATGTTTTTTATAGCATATATCATGACTCTTGAGGTTTAAGATTGAGTAATAATTTATATAGCAATTATTATTTTATTGTAATTATTATTCACAATAACGTGGCCACAGCTTTCTAGGAAGTGTGGAAATGACATGAATTGATTATAGAAGGATCAGAAAATGATATTAACGCGGTGAGAATCGAAAATTTATTGTTCCTACCAGATTATTACATTTCTATTGGTCATTACGTTTCAGGAATCTTCATTAGTGTTTAATGGAATTAGGTAAACGACAAAATGGTTGATTAACATGTTTCTTATATAGAATGTCTTATAATTCCGAACTAACAAACATATAGTAATACCAAATATACGATAGTCAACTACTTTTTTGTAAGAAACATTTTTTTTCTTTTAACTGACTCCAAAAAATTCTGTTCATCTTTTATAGATCGTCTTCCACATCTTGAAAGCGTTTACGAGGTCTTCCTTTCCTTCTTTTGGAATGAATCCTATCATAGATCATCTTTTTTGGCATTTGATCAACATTCATACGTTGTACATGTCATAGGCAACTAACTCTGCGGGTCTTGATAAACTTGACGATGTCTTCGTTCCCGAGAATGGCATTGATTTCAGCATTTGTTCTTATTCTCCATTCTCCACCGACCAGGACTCCTCCATAAATTCTTCGTGATATTTGACGCTAAAACACTCGACTGCTTTTCAGAGGTCTTCAAGCCACATGTTTTTGATGCGTAGGTTTTCCGTTTCTCGCCGGGTCGTATCTTGAGAGGCTGATCAAAATTCCGAGGCTGATTGTGAGGATTCGTGATATATCCAGTTTAAGGGGGAGAAAGTTATCAGCCTTCTACCACTCGAGTCAGATGGAGGGATTGCCTCCTTGGAGCGTTCTGACTGTAGTCTTATGGCTGGGCGATGGAGCCGCCAAATCCCTACGCCTACAAGTCCAGTAAGTGCTACAAACTAGTCAAGTGATTGCTAAATACAAGCATAGTAAGTGCTAAAAACAAGCCAAGTAAGGGCTAAAAACCAGTCCAGTAAGTGCTACAAACTAGCAAAGTGGTTGCTAAGGACGAGCAAAGTGAGTGCTTAAGAAAGGCGGGTAAATAAGTCCCAGAGAGCCCATTAAGTGCTAAAAACCAATCAAGTAAGTGCTATAAAGCCTAGAAGTACCATAGTGCTAAATCTATTCCAGTGATTGCTAAGACTAGGCCGGTAAGTGCAACAAACTAGCCAAGTGAGTGCTAAAGACAAGTACAGTAAGTACTACAAAAACAAGTAAGTGCAAGAGAGCCCATTATGTGCTACAAACCGGTCCAGAAAGTCTATTAAGGTCCAAAAACTTTCCAGTAGGAAATAATCTTTATTTCAAAAGGGGTAATGCTACTGTTTATTTGAGCCTGTAATTAATCGTTTTTATTGATTTTGTTTTTTTAATTAAAATTAAATTATAACCATAATAATAGATAAACAAAGATCATAGGATCATATGTTGAGAAGTGGAGACGAAAAATAATGCAATAGAAGAATGTATCCCTAGTTGCCGGTTCAATGCTCTAGAGACGCTACACAATTTCCATGCGTGTTTTCATAATAATCAGATTTTCACATAAAGCCAAGTTTATGTTGGGCCAGCCTATGTTGTAACCGTTAAATTGGAAATAGAACGACTCCAGGATGAACAAGTGTTTCATAATCGTCCAGAAAAAATAGTAGATATCGTTTGGATTCCCGATTATTTTCCAAGATCTTCGTTTCCATTCATGAATTATTACGCATTATAAGAAAAAAAAATACAACCGTCTCTTTTCAAAGCCAACAATTGAAGAGAAAAATGTTTAATTAGCTATGCCTATTGTAAACGAATTAAAAAAAATCACTAACTACAACGTTTTTAATGGTACGTCTAAGCGGAAATGGAAGATATAGAGGGTATTTATGGAATAGGTAAGACGTTTACAACGCATAATTATCCAGCAAAGAAATTTGAAAAAATATAATGAAACTCTTGAAAAT
The DNA here is from genome assembly GCA_037127475.1 of Arma custos. Lineage (NCBI taxonomy): Eukaryota > Metazoa > Arthropoda > Insecta > Hemiptera > Pentatomidae > Arma > Arma custos. The sequence continues at coordinate 5,691,985 of CM073761.1, read as the reverse complement.
AATTTTTTACCACACGTGGAATGTAGCTTAATAACAAGAGCTTCGAAAACGAGATTTACGATACACTGGCGTTCCAACCATGGCTTAAAGGAACATAAGACATCACGAAGTCTCACGGAAGGATCGGATAATCGTCAAGACGAAAATCTTTAGAAACATTTACAGCACTCGTAAAAAAAATAGTATAATCCTTGCTTAACGTGCCTGATATTGCAAGAATTGTCATGTTCGGCAAGCTCATGTTGCCAAGATATGTTGGAGTTCCTTAAAATACTTATCGAAGATGACCTGTATTGAACCCGAAGGAGATTCCGTGTGGTAGCTTCGATATGCGGCTCATGTTGGAGAAAATTTGATGACCCTCCTCGGAGAATTGGAGGCTAGCTGCCCTTAAGGGTCGAACGATCCGACCAACACTCGTAATGAAACAGCTCGTTCCGTTCCACCACTGGAATGCTCCATTTTTCGTTACGACCTCGCAATGAGACATCATGGTACTTTCATATATTGGGAAATATTATTATTCTCATAATATCATCATTAATTAATTAATATTACAATATTGTTTAAAATCCGGTAAATATTAATGTTTCTAGCCAACAGTTTATGGTTCTTGTGTCTTAGCCTGTCTCCAGGGAATGTTACCACCATTGTTAATATTATTATTATATTATTATTATATATCATTATTATTTATATTATTATTATTACCATTATTTACCCGAACAATGATAATCCTGATACTGATAACACTTACATTCTTAGTCACATTAATGGAATTTAAATAGCCCTCTTATTCCTTCTCTTATATAAATGTTTTTCCAACACTTTCGATGATGAACATCTCCTTTTCCATTCTTCTCAAAATCCATTTAATGACTGTTTTCACATTATTTTATTAAAACTTCTGGAAGTAATTCACAGCTTCTTCTTTTAAAGGCGGCTTTTCCTTAAGTGTTATTCTGTTCATTTTAAGCAGAAAATTACAAAATAAATAAGAAAAAACACAAAATTAAATTTAATAAATATTAATTGTCCAGGGTACTGGAGTTTAAAAACACTTATAAACAATTTTTGACGGTGCCATGTATAGTTGTGTAACTAATTTAAGGTATTAAAAAATTTGTTGTTTTGTGTAATTTTTTATAATGTTAAATTTTGTTATTGTTTGAATTTTCATTTTGATGTTTTTTTGCGTTGAGTTTTATATTGTTATGAGTGATGATGAAAGTTATATATTGAAAATGACCAATTTGGGTCGAAACGTATATAAAGAATAGATGAAATGAATTGAATTTTGGTCTAAAGGTGTTTGTGTTCTGTTACACCCAAGGAAAATTTAATAAATAATACAGAAATCTAAACCCCCCCAAAAAAATACAGAAAACAATTTAATAACGCGCACACGAATAACGCAAATGAGACTGGTGATAAGAAGAGGTTACGTAAGATAAGGAAGTAGGTTTCACGGGTAAAACTTTAATGTTACCTTATTTCTTCCTGAAATGTAACGATAAAGTACTCATTTGCATTCTAAAAATGTTATTATTAATATATAATAACTTTCATATAGATAAAAGATGTTAATAATTGAGACGGATAGTTATAGTGGTAGTATCAACAGTTTTAAATTATGCTGAAATAGTAGGTCGAAAAATTAAAAATATGTCGATGTTTCAATGTATCGTGCCTCGATATTTAATTTAAATTATTTTATTTGGAAAAATTATTTATTTGTGCTTTCGAATAAGAAATATTTTGACCTTTTTTAACAAACTTCGTGTTATAAAAAGGATATGAAAATAAATATTTAAGAAGCGATTCGGTTTATTCTATTGAAACTTATGGATATGCAATTTTATTAGGTTTAGCTATATATGCTATCTTTATATACATCACCTATATGTGTACATAAATTAAAATATATAATGCACAATACGCAAGTACCGATTTTTGTTACATACAGTGGACTCAAATTAGATATAAAGGAAGTAATTTATTTTATATTCAGCTAAGGCTCTTAACTGGAACCCATGCTATATTAGGCCAAAAGCCGCTATAGGAACAAGTTCAAGTGCTCTACTCCCCGCCGAGTTAACACGATTATTGATAAACTTCTCCGAAATATCTTGAGCCCATTTGTTATACCCACGGGTGAACCATTCTACTGTTTTTTAGGATAATGAAGAACAGAGCGCGATGACAGGAAAAGCTGATTCACTGCCCGCTCTACTGAGCGAGGAAACCTGTTTTTCCACGAGGTCATTAGCTGGATTTCCCTGGAAAAGTTTCAAGTGGAGATAATAATTCGATCGTTGCTGATTGTTCGTTGGTTGAGATAATGGAAGGTTTCGTCTGTAATATTCCTTCCCATCTTCCTCATATCGTATGGTAAAATTGCCGTAATCATGATTTTTATCCGAGGGGGCAACCTAATTTTGCCGCTCCTTATTTCATTTCCCTTTTTAGTGAAAGCCAATAATTTTATGCGATAATATATATGATCCTCCCTAAATATATTTATATAGTAATTATAAATCAATTTGGAATGAAATTCGTGAAATTCTACTTTACTTTCTACGGTACTTGTGTATTAGCCTGTCCCAAAGGACTGTTATCCTACATTGTTTATTACCTGAACATTGATAACAGCTACCTTTTACTCATATTAATGTGAATAAAATGGATATGATATGAAGATGGAAATATAGTTACCAAGTCTTTTATTTCAGAGAATTTTTTTTATTTTATTTGACAAATAAAAAATAAAATAGATACGTTCCTTTTCTTATAACCATTTTTCCTGTACACTTTCGACGAAAACATCTCATGCCATTCAATTCATGACCTTTTGACATAATTTCATCTTTGAAATTATTCCGTACTCTCTGAAGTATTTCACAGTTTTTTATTCCAAAGACGGAGATTCCCAAAGTGTCACTCTGTTCATTTTAAATGGTCAGTATCAAAATTAATCATAGATAACAAATCAAAAACCAAAAACACTAAATTATTAACAAAATTAACTGCCTCAAAATGAATAAAGATGATAAACGAAATCAACAAGGCAAAAATACTGAAAAACAATACGGAAAATAGATTATTGACTCACACAAAAATAGCTCAAATGAGACGAGTGATATGAAGAGGTTACAGGAAATAAGATATGATGATATGACAAGCAGGAAGATTGAATGGGGACCGGATAATACACAAGTACTAATTTGAGCTCCCATCCTCACCCCTTCTTATCATACCTAAAATCCCCATACCTCTGAAAAAATACTGGAATAGATGGGGATTCGAAGATGCTTTATGTCTTCGAGAAAACATCGAGTTTTTTATAATTTATTTTTGTTATTTTGGATTTATTCACTCAAGATTATTCTCACAACTGGGTTTCTCTTTCATTATTTCTTCCTGTCAATCGCTTCTCCTTCTGCCTGCCAATATTCTGACAATCCGGCCATGGATCTCTTTTATTTTTCCATTGTATTCGAGATCTTCCTCTCATTTTTTTACTAACTCCTGTCTACAGTTTCAATAACAATTTATGTATTCGACTTGAATCTATCCGTTTTATGTGACCATCATCCATTCATCTTCTTTCTTATCGATTATTTCTTACAACTTTGAAACAACTGTGTATGTAGGGCTTTTCTACCATAGGGACCCAGTAGGGTGTCCCAGGCTACAAGGGTGAATTTTTTTTTTCCAATTTTGAAACGCGTACACTCTCATTTTTTTTTTAATTTCAATCCAAAATCTTAAATATTATTGCGATCGGATAACGATAACCCGTGCCGACTTGACGTCAAAGTTTAAATATAAAAGTTAGTGTGGAAGCTGTAGGGAGATTGTATAGTTTATTGTTTAAATTCAGTAAATAAAACACATACTATAATTATAATATTATTTATTGTAAAAGACAAATTAATCATGAAATTTTCTTTTCAAAGTTAGTTTTTGTACAGTCAGGATAATCGTTTCTGTTTCTAGTACCGCTACCTTGTTATGGAAATTATAGCTTCAGCCCGCTCTCTTCGCATTTCTGTTCTATTGTATGGAATAGAACGTTCTATTCTATGTCGAATTCTATGGATTGAAGACTTGCTTATAGTAAATTCGTCCATATTATGCCCTACTGCTTCAGTAGTAGCTTCAATTATAAATATAGAATCTCTCACACTTAACTGACACCTATCTAATGCGGCAACTAACTTCGGAGTTATGAATTTTTTCCGCATACAAGCTTTATCGGGCTGAGAGGAAGGACCACTTGGACTAGGCCTATTTTCTTGTAAATCTATTATTTCAGAATCAGAAGTGGTTCATAAGATGATATCGATGGAGCTAACGATGAAAAATATTTAGCACGTCGCTTTTCCTCCTCAATGTTTCTAAGGCGCGCCTTTTCTTCTTATTCTGTTAGTTTTTTGACCACTCCGGCTAAGTGACCAGGCCGACCTGGTTCTCTTTGGCGCTGCAAGAAGATCCTATCTTCATCTATTTTAATTAGCTGAAGCGCATCGGCATGAGCAATGTCAAACACATTGTTCATGTTTGAAAGAAACTCTTGTCGGCGCTGTTCAAACACTTCTCGCGTTTTTTTCGCATTTTTTTGCAAATCTCTCCAAACTTGGTATAATGCAGCTAGTTTCTTAACACAGTTAGGTATTGATTTAGTCGATATACGTGCCTTTTCCCAGTAAATAATGCACTCACGAATAGTAAGATTTGCACTTTCATTGACACTTAAATTCACTTCACGAATATTGTAGAACAGAACTGGAAATTAGAGGGAAGTTTCGTACCAGTAATTTGATGTTTTACTTCCCCTATTAAAAATATCTCCTTTTTGGAAAGTCGTAACTCCACTGACATGTTGACTACTCAAAAGTAATGCGTTTACTAATAAAATAAGCAAGTAATAACAAGCAATTAATTCGAGATTTCCGTCTCCTAATGCTGTGCAAGTACAGAAACGTTTCGAAGCAAGTCGGCACGGGTTGTCATGATCCTAAGTTCCTGAAACTTTATTTTAAAATGATTTGAGACCATTCAAACAGAATTAGAGGGTATGCGTTAAAAAAATATCACTCTAATTTTTTTGGGACACCCTTATACCCAGTCTTAATCAAAGCCATTTGGGAATTATTAAAATATAAACAATTAAAATAAAATAAAGCCGTAATGGCCTGCGTATATTATTTATAAGATAATGTTAATAAAAAAATCAATTTCGTGATTACGATTAGTTACATGTAAAAAAAACTTCCTGTGACAATTTTACTTTATTATTAGAAAAAAATCATCGACATTTCGAAGTCAATGTTATTTTTCTGTTGTGAATAATAATTAGTTGACCATATGTACGGAGAATAAATTGGTCCGGGCGGAGGTAAAACATAATTCCTTAAATATTGAAACTGCTTATTAATAATTAAAAATAATAAATAAAATATAACAATGTCGTGACAAGGAATTATTTTTGGACTCCTCTGGGACCTATCTATTCTCCGTGCATATTACTTGTTACCTTAAAAATGCACATTTCTCTCCTCATGTGCTTACATCTTTATAGTTATGCTCCGTTAATTTTTTAGGTGAGTGACATTCCTAGCTTAAAGTAATTGCCAGGAGAAGTTTTTTTCATAAACTAACAAAACATAGTATTATGTGATCTGCATTTATAATTTAATTAAAAATCATAATCAAATTAGTCCTCTGTCAAACTCAATGCCAGCGTGCAAAATATATTAATTATTCAAGCATTTTATAAAAGAAAAATTAAAAACCTTGTAAATTGCTTTAATGTCAAGGTGAAGAGCACCCACTTGTTCAATCATCCAAGCGAAAAGGCCACTTACTGCATTAGTGTCAATCAGGTATGATTTAATGTTATTTTTAAACTACAAATTTATTTTTCAATTTATGCTTGTTAGTTTATTTAATATATTTTAAATATTTATTTTACCTAAGAGTAAAGGTAGAAGACTAGAAGAACGGAAGTAAACCTAAAAAAGAAATTAAAAAAATGTATTCTGTAATTAAAACTTCAATAAGCATCAGGTTGTCCTCCAAATCGAACAAATATGTTATATAATCTTAATCCTAATAATGTTTATTTACATAATTAATTATGTAATTACATTAATTGAATATATTGAATAATTACATCAATTGAATGCATAATGTTATTACTTTCGAATTGAAATTGAGCTATGATTTAGGTTAATAATTGTACTACTCAGAAGTAATTATGTTGTTTCAATGTTTTGATAACATCGTTTACCTAACTAATAATTATTATAACATTCAATACAAGATTTCTGATCTGCAAATTTAGTATAATCATAATTCACGCTATAGATAGTATAAAACATGTTTATTTTTATTTTACATACTGATTTAAATCATTTATAATTGTATTTATTGATTTACTCTTACTTATATAAATAAAAAAAAAAAATATATATTTTTTCTTCTTTGCTTAGAATTTACGTTGTAGCCATTGCTTTCATATCATTATTTTAAAAATTCAGTTATTTATTTTGGAATGTAAGGCTCCCATACATTCATACATACATAATGTAAGCCATCCATACATACATTATAGCTCCCTAATGATACGAAGGCTATACTCCAACCTTTACCTTGTATTTTTAAAAATTGATTATATTAAAAAATAAAAAATAGAAAAAAAGGAATACAATGTTTGGGATGCTTCTGAATACAAATTAATTATTTGTTTTAATAAAAAAAAATGCGTTGAAATAAATAGTGATTATACAAATAATAAAGAAATAATTTATAATAGGAATTCGAAGGGTAGGTATTGGAAGTGAATCGAAAATCAGCGTGTAGGTATATACGCTATATATATAGGTATATGTGACACTATCTGGAACATTAGGAGTACCCTAGATAAATAGGGTATGGGGCATTGAGGTGCCTTGAGGTAGTCTTGAGTGTCCCTTAGGGTCGGTGGTACCTTTACTCTTAAGGGACAGAGGGGCAATTGTAGGCAAGAAGCGGGCAATTCAACATTCTGTCGACTGTCACATCTAGCAAAAGGGCTTCCCTTTCATTATTTGTAAGTAAAATTATTTTTTATCTTGTAACTATGATCAGCATACAATAAATGTATTATTATTTAATTAAATGAAAAAGTATCTTTGTTTAATAACAGACTCCTGGTCAGTCAACCATATAGATATGGAATTATAATATATTATTTAATGATTTTACGATCCAGAAGCTCTTAGTTTATTAACGACCGTCCATAAAAAAAAACTGTCTTTCTCTGAAGTATGGAATAACAGGATATACACAGAATCATTACATTCATTTAATTTTTTAATAATTAATTACTTTTGAAACATATTTTTATTTAATTTTGATTCCTAAGCACGATATTAGGAGTGGCAAATATGCAATATAATTAAAATGAGTATATTTCATATTAACGCGTTATAGAACGAAAACGGAATAATACATGGAATATATCATGGAAGGCATTAGGAGAACCCGAAGCAGAGAGCAAATAATAATTACGTAGAATATTTTAGCTGAATTGGTCATCTGCATTGTGCGAGATAAAATATACCCATTGCCTTAGCTTGGCTTGTTCGGGTGTTTCTAAGCGAACAATAGAAGAAACCAAGGATTTGTCTCAGCTCTTCTAGTCAGTCTTGGAACACTTCCAACAAACTCTCGAGGCTAGAATATCATTCGTCGACTTTGTTAAAGGTAACTTCACTCAGTCTCAAATCTTGAATATAAATATATTCTTGATGGTAGTATTTTAATTGGTATTATTTTATTTATGTCCTAAATTATATAATTTAAAGAAAACAAATCTCATACATGTATTATTGTATATTACATTGGTACCCTACAATTTATTGTTGATTATTTATTTTCGTAATTGAATGAAACATTAAAAAAAAATATGACGGTGTTCGAAATATTGATCCTAGAGAGAAAAGTTAAAAGTTAAGAGATTTTTTCCCTTTTTTCAAAATATAACCGAATATTTAATAAAAATATTCATTAACTGCTTATGAAATATTCTATACGAAAAAGTAGTGTTAACCATAACTGGAGTGAGTTAGCTCAGAGGAATAGCGCTGAGTTGCGATGCTGAAGATCCCGTGTTCAAAACAGGCAGTGGCAGATAAATTTAATCTGTTTACAGCAAATATGGGCCCTGTGGGATCTGCAGGCCCCCAGGGGCTCACCCAGACTCTATAAAATAAATACTCTTAATTGGGGGGAGGGAAACTTGGCGGTTGAGCATGATCCCTAACAAGTCACCTCCCTGCGAAATCGAAATCGAACTTCTTGGGTAGTAATGGTCCAAATTTTTAGATAAACCATTATATTCTATGAAAAACTTTTTATAGAGACTATATATTTTTAAGCCAGCAGAAGGGAGGCGAATTCCCAATATCACTATCAAGCGCCAGCTTATTTAAGGTTATAAGCATGGGATAACCTTAAAATTTTCACTGAATCAATTCACCAATGCCAGAAGTTTGTAACTTAATTTTTTTTCGATTTTTTTTTTTGAAAAAATGTCCAATGATTTTAATCAAACTCACTAAATTGTCCTTTTAACTATCTTAAAGCACTGTAATAAGAATAACTAAATGTCTCGAATTTCTTGAAATCAGGATATTTCTCTAGCCCCAACTAAAAATTGGAATAACATAAAATAAAAAAATATATTTATTTGTAGACTTTGATTAATATTGAATTAATGGCAATGTAATATATCCACATCACAAAATTTTCTCAATAATATAACTGTTTTTATTCTCCACTTACAAGCCCTTCCACCCACAATCTCGCCCCCAATTTGCCACACAGTAAAATGTCAACTGTAATCAGCACCTATTGATATAAAGTCTTTTAAAAATAAATGTATGATTTTATTGCGCAATGCATTATCACGAATAATTAGGGTTTTACCTTAATATGCACAATAATGAATATTGATAATTTTTTTTTTTAAAGTTTTGCAGGATGTGAATAATTTATCATACCTTGTAGGCCTCTAGAGTATTTATTTATTTTTAAAACAATAATTCGAATTTTCCTATCAATCTTATTCTGTTACTCGTTTCATTTTTTTTGGTAGTACATATCCAATTGGCTATTAAAGCTCTAGTTTGTGCAGAAGACTAATATTTCTGATAACTCCTATTTATTAATAGGTATACTTACATATTACGAGAAGTCATCATATTTAGGATGAATTTCTTTTTAAATTAAATATTATAGCTATAACATATTATATATAAAACATACCCACACAAGGATGGATAAATAAAACATGTTGCGAAAAGTATAATGGAGAAGATATTCACTGGAACCTTCCGCTTATTATCATAAGACGGTGATGGGGCCATTTTCTTTTCACAAGCATCAGAGGATAATCTGGGATCCCATGGGAATCTCATATCTTGGTCGAGTCAACAATGAGAGGATCTGCCTATTATCAATTTTATAATACAGAATATTAAATAATATTAATAGTTATATTATAAATTATACTTCAACTTTCATTTCCCATACAAACAAAACCTTTTAATAGATTGTTTATTTATCGGCACAGTCCATACATCTATAGGATTAGGCTGTGGTATATATATATATTTTATGCCTTTTCATACCTTTTAATTAAATATTTACAATATAATAGCATAACGTATGTAATATAATATTATATAATAGTATAAAACACACACACACACACACACGCGCGCGCGCACACACATATATCATACCTTTCAATTGAATATTTACAATATAATAGCATAACATATATAGTAATCATATTTACAAAATACTATAAATTTCTTCCAGGTAAAATACAATAAAAAATTAATAAGATTTATTTACGTGTTAGGTACCTGAAATAAGTTACATTATAGTAGTTCACAAAGGTTTTGTGCAAAAGTCAATCGTAGTGTTCCTTTTTATTTTTTAATGAATTTCAAATTTTCAAAATCTACGTTATTTATGGATTTAATGAAATCTGGCCGAAATTTTAAGCAGTGTTCTGATATTGGCCAATTTTTTTTATTCAACGTTATTGCAATTATTAATTTTGACCTTTCCTTTTCATAGATTTGGCAATCATGGAATATGCGCTTAAATATCGGTCATTGTTAGTCTAGTTAACAGGTATTTTAATTAATTATGTTGAATCTGTGGAAGTATGATTCGGTCTGTTCATGTATTAGTTTGTAATTATTGAATATTATTAATTTGTTTATATGTTAGATGCCAGCTTAATGAATAATTAATTGATACATCAGCTTGATACGTTATTGCCTTAAATTGAATATAAATATTATGAATTATTTAATATTTTCTTCAGCATAATCCATCAAAATAATTATTGGTGTATTCCCCTCCCTAGCTACGCACCGCGGGTCTGCTGTGAGGTTAGGATTTGATTACGACTGAGGAGTTTGACTAGGCACGGTAATGATGCATTGTTCCCTCGACAGATTTAATGCATACCAATGCAGGGGAATCTCCGCCACCAAGTCGCCTATTGGATCTTATATCAGCACTCACCGTTACAGAGCAGTTTTGTGTTCGTATAAAAGATGCATCCCAATATTTTACCGAGGAATATAAGTTGGATCAAAAAATTTCAAGTTCCTAAACAAAAAAGTATTCGATAAAAAAACAAATGTGCTACAGCTTTATTTATATTTAGGCTAGGACTTGCAACCTTGTGTATTCGAGGAAGTTGTAAGCTTAGATAAACAGTCGATAAACGTTGAATAGATTTGGTTATATAAACGAACAAATTAAAAAAAAATTATATCATTACCACCCATGAAGGATCTTTGGTTCACTACACGGTAGAAAATGTACTGTTTCATGGATAACGGCTGTGCAGGGAGGTGATTTGTACTAGATCACGGAAACTCAGTGGTCTATCACTTAGCAACTCCGCTTCCTAAAAGATCAATTTATCCATGTTGTGGTAAAAGAAGTAATAAACAAATTACAGACTTGTCTATGTTCCGTGAACATTATTGTGTGGTTGATAACCAAAGGCCGGTGTTCGAAGTAGTAAAAAAAATTAATGAATAAATATACAATTTTAATCGGCTACGTTGAAAATTGATAGGAAAATTTGACTACATCGTTCAGTACAAGAGAATAAGCTCAGTACCATTTAGTATAAGAGAATAATCCATGATTTTATACCTCATTTTATTTAAGTTATGCTCAAAGTGTTGGATTGGCAGTATAATTAATTATTTAAATAAATTATGTAAGTACTTAAATATGCGAAAAATAAAATAAAAACGTTGTTCGTAATTCAAATATTGATTGATGCAAACAATGCACAAAAGAATTTAATGAATGTTTCTCATAATGATTAAGTAGCATATTCATTAATCTAAAATTATTAACGAACGAAATCCTAAAAAGTTAATAAGCGCTATATCGACTGGGAAGCGTCTGAGGCGTAGGTGGGAGGATTGAATTATGGGTTTGGGTTTGGATAGTAGTGGTCCGTGGATGGAAGTTTGTAAGAATGGTGATATCGGCATCGAGCCTTCGGGTTTGCTAATCCTTATTATTAGTATACATTAATCACTGACAATGCGAATTATTTACGTGGGCCAACTAGTGCCTTAAATATAGTTAAATCAATACAATCAAATAAAAAATATAAAATAAAAAAGTAAGATAGTTAAGCAATCTCGATCTATTATGTTGGACCAATTACTTCCGAAACTCTCATCTGCAAGGAAAGCACTGACGAAGGCCTCGAACTTGTTTTCAAGCTCGTCAAGTGAGGGACAGTTGGGCACTTACTTATTTAAAGTTGGATTCGATTTCTTAATGGGTTCTGTAGTGAGATCTAATCTAGGTGCGAGTAAATTACCACTTGACCTTTGCGAATCTTCGTCAAACTAAATAAAACTGGGCCCCAATGACTACTTGAATTTAAAGCGGGACCTTTATCTTAACAGTTGCCTTTTAAACGATAATATCATTTGCATTAGGGAAATACTCCACAGTAGAATGTGTTTCTTACAAAATTTAAAAAAATAATGCGCCATCGAAAATCTGCTTTTAAATGTGATATGGAAATGCAGCTTCTCGAACGGCTTATGAGAGATTCCCTGGAAAGATGCAACTTTCAGTAATGAAATTTGAAAAAAAAACAGTAATGCAGTTTCTGAGATTTCATGACGAGTGATGGTTTAAAAATGCCCTGGACCATTATTTAGATAAAAAGCTTTTAAATAATTCCATGTATTAAAATTTTACCTAGTTCGACTTTTAATTGTCTTGGAGTCATTTAAACTATAAGCAATATGAAAAGAAGAAAATATCAATAAAGACACGTTATCAATGACAGTGATGGTTGTAGGCGAACAAGTTTCACCGAGGCTTTTGGGATAACAGAGTTTATTCAAAACGTCACTCCAAAGTGTTGAGTTGGATTGGGAAATTAGAGTGTAACCAGAACCTGAGGTTTAGTCTCAAAAGACAACACCTTAACCTTATTCACCCCCCTCCATTCTCCACCCTCTCCACACTTGCGAACACGACCTTGAAGTCCCCAGGGTTGTAACTGTTTGCTCATAACTCACTCCACCAAACCGCACAGCACATCTCCTGTTTTCCCGAACACACGGTATATAAGGCCGGATTTACCACGAGGTCTTGGACCAGGGACGTACAACGTGGTGACTATTAAAAAACAGAAAATGTTAATGTCGAGTTAAGGAAATTCTTAATTTACTTAACGTAATAATTGTTTTGTTTTTTCTAGAACGTTATGAAAAAAGTGATACACAACGAAAAAGGGTTGAATTTGAATATGAAAAGTAAAATTGCTTGGGTTTGCGGACAAGTTGGTACTGTTGAGTGAAGACGCAGAAACTATAAAGCTAAATACATAAAGGTTAATGAATGTTGGAAAGGAAATAGGACTGAAAATAAATTCAGATAAGACTAAGTATATGATTACTAGCAGAAAAGGGCGAAATTTTGGTGATATCGTTGTAGGAGGGAATAAGTTCGAACATGTGGAGAAGTTGAGTACTTAGGGCCTGTGGTGACTAGAAGGAACGAAATTCAAGAGGAAATAAAGGCGCGACTAAAGGCGGGAAATGCTTGTTATTATTCGGTCTCGGAATTACTAAGCTCACGTCTTTTGTCCCGAAATATAAAAATCAGAATTTATAAAACAGTCATCCTTCCATCTCTTCTCTACGGATGTGAAACTTGGCCGCTAAAGCTGAAGGATTAACAACGTCTTCAGGTGTTCGAAAATAAGGTTCTACGTAGAATATTCGGTCCAAAAAAGTATGAGAACAATGGGGAATATAGGCGATTACTTAATGCGGAATTGCGACGCGTATGTGGGAGGATTGCGTTGGGTGTGATCTGGCGGGTTTGGGTTTGGGTGGTGCCTCTTGAGTGCAGGTTTGTAAGCGGAGATTGGTGCTATCGGCATCGAGCCTTCGGGCTCGCTAAGTCTTTATTTATTTAATAATTGTTTTTTGAAGTTGCGGGCTGTTTTTCAAAAGAGTGGGATGGACTGTCTCTGAATATAAATGCTGCCAATGTGTCTCAACTGTTCGTGAGATTTTTAATATTAACACGTTTATTTAATTATTTTATTTCAATAAATTTAACATATAAATGTCCCGATATAGATTAAAGGGATACAGCAATGAACTGGAAAATATCTCTCAGCAGTGGGTTAGTGGGGGGGGGGGTGAGAAAGGGAACGAGCTGAATACACGCTGTATGAACCTTTTCCCTGCAATGACACTACCATGCCACGTGCGCTTAATCTTGATGGCTATCGAACAGATTAAACTTATTTCCAATGTCTTTTTGAACCATTCAATTTATTTAATACACCCAAAGTACATTTTTTTTTAGTTATTTTCATAAGTGATTTAAATTGACCACGAAAATATTTTATTGAGCGAAATAGCCATTCCGACCGAAATATCCTTCTTTTATGAAGAGGGGGTGCCAAATTTTAAATCCGTTACATGGAGGAAGAATTAAAAATCGCACTATGTGGTAAAATCGCAGACGGGGTCAGGAAGGAGAATAATACGCAGTGCGAATTATGAATAGATTTTGTCAGTATGGAAATGGGCTGCAAGGATATTCCTGAGAGCTATTTTTTTTGTTTGTTTATAAAAGTGACGTTAAATAAACAAACAACAATTTACTTTATCCCCGGTGACTATAGAAACATGGGTAGCTCTTAGGTCTATCCTTGCAATCCACTTTAATACTCACCAAGCCTATTCATGATTCGCACTGAATTCGGCTGAGTGGATCGAAGGCCATAGCCCCGACCGAGACCTCGGCTAACAGTTGGAAGTAAACTAAATGGTTTAATAAAATGTCTTGCAACAAGAAAGTTTCATCAATGATTCCGTGTTGTCAGCAATTTAAACTTCCTGGAGTTCCCATCTTCTTTTATATGTATATGCTTCTAGCTCTAAGATTAGAAGATGAGAGTGTTGAGGGTAGAATGTAGAGAGGAGTTTATAGTATGTAAGGAATTAGTCACTAAGTTATAATGTTAGTCCATAGCAAGAAGTCACCTAGTTAGTTCATTAAACAATTAAATTAAATTAAAATGAGAAAATGAAGTAATATTTTCGTTTGCCGAAAATGTAACCGAACCGAAACTAAACCGTATATATGTGAACGACCAATTGTTTTTGTAAACCTTGGGCCCGAATAGAAACCGAACGAAACCGATTCGTGTCGAGGGGGCTTTCGGTTCTATCAGTCGCTTATTAGGTACCGAACACACACCGTATCACCGTTTCACACTTGTCCGGCGGCTACCGAAAACAATTCGAATAAGCGCCGAACCGAACAAAACCGTACAAGTGTGAAACGAGCCTTACAAACCGACTTCCGTTTGGTAACTCGACCGATAACAGAAATTATCACCACAGCTCAATACTGGCGATTATTATTTCTGCTCTAATTTGATTTTTTTTCAATGTTATGTTTTAATTATGCGTTTTAATAATGTATAAGCATTTGCATACACGGTTAATTAAACGGGAGAAATGTGCCCTCATGAGATAAATCAATTAAAATTTTCAATCAGTCAAGCAGAAGACTATAAAATGGATGTGACATTAACTAGATGCGTGCACTGTGTATGTGATATTAATACTAAGATGAGCCAAGGACGAAGTCGAAGAAATCGATGTCGTATATCAAGACAATGCCCGTTGTTTTCTTCGATACTCGGGGCATTATTCAGAAAGAATTCGCCCCCTCCTGGCCAGATTATTAATGGAAACTGTTATGTTCTCAGATGCCTAAAAGTGGCTCGGGTTCGACCAAATTTAGCCGAAGGAGGGGGGAGGGTGCGATAAATCCTGCATCACGACAATAATTCTCCACACATGGGCGCAAGTTGCACGTGGTGAGACAGCGAAGCATTGAGTATCGGCCAGATGCACGAATTGGAGAAGGTAATTTTTTTTCTATAAATCAAAAAAAAGTTGTCATATACTTCCCAATTTACTATCTACTGCCGGATTAACAATATAGGCAATGCAGGTGACTGCCTATCGCCCTTGAAGACAGATTTAAACAAAATATAGTTGCAATTTAATTTTTATTTTAGTTATATTTTGAAATTACGAGCACTTGCATAAATAAAAAAACTACCTCAAGGGTTAGTTGAAAATACATTTCGTTTTTTCCATTCAAATCGTTCTATTTTTTAACCAATGAAACTGCAATAACGTAAAATTTAATATTATAATTGAGGTAACAATATTGACGGTAAGGCATTGTAATATTAAGGAAAAAGAAGTCAGTGATCGAGGCGTTGCTAAGCAATGAGTCCCTCAGTTCAATCTTTATCGACGTTGCAGACACATGCAGAGGAAACAAACCTTCGTCTTTTTTTTTAAGACATCGATCGAATGGGTCCGATGGAGTGCCGCTGCGGACAGAAACTAGTCTGAATATGTTTACGATAAAATTAATTTACATAATGAAGTGTTTTTCCAATAAGGCAGAGCTCTTAGGACAGGTGATATGTGTCCCGCCTGAGCTGAAGAAAGATGAATTCCGAAAGTAAAGTATAAGTTTCAGGTGCCCAAGTGGTCTAAGACAGGAGCCACAGGTAAAAAAAACTATCATTTTTTTCCGCTTTCAGAATAAGTTAGCAACTTTCAAAGTTTCAGAAATAAAGATGATTTGACAGCAGATGTGAGCTTTCTGGTGTTCTCTAATGATTAGCGTTTTATTAAGCCTCCTCGTGAACTTATTGTACCTGTAAAAAGGTATTTTCCTAGTTGGACCAATACATGATGATGTAAAGACTTTCTATGATAGCCTTGTAAATTTGATTTTGAATCAACTTTATAATATGTGTGTGTAAAGGAGATAGTTGGGGGGTGCAGTCAATAAGAACACAGAATAAGTACACTGTAGGTCGAAACGTCGGCACATAATATAAGTACTTCACTTATTCTGTGTTCTTATTGACTGCACCCCCCAACTATCTCCTTTACATTAGATCATCCAGTCAACTATTTTCATCTCATACAACTTTATAATAATTTTTTAATAATTTTCTATCGTATCCCTTCCTGGTACATTTCCAAAGAATAAACGTTTTAAGCCTCAAAGCACTTCAAACTTTTTCAAGTGAATTATAATAATAAAATACAATATCAAATTATATCATGTGTAGTAATGCAATATAGTTACGTTATGGAATTACAACCGCAGCCTCAACAACAAATTTCGCATAAGAGAAAAATGTAATAACATTTTATCTTTCCAACTACAAGAGATAGTTTCCAAAAATAAATATTGTCGATGTTATATGGGAATTGATTAAAGTTATTCCTTAATAAATTAGTTTGGTGATCAATCTTAAATAATTAGCATTAACCATATTTTATTTTTTATGGTTTCAGTTATGTAACACAATTATTGCATGTAAGTTAGAGCTACCTGTGCTGGATATACGTTATGTTTGCGCTGACCCCTTGTCCCTTTGAAGGGCAGTGAACTACAGATAATTTGCCTTCACGTTATCGAAACTATCCGTTGTCTAAACTCTAGACTATGGCAAATAGTTGATAGTGGAGGGTATTGTATTATATTAGGTGCTTTGCATCTTGGCTAGTGCTGTGAACTTCTGGAATATTACGTTTGATATCAGGAATAAATATTTGGGTTCACACAAAATGAATTTTTATTCTCCAAAGGGAGTGTGAAAATGCAAGGGGTGTTACTTTGAAAGAAGTAGGATTTGAGGTCCTGTAGCTCTCAGCCCCGAACCCCTGACCTGAATTCCATTGAACAAGTTTGGAATGAAGAGAGAAGAAGTAACAGGGAAAGAGCCATCCTTCGTTATGGCCACCTCCAGTTGCCAACTCGGCTAGTAGAAGGGATGCTCTTCAACAAGAAACAATGGGGTTGGAACATGTAGCATGTCTAAAAGGCACCTCCTCTCTGAAAAGGGAGGAAATTCATTGCATTAAAAGGTATAACCATTGTTTCTTTTAAATTCTTCAGCGTCTTTTTGAAAGGTTGGTCAATTTATTTGTTTTTCGGAAAAATTACCCAATTTTTTAATGTAATTTTCCCTCCTATAGTTTTATGATTCCAAATTATATCCATCAGACGTCAATTTTCTTACTTGTATTAGTGACAAATTTCAGGTTTCGCAACCTTGTCAACTACTAATAATTAAAGTCCAATTCACATACTTTTATAAAAAGAGGTACAATATTAATTGTAATAAGAAGAGTTATTTCTAACATGTTTGTTAAAAACACCATTCTTTTATGTAAAAAAAAAGAAATACCCGTGGTAAAGACTGCACTGTTTCTTGGAAAACAGTTGTGCAGGAAGGTGATTTGTCCTTCAAAGTTTTCTCCTATTTTGGGTATCGACTTTATAGAGGCTGGTTGAGCCCCAGGAGGGTCCTAAATAGGATAGATACATCGACGGCTACTTACAGATTGAATAAAAGTAGCAGGATTTGAAACCAGGAGATTTGGCAGGGCAACTCAGGCCTCTGCCACTGAGTCGCTTAATTAATAATTAATATTTGTAACAAGATAAAAAAAAAATGTCTGATCTATTTTGGTCTGATGATGGGAGTAAGGCCAATAAAAATAAACATTAAAATAAGCCCTTTTAAAGAAACATATTAATAAATGTAATACATTATGAAGATGTATCTCTAAATTAAAATTTAAAGGCAATGCCTATCTGTTAGTTGGTCAAACAATCCTAGGATCACGTTTGTAAAATATTCTTTTCTCAGAATGTTTCCATTTAACTCTTTGTTTTACCTATACTTATTTACATTATTCCTTCAATATTACATTTCGCTTTGGATCGCCTATTTCCATGTAATATATTAAATGCAAATATATTCAAATCTAACATAATAATTTTACAATACTTTTAATATATTTTATATTTCTTATTTTATATATATACATATATATATACCATTTTTAGTCATCCTTAATGATCTTAATGTCCCATTTATTATTGATTTGCCCGAAACCAATATCGATCAGTTCATGAAAAACTTTATTCCCACTTAAAACCACCACTACTTTCAAACCTAGCAACATCTTCAATTCTTGATACCTCTAAAGGTACTCAAACTCTAAGGTGACTATGTTATTCGAGTACTATCAGTGGGTAGTTTCTCTACTAGCCTTTTTCTTCATGAAATTATTTATCATCCATTCAATTTACTTGTATTATTATAATACCGTTGTAAATAAAAAAAAAATTCAACTATGATTTTTTCTATTTATCTCTCATTTGAATATTTCATCATTATTCGAAAATTAACAAATATTTGCTATTAAACTACTAAATATTAAATAGTTATTAAATATTATTATACATTTTAATGATAAATATTCACTAGTTTTCTAAAAAAGCTGTTGGAAGTTAAAAAGTAAAATAATAACAAGAATGAAATGCTTCTTTACTTTTCATTTATCAGAAAAAGTTTTAGTGGTTCATGTCCGAAATTAAAAAGGTTTTTAAAGAGATCAGAAATTATAATTTCTTCTTTACAGCCTAATTTTACTTATATAAACAACGCTAAATGGATAATGCAATGAATACGACCGATCTTTGAATGCCTTGAAGTAGAATAAACGAATAAAGGATTCCGAGCTTCTTGTAAGGAAAGTATTCGACAATTTCTATTGCCAAAGGTTTGCAGGCTCGGAAATTAAAATCGTTGACATCCATGAGCTCAACAAACTTTTTAAACTCTCTTTTAGCCAAGTCAGTAAATGCATTAAGCGAGCGCTTTAACGAGACCACCCCCTCCAATTCCGTCTGTTTTCAATTTGACAAGGTTGCCTGCCTGGAAGGAAACCAGCTTAAAAACATCGGAAATTAATTTTTTTTCGATTAATCTACACTTAATAACTTCATACAACAGACGAGGTCTACCTTCAAGTACTGCAAAAATTACTAATTAGGAGGAAGTTGGATACATTTGTTTTGTATCAGGTCCACAGGTGTCGCTTCGAATTAAGTAACAACAAGCTTTGACTTCTCATTCGCTTGCTTTTTAATATTCTCGAAAATAAAAATAATAATGAGTTTAAGTAAGAAAAAAAGAGTATAATTATCTGAAATGAACGTTTCAACAAACATAAACCATCTATCCGTAGAAATTTTAATTTATTGATAGTCAAATAGTCAAATTTTCCATAATTAGACGATCTTTTAAAAAATTAAAACTCATATTATTTTTAAATATTTTATTTGAAAGGAAAAGATATGAGAGTTCTCTCAATTTAAATATTTAGAAATGTTAAAAAAAATATACCATATAACAAGAAAATAAATTATAATAATATTTAATGACGTAAGTCAACAAAATCCAAAAATAAAAGTAATGTTTAATTAACATTCTCCCCGTGTATACATCGCAAATTGCGAGAACACGGAGATATAGGATCGGTGAAAAGAAGGGATATGACTGACTGAGAAGCGAACCAGGATGGCTGAGGTGGCTAAGCACCACGACGGATAGGTTGGAGACACGGTCCTGGTCATATCTTTTCTTTTCAAATAAAATATATCAAAATATTAAAAAAAATATACTATATATACAATAAAATAAATTATAACATTATTATTTTTGTTTTCGAGAATACTAAAAAGGAAACGATTGAGAAGCTAAAACTTGTGAATCAACACGAAGCGACAACCTGCGGAACTGATAACATTTTTCTCTGTTCAGAGTTTCAGGAATTATAAATTAAAAAAAACTGTTTGTATAAATATAGAAGAGCATAAGCTCAAAATATACATAAATTACTTGCTAAGACAGTGAAAAAGTTCCAACGAATAAGATTCAATATAACAAGATTTTCTCATTACTTTGGGACGTGTTCTCACGCCATCCTTCAAGTTTCAAAATGACGTTTTGAAACTTTTGCACTGTAATATTAATAATTGTTATCTTTTAGACTTAAATAGTTTAATTAATATCAAAATTGTATCATTTGAAGATAGGTTAATTCTCGCCAATCTTCAAAATGGCCAGCGCAGAATTCCATTTCCGCTACTACCGCCTACCATTTTCTGCCACGCCTCCGCAAACATCCTTCGAGTAGGCAAAATGTCGTATTGAAACTTTCGGACTATAATATTAATAATTGTTATCTTTTAGACTGATATAGTTTAACGGCTATCAAATCTCTATCATTTCAAGATAGGTTAATGCTCACCAATCTTCAAAATGGCCAGCGCAGAGGTCGAAAAATGCCAATTCCGCAAAACCGTGTTCCATTCCTTTGCCACGCCTCGCAAAACGACCTTCGAGTTTGAAAAATGTCGTTTTGAAACTTTCGGACTATAATATAAATTATTAATTGCATTTATAAAAATATGGTTAAATGAATATCAAATCTCTATCGTTCATAGATAGGTTAATGCTCGCCAATCTCCAAAATGGCCAGCGCAGAATTCCATTTCCGCTACTACCGCCCACCATTCCCTGCCACGCCTACGCAACCATCCTTCGAGTAGGGAAAATGTCGTTTTTTTGAAACTTTCGGACTATAATATTAATAATTGTTATCTTTTAGACTGATATAGTTTAACGGCAATGAAATCTCTATAATTTCAAGATAGGTTAATGCTCACCAATCTTCAAAATGGCCAGCGCAGAGGTCGCAAAATGCCAATTCCGCTACAACCGTGTTCCATTCCTTTGCAACGCCTCACCAGACGACTTTCGAGTTTGAAAAATTTCGTTTTGAAACTTTCGGACTATAATATAAATTATTAATTGCATTTATAAAAATATGGTTAAATGAATATCAAATCTCTATCGTTCATAGATAGGTTAATGCTCGCCAATCTTCAAAATGGCCAGCGCAGAATTCCATTTCCGCTACTACCGCCCACCATTCCCTGCCACGCCTACGCAACCATCCTTCGAGTAGGGAAAATGTCGTTTTTCTGAAACTTTCGGACTATAATATTAATAATTGTTATCTTTTAGACTGATATAGTTTAACGGCTATCAAATCTCTATCATTTCAAGATAGGTTAATGCTCACCAATCTTCAAAATGGCCAGCGCAGAGGTCGCAAAATGCCAATTCCGCTACAACCGTGTTCCATTCCTTTGCCACGCCTCGCCAAACGACCTTCGAGATTGAAAAATGTCGTTTTGAAACTTTCGGACTATAATATAAATTATTAATTGCATTTATAAAAATATGGTTAAATGAATATCAAATCTCTATCGTTCATAGATAGGTTAATACTCGCCAATCTTCAAAATGGCCAGCGCAGAATTCCATTTCCGCTACTACCGCCCACCATTCCCTGCCACGCCTACGCAACCATCCTTCGAGTAGGGAAAATGTCGTTTTTTTGAAACTTTCGGACTATAATATTAATAATTGTTATCTTTTAGACTGATATAGTTTAACGGCAATGAAATCTCTATAATTTCAAGATAGGTTAATGCTCACCAATCTTCAAAATGGCCAGCGCAGAGGTCGCAAAATGCCAATTCCGCTACAACCGTGTTCCATTCCTTTGCAACGCCTCACCAGACGACTTTCGAGTTTGAAAAATGTCGTTTTGAAACTTTCGGACTATAATATAAATTATTAATTGCATTTATAAAAATATAGTTAAATGAATCTAAAAAATATCAAATCTCTATCGTTCATAGATAGGTTAATGCTCGCCAATCTTCAAAATGGCCAGCGCAGAATTCCATTTCCGCTACTACCGCCCACCATTCCCTGCCACGCCTCCGCAACCATCCTTCCACTGGCAAAATGCCGTTTTATTTTAATTTCGGACTGTAATATTAATAATTGATTGCATTTAGGCAAAAAATAGTTTAATGAATATTAAATCTCTATCATTCATTAATACTTGTCAATCTTGAAAATGGCCTGCACAGAGGTCGCAGAATGCCTTTTCCGCTACTGCCCCCCTCCATTCCCTACCACACCTCCCGAACCATCCTTCGAGTTGGTAAAATGTCGTTTTGAAACTTTCGGACTGTAATATTAATAATTTATTGCATTAAGAATTTAATTGTTTAATTAATATTAAATCTCTATCATTTAAAGGTAGATTAATGCTCGTCAGTCTTCAATATGGCCTGTGCAGAGGTAGCAGATTGCCATTTCCACTACTAATATAATAGTATAATAATTGTATGTAGACAAATATAGTTGCAAATGAATATCAAATCTTTATCATAGTTAATACAATAGCAATCATATTTTGCTAACATAAGCGGTGCCTAGGAATAGCGGTATAACCATAGCAGAGTGCAGGAAATGGCAGTGTGGAGGTGAGGGATGCTCCAAACCGTAATCTTGGTGCTTCACTGAAAACAACCTCAAAAAACACAAAGATAATACACTAAGTTTATAAGAACACATTCTTACCGATTCTAACCTATTCAAGTGAATCTTGGACTCTAACCAAAAAG
Organism: Arma custos; assembly: GCA_037127475.1. Lineage (NCBI taxonomy): Eukaryota > Metazoa > Arthropoda > Insecta > Hemiptera > Pentatomidae > Arma > Arma custos. Next base: position 5,668,948 of record CM073761.1, on the reverse strand, counting down.
CAAAAGGTTTTTTGTTTTTTGTTTTTTCCCTTCAAGCCATGAAGACGCGACATTTATGAAGAATGGAAGGGAAGAACAGAAGAGACCGAGTGCGAAACGTAACGATACGGTCAAACGTGGGACTTCGGCCGGCTGGGGATATTATCGAAGAGCATCAGCTGAGGTGGTTCGGCCATGTTTCCAGAATGACGGAAAACATAGTGGCGAAGGCCGTATATGAGACAAAGGTGGAGGGTATTAGACCGAAAGGAAGACCAAGGAAGACTTGTGAAGGCGCAATCCAGGAGGACTTTGCCAGAAGAGGTTTGGAATGGGGAAGGAGAAGAGGATTGGTACAGGAGAGGGATTCATAGATCAGGCTCTACAGAACGGATCCTCACACCATTGGCGGTAGATAGAAGAGGAGAAATTTAAATAAATAAATGTCTTAACTAACTTTATATTATCAGATAAAAAGAGGAATTAAACCTTCAAGGGATGGTATTTCAGCTAAGTTAAAATCATGCAAATTAACAAAAGATTAGATAAAGGAGTTTGGTTACTGGAACAAAATATCACATTACCAGATTACGTCCAAAACTCATTTGAATCAATTAACCAAGACTATTGTAGGAAAAAACAGTAGTGTTGTTAGAGATTTATTAATGAAAAACATTAATATTTTAATTTATTCTTGATCTAATCTTGGTTTTATTATAATTTGAAATTAGATGTAGAATAAAACCCCCAAAAATTATTTTATTTACAGCGTTATAGATAATAAGCTATCCTGTAAATGAAAAGTAAGTTAATGAGAAGGTTTTTAATTTTTTCATTGAAGCAGATAAGTATAAAAGCCAATATATTATTTTTTGAAAATGTTTATGAGTTCTTGCCTCTTATTTCGATATTGGGTTAGCTAGGAGAGAAATAAAGGAGTGAGAAAAAAACGTATAACTTTATTAATAAGTTTTTTAATAATAATATATGAATTAACGCAGCGTTTATTAATGTAGTATTTCATTGTTTGAGCAGATATTGTTAGCTTACCAATGTTTTGAGAAAAATACGTTGGAACAAATAAATAATTATGAATAATGGGTATTAAATTTAACTCGGGTATATCGGGTATAAACGCATAGCACAATTAAGGCAATAAATAAATAAATTTTAATTAATACATGAAAGTGAAGCTTGGAGATCAGCTGCCATTTGACGATTTTTTTTTTCCTTGTAGATTTATATTTTTATTCTAGATCTAGTGCAAACACGAAACAAAATTATATAATCGTAATAATAATTGCAACGCAATTAATAGTAAAGTAAAGAAAATGTTTACCTTTGATTTATTTTTATTATATTTCATTAAACATGCTTATTAAAAAGGAATACTCCGAACACTGTTGGATGTGGTGGGACTTAAGTATCGAAAGTTAAGAAATGGGGAATTATAAACGTCCCAAAGAAAGTAGTTAGGAAGAAAGTAAAGTACTCTACCACTACTTTCCTAGACCGGACTAAATCAAGAATTCAATTGGGATCGCAAGTCTCACTGAGCACGAAGCAATTTGTTCTGTTTCTCATTGGACATTTCGAGCCGTCCAGTGAAACGGAATTTATGTTGTACCACTCTCAACTTTTTAAAATACTTACTAGACTATGATATTATAATTAATTAAGGCATATTATTCTTTATGTATTCTATATATTCTTTATAAATCGTATTTATATATAATCATGAACAACTACAATCGTAGACAAAGGTATTTCAATTTAGTGCCTACCTTAATTATCATTCAACGTTTAACCTTCATTTTTCTTGAACTACCTGTACTCCATACAAAAATGAATCTTATTAATATATTTTGTATTTCTAGGTTGGCGCTTAAGATTCAGATCATTGGCTGTGCGATGTGGTCTTCCTACAGCTTGCGGGGGCACATACTGCCTTGAGGGGGTCACCCAACCCCCGTTGCTGTGAACCATTCCTACTGAAGTTCAAGGACAGTGCCAATTCAGTCTAGATTCGTGGATTATGGCTGTTCGATGTCAGTAGGTGTACAAGAATAGATTTTCCTTTTTCGAAGGAAACCGAGGGACGAACCTCCTAGCAACTATTGACATGGTGGAAAAGCAAAACACGAATCCCGATAGTAGTGCTCGAGGTAGGATCAACACTCCTACGATAGGTCCTTGTGGGGCAGCACATACCCGATGGATGGAAGGGATGCAAGAAGAATAAATGAACGGGGATTCAAACTCACAACATTTGAGATTGTAAGAACTTGCAATTTTGGCGTTTTAACCCGTTCGGCCAACCCGAACTCTAACATATGTTCGCTGACATAGAGTTTCCAAGTAGTGACTTACAATAACGTCAAGTAAGTTAGGTTCGTTTTCAATAATAATTAACGATTTTACAAAAATATTGTTAGCACATCAAAACTACTTTATATGCACAAAACATTTAATTAATCAAAGTGGTCTAGATTATGGTATTGTACTACTAATCATATTTAAATAAAATATTATTTTATTTTTAAATTCCTAAATTTTCTTTAATAATATCCCACTGGTGCCTGTAGAACAGATCCGATACTTAGGGTTGCACTTGGACAAACGATTAACCTGGAATCCTCATACAAGACTGAAAAGACAAGAAACCGCTCGACGTTCTTCAACACTTACTAGACAAACGCTCTAAGCTCCCAATTAACTACAAAAGACTCATCTACATGACCATCATACGACCTATTTGGACTTACGGCGTAGAGCTTTGGGGCTCCACTAAGCCTTCGAATTCCTCTCGTATCCAATCCTTATAATCCAAAATTCTTCGTAAAATCCTCAATGCTCCTTATTTTGTTAAGAATAAAGTCATTTATTACGACAGTAATGTCCCATTTGTTGCTGATTTGGCCCGAACCCGGTATCTATCCTTTCATAACAAACTTCATTCCCACCCAAACCCTCCAGTTTCAAACCGATGTTCCTCTTCAATTCCCGATAACCTTCCGAGGCGTCTGAAAAGAAGATGGCCACGTTACCTTCTTAGTTGAACTTTCATTTGAGTACTACCAGTGAGTAGTTTTTCTACTTGTCATTATCATGCCATTATGTATCACTTATCCTATTTACTTGTTGTATTTTTTTTAAAATAAATAATTTTTTTTTAAATTCCTAAATATACGTAGACTGGAAAACTGATTGTAAATCTGTAATTGACTCCATAAGAAGTTAATCAATTCCTTTTACTGAAATATTGCTCAATTAATTTTTAAGTAACTTCCTGGCTTAACAAAAGATTTTCCAGTGATGTAAGTTTTATGTTATGCATTCGAGCTAGCTGGTGTTAGAGATGCATTCAAAATTGTTTGTGTTCATGACGTTATTGTACTAGTAAAAGCATTAAAAATTTGATTTTGGTTTATAGTGTACCGTTACATTTTTCGATCTTCCTCATTCCTTGGTACATTTCATTTCCTTAGAACAAAATATTCAACATGGAGCGGAGAAGCTCAGTGGTAGAGCCTTCAGTTGCTGGATTTAAATCCGGCTGTGGAAAATTTTTTTTGATCTTTTAACAACCGGGAATGGATCATGGAATCCTCCTGGGGCCCACCCAACCTATATAAAGTGGGTTTCCAAAATAAGGGGGAAAACCTGGCGGCAGAGCGTAATCTAGGACAAATCACCGCCCTGCATAACCGTTGTCCAAGAAATAAATACATTCTCTACCACTTACTAAACCCAACTTCATTAGTACTTGTGGTAGTTTTTTTTATATCAATAAAATACAATATTAAATTATATTATACTAAGTAACACAGTTAATTATCCGTTGTATTGTTTTGAGTAACTGCAATATTGAGCAAGAGGTTTATGTGAGAATTCAAAACTTGGCTGCCACGAGCCTGTATATCACAGCAACGATGCTTCAAGTTTCTTTTATTTGTAATTCGGCAAATTGGATGGAACTTAGATCAAGACCCTTGTTGAACAGGGGATTGTTCGCATAACACTTGAGCCAAAACGTTTTTGGGCGAGATTCCACCCCAGGGAGGAAAGACCCAATTTATAAGACTCCTGGGGCACACCAGCTAACCCCTCCAGTCTACCGTGTCCAACTGTTTTTTCAATTATTTCTATGTTTATGTTGATTAACCCATGTTGTTTTTTTGCAAACTAAAATAAATTAGTGAACATCGTTATATTTATAACGTGAAGTGATTAAGGTTAGTAACATTTGCATATAATAATTAGATAATGCAAACAGCTTGATTAAAAAAAGGAAAACTGCCTAGCTCCCAATATATATATATTATTTTTTGGTCCTCGAGTTTCAGTCCTTTTTTAAACTTCTTAAACATAATATTTCCATAACAGTCAAGATAAGTAGAAACCTATATATATATATTTAATTATAAAGATATATATTGAAATGTATATGTAAAAATGGGTTTATTATATGTACATTACAACATTGATATATTTTTAAAACCAATATTTCGATATATTCACGAAAACAGAAATATGATATTTATAGATATAATTACTTTTTATGCTATGGAATAATCATTATAAACCACTCTCTTTCTTTCGAAGATAATCGTCCTAAAATTATTTAATCATACTATTAAATTGTTGAACTCTTCCGTTTCTTTTTTAGGGAACCCTTAACGCCCTTCGTGTCCCTTCCTCACGTCGGCCCTCCTCGTCCAGATAAAATGCATTACCTTAGCCTATAAAGTACAAACAATTGCTCGTAAACTTAGATCCTCCCCAACGGACCTAGTTAAAGTCCAGGAAGTATATACGAGGCGATCTAATTTGTTAGAACCATCGTTAAAAGTGCTGCCAATTAAAAGAGCCTTTCCTGAAGCAATTTTCTTCTACTTTACGAATATTGCCTTTATATTTGTTTTTGTATTCTTTTCTGTCTTTTTAAAAGTTATTGTGGTTATAGATTTTAAACCTCAGAGCGCATGTTCTAATCTTCACATTAGTAATTTTATATATAAACTACTCCTTAAATGTAATGAAAAAGACTAAAAATGAACACAGAGCCTGGATCATTATTTATAACTTGGGGTGATTTAATAAAGGATTAAAATCTACAAATTTATTTATGGAAGTACTAAAAGGTAAATCTTAGGTAGACATAAGATTTCAGTCATATGTAGATTACCTTGAAGAACAATGTGATATAAGCACAAGGTATGTCATAAATATTTATTTTAAAATAAAAAAAAAGTTAAGGTGAACGCATGTTTGGGGACCCTAAAATTTGATTTGTTCAAAATTATTGTCCTAACACCTCAAGTATGTTATCTATTTATTGTATATGTTAACCAGTGTTCAATCTATTACAGTTCTACATGTTTGTCAAACTTTCAAATCGACGATATCCCTTTAGTGCCGATTCACAGTGTCTTTCCTACCAGCGTACAATCGGGTTCAAAGATTCTTACTTGTAGGTCTGGATCCATGGATTATGTCTGTTCGGGGTAACCAAGCGCATTAGGATGTATTTTTATTTCCTGGAAGCACCTGGAAAACCACAACAGAATTCCCATTATTATAACATGGGATAGGGTCATCATTCATACGCCTGGTTCTTGTGGTTTGTTTCCGGTAGGCCGAGGGACCTCACGTACACGTGGGGCGGGAGAGATAATGATTTGCCGAATTTCGGGTTTCTTAAATAAAAATTCGTGACTGAAAATTTTCCCCAAAATCTATTATGGTGGGTCACCCATCCAAGTGCAACCTCATGATCGATATTGCTCAACTTTGATTGCCTATTGATATAATTATTATTGTGTTGGCGATACAATCCATATTACATATTTTGTCAATATTCACTTATTTCGCAAAATTTGAGTAAATGGCTTGAATATTAACCTTTGAAGTTGTTATGATAAGTGCCTTCTGTCGTATTCCCTGCCTAACTTTCTTAAAATCCTCTGCGAAGTAGACCTCAAAAAAGCTGGGAATGGGGGGCAAGGAGCGGTAAAGAATTTTTACGGTTGCCGATTTCAATTACCTTTTGAGACGCTACTAAGGTTCGGTTACTTTCTGGGAAAATTCTTTCTTATGTGAGATTCACTTAACAATGTCTTCAAAAAAATTCCATCATGATTTTTTTAGTGAGAATTTCTGCATTGAAATATGATGTCAAACTCCATTGGTTTTAAATTCTTTAATTTTCACTGCTACTTGTATATAATTTATAATCTTAGAAATAATACTCTTTTACACTTCGATTATTTGGAATATCTATATCTTTCTATTTACCATTACATCTATCTATACATTTTTACGTTAAAAAATGTCATCTTTCTTACATCTTTCGGGAACAAACTCATCTTACACCTTTATAGGATTTAAAAAAGATTGCCAAAAGTCTTGTTTGTTGTCCATTGCTGGGAAAATGGAGCACCATTCTGTATACCAAAAAATTCCATTCTTAGCCGAATGGAACACAGCCACTGAACTGAGCCAATTTCCATTTTCAAAATCTTTTCAGAACAGCGTGTAAAAGAAATATAAAAATACCATATTTTACTGCCTTCCTTAATGTGGAAAGAAATTCAAAATTGAAATAAATATAAAAAACTGAATAAAATTTTTCGTATGTTAATTTTTTTATGTCTTTTTTTTTATCTAGTTTCCCCAAAGTTGAGGTTTTCTTCAACCAAGTTTTAGTTTAATATTTTTTCCAGGTCTTTCTGTCAAGAGCATTCTTTATTTTGACAGTATCCTCCAGAACTTGGTCCATCCATAAAATTCTTGGTCGGCCTATTCTTTTTCTTCATTCAGAGCATCACTAAAAGACCATTTTGGTATTCTATCATCTTCCATTCTCAGTAGTAATAGCTTGATGATCTTTTTTTTCGAAAATGGTATTGTGAGTACCGAATATATCTCGGACTAATGAATTGGTTAACCTGTCCCGCCAAGATATTTCGGCTTCCCTTCTAGAGAAATCACCGCGACATCCCCGCTACAAGTAGGCATGTATCTATCTACTTTTTTAAACAGATATAATATTTACTATAAATTGGAAGAAATAAAATCGAGTGGTTGGTGAAAACACCAGGCAGACTTAGGATTTAACGATTTTTGTTTTTATTTTTGATGTATTTTTGTATTTATTATTGAGATATTAATTTATTCATAAAACGAAAATATACGATAAACATATCTAAATTGAAGTATTATTTAACTGTTTCTGATCTTGATAAAACTGGGAACACTTTGTTGAAGATCTTGATAAATTCGTGAATAAGCTGAGCAGTTTGTGAACAAATAAACAAACACAAAAATATCGTATTTGTTAGCTAAAAAAAGTTAAACTTGTTAATGGCTTAGGAAGAAAAATGCAAATTTATTGTTATCTAAAATACCGTCATTCGGCAACACTTTTATTTCGTGATTTACTTTTTTCTTTCTGTTTTTTTTTTCGAAGATAAAAAGGGCCTTGGGTGGCTCTGGAGCTTTTATTTCGGGAGGAAGTTTTCCTAAATTTATTGTTACGCCCCCCCATTATGGAAGCAGTTGGCTGGAGTGGGGAGGCTGAGGAGGGTGGGATGAAACTGGTAGGTCGCTTTAAGTAACAATACAGCTCCAAAACTAGAACATAAATAGGTCCTAAAGTGATCGCCCTTATTTATATTCAACAGGCTCTAATATCTAGTCCGCCGTTGGGAAAACATGCATGATGGAAAAAAAATTCTGTTTCCGAGAAAAATATTTCCGTAACCTTTTCCCTATTGCCCAGTGTTCCTTTAAGTCTTTGATCGCCACTTGAATGACTTTGGAAAATAAAGCAGACAACAGAAAAATCACTTATAAGCTCGTCTGAAGAGGCACTACTTGCCTGAGTTTTTATAAATCTTTGTATTTCCGTTAAGTGGGGTAAAACTGAGCACGCTGTGTTAAAAAAAAAAAAAAAAGAAAGCAGAATTCTTAGCTGATTATTTATTAAGTTATATGAAATACAAGAGAAAAGAAATCTTCATTCTGGGAAAAAAATTCCTCTAATAACAATAAAAATATATAGTACTATATATATAATAAGACTTTTTATTTTATTAGAAATAATTGTAAAGCTGTTCTTGTAAATACTTGTAAAAATTGTAAAGTTATGAACATATATGTTTTAATATATGGCGTATATTTATAATGATGGTGCTTTAGTGTTGGAACTAAATAATTATTGAACTTTTTCGCTTTAACTGTTTTACAAGACTTTTTCAACAGATGAATAGAACGTTTCATTAGAACTTATATCATTATAGTAAATATATTATATATGTTATAATATTTTTTTATAATATATATATACATTGGCGTAACTAGAGTTGACTCATGGGGGGGGGGTTAACCCCCACCAGTCAACCACTCCAACATATTACTCCCTTCAAAAAAGATGTCTCTTAATATAGGTATAATATTTATTATACAATGATCATGTAGCTTCAAATTAAATAAATAGTTTATAATTTTTTATAAATGTTATTGTGGAAGTTATAAATGTTATTTTTGGAGGGGCAATTAAGAAGTAGCTTTTAAATACAAGTAACCATTGGTTACAATAACTTCCTATACTTAATTGCATAGGGAACTTTCTAGACCCATCGAGACTTTACTTTAAGATTCTAAGAATTGTCTAAACTGTTCTTCTCACATTTCCGATCTTGTTGCCGCTAGATGCCACTACTGCCGCTATAATGATATTATTATATAATTAATTGTAAATAAACAGTATTACGTTGTGGTTTGTATTTTTTATTCATTAAAATAACTGTATTGCACTTTCTTTATTGTGGTTTTGGCATTATTTGCTCTTACTTTTGTAATCCCGCAATAATAACTTTGAAAAAGTAAAATCCTTCAAAGTTTTATTTTTTTTAAAATGTAATGGGGGGAGTTACATACCCAATAATCCCCCCCCTCGTTACACCTATATATATATATATATATATATATATATATATATATATATATATATTAAGACCATGAGAAAATTCCAACGAAAAGCCCTTAGTCTCCAAACTAAACAAGAAATTGAAATTATCTGTCCAATATTTAGTCCATTCAGGCAGGAAAAAATAAAAAATAAATAATTGTAAACAACACCAAAACATAGGACAAAACACAATATGAAAAAATGAAAGTAAGATTGCAATTAAAAGAAAACCAACATTATCAAGACACCAGTGGATTTGTGGCTATTCCACAAAATATATAAATATTGAAAAATAAAAAGAGACCTTACATAAATGTTAAGACCGTGGAAAAATTCCAACGAAAAGCCCTTAGTCTCCAAACTAAAAAAGAAATTGAAATTATCTGTCCAATATTTCGCCCATTCAGGCATCCTCGGGGTAGATAAAGAAAAAACAAAACATGAATTATGCACCCAAGAAGCATCCCACCACCTCCAAGGCTTAAATGCAACTAATGAATCATAAGGAAGGTTACTCGACCCCGGCTGGGCAAGGTTAGATGACAACAGCTGATAAATACTGGAGAATTCGAAAATTCGACATACACTCCCAAAACTGCAAAAAGCACAACAGGAAAAAATAATTGTAAACAACACCAAAACATAGGACAAAACACCACTGGTGTCTTGATAATGTTGGTTTTCTTTTAATTGCAATCTTACTTTCATTTTTTCATATGGTGTTTTGAGACTAAGGTCTTTTCTGAATGGGCGAAATATTGGACAGATAATTTCAATTTCTTTTTTAGTTTGGAGACTAAGGGCTTTTCGTTGGAATTTTTTCACGGTCTGAACATTTATGTAAGGTCTCTTTTTATTTTTCAATATATATATATATATATGTAATAAATAACTGTATCTCTACAACCCATGAAGGTTGGGTTCTTTAAATTGTAGAGACTGTACTTTTTTTGGGACAGTGGTTGTACAGTGAATTGTCTGAGATCACGATAAACCGCCAGTTTTTCCCCCAATTAAGGGTAACCACTTTATATACACTGGGTGAGCCCCACAAAGGGTCAGTAGATACCACACTTTCCATTCGTGGATGTTAACAGAATAAATAATTTATCTGCCATTATAGGATTTGAACCCGGACTTTCAGCATAGCAACTCATTCGTCTGAAACTATATAAAATTTTCTCTTTTGATCTACTTCTATATCTACTACTAAACACCGTTTGAACTGCGAAAATTCATTCAGCCGTCCATGAGTCATATGAGGAAAAGCGCGTGAAATGAAAGGGAAGTTGGAAAATTTTGAAGCTAGTTTTGAAAAATCTGTCAATTGGTTGCACACTAATAAGGGCATGTATAATGTTTTCAATGAAGTAACATTGACAATACTGTTATAAACACTTTTAAAATAGTATTATCATTGGAATATTTATAATTTTCAATTAACTCAATTCTAGGTTATTATAATAATATCTTAAAGATGGTGTAAAACTGCCAGTTCCTAACTTTCCAGCAATACCTAAACGCGTTAAGGTTTTAGGCTCTCTAACGACAACCGATCACTGAAATGAGCACACTTGGTTACTATTAATTAAATACTATAATAAATAAACTAATAACTAACTAAGATTTCCCAGTTTTGCAGATTGAATCCAATGATCGGGAACTTATTTTTAAAGGGTGGATGGATCCCAAAAAACTCTACCTATGCAAGATTCATTCCCGTACCTACGAAATGAAATATTCACTCCCCTGTGTTTTTACAACATTCATAATTTAATTGCTACCTTTTCCATTTATTTTAAAAGCATAAAGTGTTTAATTACTGCATATGCAGAAAATACACATTGTATGAAATTGTGCATGTTTCATGGTTACATTCTCATTTAACGAACTGTAAATCGGTCGTAAGTTGGCAAGTAAGATTGGACATATTTGATCAATGAGGGAATTCGATTTTTCATTAATTTGACTAAATAGTACTCAAAGCAGGGGAATGTGAGCACATAAGATGGATTAGTGAATCGAAAATAAAGTTAGATGCCACCAGCAATTTCTTCTTAACACAATACGAGTTTCGAAGTTTAAAATGTTTTTTGAAGAAGACCTCATTTTTGTACCAAATTCCTCTATTGGTTTCTCTACTTTTGCAGTCAATGTTACCATTTTTAGAATTCACGAGGAATTTCCTGTAAGATAGTAAACAATAGAAGGAAAATATTGTTGTGCTAGGCTATCAAGACAGGTAAGGAAAAAATAACAGATTTATATAGATATTTTTCAGAAATACTCCATAAAATCTGGCAGAATTACAATTCAGGGTAATTGATGATTGTTGTTTCATTTAATCAGCTCCTCAACAATAGAGACAACCTTGCAATGTTATTCCGTTTAGAGATATTGAGGTGAGGAGGTCAACAACACATAGATACAACTATCCCATTATCTACTATTTGTTTTGCTGCCCTGGTTTTGGTCTGGTTTTTGGTCAGCATTTGGTTTACTCTAAATCGGCGCATGTGTCATATCTAAAGCTGTAATGCAATCTTTGTGTTAGCAGTTGAGCCATTTTCTAATTGCTAAATGTGTCACCCCACTTTATGGTTGGTGAAAACTTCTAATGAGCTGCATATCTGCATCGCAACATTTTCTCTAATGTGTTCATGCATAATGTGTATTTGTAAAAAAAATACTCATTAATTTGTACAATCACGGAGGTATGTGACTGGACCGAACGTTGGAGAATCAAACTAAATGAAAGCAAATCTGTTGATATAAATTTCACAAATAGAAAAATAGATAAGCGAAAGATTTATGTTATTAGACATGAGATACCGTATTCAAATACAGTCAGATATCTTGGTATGTATGACATCGGATGCTAGGCTCAACTGGAAAGACCATTTGAAAAAAAAGAATGAAGAACTGAACATAAAATTTAGGAAAATACACTGGCTGCTAGGAAGAAATTCACAAGCTTCTGTTATACAAACAAGTCCTAAAATCGGGGTGGACTTATGGAATTCAGCTCTGGGGTTGTACCAAGAAAAGCAACATGCAAATAGTCCAAACATTCCACAATAAAGTACTCAGAAGTATAGTTGATGTTCCATGGTACGTCAGAAACGGCAATTTGCATAGGGACCTCAAAGTAAATTCGGTCAGAGAAGAGATTGGAAGGCTTGCGGATAGTCATAATGGAAGAATTAAAATCCACGTAAACCCAGAAATGCAGAGCATAGTTGAGGCGGCTTAAAAGAGTTAATCCTAGTGATTTGCTATTGAAGTGAATTACGCGAAGTTGAGTACTCCGGTAACTCAACTGGTAGAGCTCTGTCACGGAGAGACAGAGGACCCGGGTTCGAATCCCGGCCGGGGGCATATCTTTTCTCTTCAAATAAAAATAGTTAAAAATTAAAACAATGAACGAAACAATATAAAAGATTTGAGGTAAATAGTTCGTTTTTCAACGTCTTGTGGGTAATTCTCGAGGGCTTTAGTTCCCTCGAAATTTGATGAAAAGAGAAACTGACCTGTACCACAACAACCCATGAAGGGTCTTTGGTTTGGAGGCTGCACTGTTTCTAGGACTACGGTTATGCAGGGAGGTGATTTGTCCGAGATGACATTCAACCGTCAGGTTTTCTCCTTATTAATGGTACCTACTTTATAGAAGCTTGGTGATCCCTAAAACCAACAGGATCTATCCGTGGCTGTTAGCAGATTAAATAATTTATCTGCCACTCCCCGATGAAAAGAGGAAATGGTTCTTTAAGCTAAAGAAAGTTATACCCATTTTTAAAAGTAAAATATTAATGAAGGTCGTTTTGAAGATAAGACAACGAATGGTCTTATGAAAGCTTAGGTGTATTTTAGGGTCTGTAGGTGAAACCGCCCTTAAAAGGAAATAAACCGCCTTTAGATCCTGAGGACGGGTGATACAAGGAGGTTCCTAACGGTGGAAATAGTTGGGGAAATGAAGAACCCAAGGAAGTGCTGTGAATGGAGGCAAAGACAAAGTCATTAATTTGCCACAGTAACTTGGGACAAATGATCTAGCCTAGGACAGGGCCCCAAACTCAGAGAGACATTTAATGTATATTCCCCAACATCGTTTCCCAAGAAATTCCTAAATGCTCTTTCATAGTTTAATAAATTTAAATTTAAACTTTGCTTAGCCATTAAGTAATTCTTTTATTACACTCATTCACATTTTTGTGTTTTCGTCGTTTTGAGATTAATAACTCACCTCCAGTAGTGAACTACAATATATCGATAGAATCAGTTGAATAGGTAGTAGAATAGGATAGAGTAATTGAATAGGTAGTACAATCATAATTTTTTCTTTATTGAGAGTTTCTCCAAAGTTGAGGTTTTCGCCAACCATGTTTTAGGATGATATTTTTTTCCAGGTCTTCCTGTCAAGAGCAACTTCTTCATGGAGACCGCATCCTGCCGTGTCATTTTGATCTTACATCCATGAAATTCCTGCTGGTAATCTTCTTCTTCTTCCTTCAGGGTACCAGTACATGTTCATTTTTGGTATTCTATGTTCTTCCTAACCACTCTAATCGATTTATGGTGATTTTTCGAGAATGGTATTGTGAGTACCCATTAACTCTCGGACTACTGAATAAGGTATTATCATCCTTCTCAGTTATAATGCATTCTATTAATTGAACACTCATATACATATATGTTCTTCACACAACTTATTAATCTTCGTCGTCGGATCTGTATTAGCTGAGATATTGCATAATGAACTTTTTAAATTATCTCCCAGCATCTCTTTCCACTTCATGCATATTTGGACCATCTTTGGTCCAACACATCCTTCGGGCACATCTATAAACACCGTTATAAATAATTTTTAGTGTTACAATTTTAGGCCATTATTGTCATCAAGATGCATCTACACGCAACCAAAATAAAAATAAAAAATAAAAATCTGGCCAAATTCACAAAAAGTCTGCTCGAGACTGGTTTATTGTTGAATGGAAGGAGATTGTATATATAAACCCTTTGAAATCGCTTTGTAGTCGTTATAAAGGAATCGTAACAGAATCTTGAATGGTTTTCTGATAATTGCTTGTAATGGAAGGGGTTAATAAAGTCAGTGTTAATTGCTTGTGTGAGAAGCAATAAAGTTTTTGTGGAGAATTAAGTTTTAATAGACTCAAATTAAAAGGATTTGATGGCTTGCTAGTCCGCTTGCTAGTTAAATCTACATTTGTTTTTATAGCATAATTTATTTATTTTTTTATATACTCGCTATATCTACAGCCCCGGTGAATAAGGTATTAAGTCGGATTTTGTCCAGAGAGAGTTAACTGCATTCAGATAACCGGAATCGTATCATTCTCGTTGTTTTTGGCTTGAAATGGAATTGTAATAAAAGCAAGAGCTCCTTTTCAAGCCAATGCCTTACTTAGCCCCTTATTCACTACGAAAATAACTCGATTCCGCTTGTACAAGAAACTCATTTTGGAGAAAATTTGACTTAATACGCGGGTACTGATACACCCGGGCCTGTAGATATAATTATATAACATACAAAACTTTTATTCTTTTACTTAATTTATATAGGTATTAATAAGTAGTTTAAGTACAGAAATCATATTTAAGATTGAAATTTTCATGATTCAGAATAAGTAATAGAAAATAAATAAAGTATCAGCTCCGCAGATCGTCGCTTCATTCACATGTTTTAACTTTTCATTCATTTCCTTTATAAAATTATTTAAATTTTTAGAAATAAGCGTTTATTTCTTGTTTAAATGATTACCGAAATACACACATTTCCAATTATTACATTTTTCATACCAAAGCTTAGGATTAATTTTATTTTTGATAATAATAAAAAGGGGACGAATGAAAAGTTAAAACTTGCTTTGACTTACCTCGAAGCGACTACCTGCGGAACAGATACCATTTTTTATATACTCAATAAATAATTACATAATATTCTAAATTTACATTCGTTTTCTTGATTTTTATAAATATTGGAAGCACAGTTATATAAAACTTATAAGTTGTATATAGTTTGGAATTTTCATCAGTTCCTTCGATTCAGTAAAGATATATATATATATATATATATATATATATATATATATATATATATATATATATATATATATAAATTCAGAAATTATTTTTATATATTATCGTTATATTAAGTATAACCTAAAATTAATATAGAAGATTTGCTGTGCTGTATATAAACTGTGGCAAAAGATTTCTTTTAGAAGAAAAGGTCTGGTGAATTGTATATGCCAAGGTGCATGCATATGATCTCAGCCATATGTTCATTACGGAAACTTGGTGAGTATTTTATAAAGGGACTACGCCGTCAATGAAAAAACTACTGAATTATACGCAACTTCCTCGAATCCAGACGCACACAAGCATACATAAACCCACAAAACATAAAAATATATTTTAAAAAATTGTTATCGTATATGTTGCGGGCATTCCATACTTATAAACCTCATTCTAATGGATAAGTGTATATTGATTGGCAAGAAATGTAAATAGAATAGTTATAGTATCGTCTAATTTTTATTTAAGATTCTTGTATTGACACATTAAACCGCTATCTCGTGACAATTCGCGTGATAAATTTACAAAATATCAGAGTTCAACCAGAAAGGCATTTGACAAGGCAAACTAAAAACACGTCAACACAAATGTAGATTAGATAAAGGAAAAGATAGAGAAGATTTATCGACGTTATAAACAGTTGAGTGAACACGTCTATAATCTAGTAAACAACGGCAACTTCTATCCAAAGGAATGTCATATCACCATTTTTTTTTTACGACCTTTTATGTTTTTTGTATTATTATAGTTTAGTAACTCAAATTACGTAATGTATATGCTCATATATGTACAATGTATCTTAAACGTTGTAATAATTAAAATATTCAGGACAAAAACAATGTATCTGTTTTTATGAATATTAAAAATTATAATGACAAAATTAAGCATAACTTTACAAACAAACAAAAAAGAAGTCAAATTAAATCTATTGTTAGTTTTATGCTTAGAATTTTCAGTAAAAAATAATGTATTCCTCGAAGCTAGAAAAAGTAATTAATGGGGAAAATTATTTATCTTAAGATTTTTTTGTAATTTCGGTGTGCACAATCCAAATATCAGATCGTGAATGTCTTAATAAGTTCTTCTATACATCTTCTTTTTTTTATTACATATATTTTCCATAAAACCAAAACTATTTCATGATAGTCGTTACATCAAGTTCGATAGATGTATAATACATCATTCACTTATAACCTACTTAATTATTAATAAATACATGATAATAATTATTATTTAGTAGGTTGTAATGGGGATAAGGTTCAAGTTAGCATAAAGTTGAAAAAATTACTGTTGAGAATGTGATGCTGGAGGAGAGATAAATAACTGGATGAGTATGCACAGTCCGTTCCATCCGACTGCTTTGGGCGCATTAGTCATTCAATCCAGGGTCAGGCGTTAAACTGTTGTATTTCAACACGCTTTGGAATACAATCCAATCCGACAACAAAAACTCTAGCTCGAACATCGAAAGAAAACTAGCGATGCTTTTTGGATGAAATGCTCCTCATCGAATCCCACTTCTATCTATTTCTACCAGAAATTGGAAAGAATCTCGGATACTAAGTGGAAGTGTAGGCTGACACTTCTCGGACATTTATATAAATTGAACAAGCATAGATTGACCAAGCGAATAGCTGACTATTTTTGGAAAAATAATACCTCGATAACGTATACTAAAAAAGTAAAGACGAATTTGGAACAACTTGACATTACACATGGTAGAAGGGTGTGAATTTAGAAACAGAGTGAAAAATCTGGAACGATTTCAGGATGGAGAAAGTCCAGAGAAGGTCAGACGAAGATGGACAGAAGATCGAAAGAACTGTGTCAGTAAACCCATGAAGGAATATTGTAGATAGAGAAAACTATAGCAGAAGAAAAATAAAGTTGTAACGTGATCCGAAATGGCCCATAAGAAAACAAAAATGAAGAAATCATTTATATCTAATTATAAATAAAGATTTTTCAGTACTTGTTCCGCAGGTTTCCAGCTTGTTGATTTGGGTCACCACCTTGTCCGTATCGGTGGAATCCCCCTATATTTCTCCCCAATAAATTAATAAAACACAATTATTAGAAAAATAATAACCTACGGTAATTAACCTAACCAGTATGTTCTTATATTGGTATTGAAATCTGGCATAATTTCCTGATTCTTAACGCATAATGAAAGTTATTAGCTTTCTCATTTAACATGAAATTATACCAGTTGAAATTACTCATCTTGAATTACTTGCTATGTTAGTCATATTGTTTAATTAAGATATATTTTCAAACCATTCTTTTTTCTAACCAATCCAATTTTATGGATAACAAAACATATAACATTCTGACGTAAAATGTCGTAACGTGACGTCACGTGACGTGACTTTAACTACCTCTAACTTCGGAATGAATAACGATCTTTTAAATTATTATACGTTGAACTCTAAATAGATAAATAAGTAATCAACACTACCGGGTGGACAACCTTACATAAAGTCTGTCCATTTAATACTAGATATTTTTTTTTTGGATTAGCTAAACAAAATCCCGGAAGCTTTTCCTAGAACGCATTGTATCATTTGTCCCATGGGATTCAGTTAAGGGTAAAGCCGATACTTGGATTATTTCCTTATTGTCAGTGGAACAATAGTCTCAAGAACAATGGCCGTAAGAAAATCAAAAGAAGACAGTGTGGGTGAGTGAGGCCTTGCAAATGATTCGAGGACAAACGCCCTATTCTCGAAGTATCATCACTATTTAGTTTTGTCGAGAAGGGAATGGGGTAGTTCAAATTTAATCAACCGACACGATGGCTAATCGCAATAGTGTGAAACTCTTCAAAGGTTATAAATGAATATTAAAATACTCGACAAATTTGACTGAAAGATGGAATTTATGCTTTCTGAAGCAAACGTAAGGAGTGGTAGATTCAGTCTAGATTTTATATTAGACTTTGAATGATACTGTAAGTTATATTTCTCATTTCTCATTCAAATCCGTTACCACAACCACAAGAGTTAGGAGGCCCCATGAAAGTTAGAGCCCATTGGGTAGAAATGGCACTGATGCATAGATTTATATTTTTGGTCACCTATTACCACATTGAATTTACAAGAAGTTGCGAGAGTGTCTAATATTCATTCTATAACGGTTTGGTATGCCACATATCAACCTAGGAGATAGGTGGCTCAGCTGAATTTATTTTATCACAAACATCTTGATAAGTCGTATTGAGAGATTTGAGGTGCAATCTAAGACTCCTACCTGGATTGTGTACATTGAAGACTTTGTGCATCCTAAAATTCGTAATAATTAATTAATAATAACTCAATAGAGGATGGAAACCGCGAAGTAACAATGAAATCTACCAGAAAATGAAAAGAACCTCGAAACTATGCTGAACATGAGACTGACATTCCTCGGACATATATACAAATTGAAAAAAAAAACAAAGATTGTCAAAGCAAATATTGACTAATATTAGGGAAAGAAGGCCACGACAACGAAGACTAAAGAAGTGAAGAATGACTGAAATGTTGAGCGTTACAGAGTCCCATATGCCAGAAGGAAGAGAATTTGGAAGCACAGTAAAAAATCTGGAAGGGTTTCAGGACGAAGGATGGCCAGAAAAGATTAGACAAGGCTGAAAAGAGTTAAAAAAATATTAGGGAACGCTTAAAAGAATATGGGAAACAGAAAACTTCAGCAGAAGAAAAGAAAAACAAGTATTAATTTGATCCTAAGTGTTCAATACGAAAAAAAATCTGAATATAAATTAGCAATTTGATTTTCAATTATATAATAATATGATATTATTAAAACTCTATTATTTGTATGCCATATTTATTAAAAATTCCGTTTGAGTATAATTTCTTTCTACTAAATTCACATTTTATTCATAGATAATATTCGAAAGCGACGTTTCGAGATCTTCCATGGTCTTCAGATTGTTTTTAACTCATGAGATGGCTAAGATGTACTAATATTTAATATACGGAAACAACCCCTTAAGACTCAATATCTGTAAAATTATTTTTACAGAATTTTCTATACTATATGTTAACTTCCATATCACTTTCCTTCTGCTCATCTAATATCTGCACCACACTAATTTATAAGACGAGTTAATTATTTTGTTTAATGATTTTAGAATCATTGACTACCCCCTTGAATAAGTTGTTGGATCTACTGAGGGGGTGGTTCGGGATGAAACGAGAAATGGGGAGGCATCACGTGGTTCGATTATAGCAGAAAGCAAAGCATCTCTTTATGCGGTCAATTAGCCTAGCGATTGCCTACTGCCTCAACCCCTCAGCCTCCCTACCCTTCCGACTATTTAGAAAACCAAACCAAACGTCCTGGAAATGCAAATAAATTGAAATTTCTAATTTTTAATGAATAGAATAATTATTTAATTATACCGGAAGGCAAGGAATATTTTATGCTTGAATTTGGTACATAAAACATAAGAACATTATACCTTCACCTATTTCTTTTTTTTATTCGTGGTCATCAACTTTGAAGGTTGAACAATGTTCATTACGGAGAGAGAGAAATGCTTTATTTTCAGCAGTGCTGTCCAACTACATTGGATTGCCTTAATACACAGCATACTGATCAATCCAATCGGACATAATGTACATTAAAATTTGTTTGTTTAAGACTACACTGAATTGCAGAGTATGCTTCCGGTTATTATAATTTAAATCGTGTTTGAGATAGTCCTATTAAAACAGTCAGTGTAGTAATGAACGAATTTCTGAAAATTGTATAAAAATTGTAAGTGCTCAACCGGTAAACGTCCGAGAGGTAATTTTAATATTTACAGACTTTTGAAATCAGGAATTTGATAAAACGGTCATCTTTTTTTGGTACACCATATTAATAACCCAATTTTCCTTAAAATTTTGACTTGTAACTTTTATGTACAGTATGGTTTTTGATGCATAAAACCAAAAATTTGTTGTGATTGAGAATGACTTTGTTAGTCGAAACGTTTTAAGTCTTAATAAATGAAGAATTTATTGACTGGATAATGGTTTTTTCCATCTTAATTTACCCAAATTTTCTCTAAAATAAAGCCATATCCTTGATTTTTACGCATGTGTCATTGCCAGCTATATTTTGTGAACAATTGTCGCTAATGGGTTTCGGAGAAAACGAAACAAAACAATGTAAAAGGTTCGTCGAAATTCATACATTGGGTGAACTAAATACAAAATCAATAATGAATATTAACCTAATTGATAGTTAATAAACAGGAAAATATAATTTATAATGCATGTTTTCACATTAGGCAAAAGAATTAAATGTAATATTATAGTTAACAAATGTACACAAAAAATACTCAATTATTACTTATATTTTTTGTTCAATAAAATAATATCGCTGTAATTCGGCATAAAACAGTATGCGTTACTTAAATATTTTACCACCTTCGTCGGAGAGGAGTGAAAAGTGCTTGGAAATAAAATTGGTGTCCGCTTGACGATTGGAAGGGTTACGATACAGAGGGGGTCTTTTAGCCGAGACCTATATAAAATAGTCCGCTATTGAGAGGTATTTTTTCAGAGCAGTTTTACTAACGAACATTCTTGTCCCTTTTGAGGCGCATTATGTTATAGTGGGTATAAAAATATTGCGATTAAAATATGACATTAAGTTTGTTTGCTTAGGCTTTAACCCGCAAAACTCCAAGCTCATCAAACCCCCTCAAGTTCATTTTTTTTATTTCCCATTCACTCCGGTGCGACAAATCATTCACTTTTGGATGTTTATTATCGCAGTGTATTCTATTCTTTGTATTTTATTTAGTGTATTCTATTCTTTTATTGTTTCATTCTTTCTGATCTTGCTTTCCTTTATTCGTCAGATATTTGTGTAGTCTCATATTTTTATCTTATTGTGTCTCTTATGAATCAGCTTTTTTGCACATTTATCTAGGAGTATGCCCTTCTCCGTTTCCTTCCACCGAATTGGTTTTTATTGTCATGTTGCGGAAGAAGTAAAAATATCTTTTATTTAGTGTATTAAGTTTCTGAATTTGTGTCCATAAAATTTATTTATTTATTTAGTCCTCTCCTCTTCTACCGCCGACGGTGTCTCCTCTTCTCCTTCACCATTCCAAACCTCTTCTGGCAAAGGCCTCCTGGATTGCGCTTTTCCAAGTCTTCTTGGTCTTCCTTTCGATCTCATACCTTCCATCTTTGTCTCCTATACGACCTTCGCCGATCTGTTTTCCGCCATTCTGGAAACATGGCCGAACTATCTCAGCTGATGCTCTTCGATCATATCCCCAGCTGGCCGAAGTCCCACATTTGACCATATTGTTACGTTTCGCACTCGGTCTCTTCTGTTCTTCCCATCCATTCTTCTTATACATCGCATCTCAATGGCTTGGAGTTGGCTCTTGTGCTTTTTGGTTAGGGTCCAAGATTCATTCAAATAGGTGAGAATCGGTAAGAAAGTGTTTTTATAAACTACTTTTTTTTGTGTTTTTTGACACTTCTTTTTTCCCAATGAATCCTTTCTTGAGGGAATTAAAACACCTGCTGGCAGCTTTTATTCGTTCTTTTATTTCGCCATCTATCCAGCCCTGTTCGTTAAGGTGTGAATCGATATATTTAAAATCCCTTACTGGATCTAACCTCGTGTTGTTTAGACTTACAACTCGGTCCCCATGCTCGCTTTCTAATCCCATTCTCATGATTTTGGTTTTCCCTGTAATTATTATCACGTTGATCACGTCAAACTCTTCTTGTAGGATGCGTAAATTGAACTGGAGGTTCCTGGAATTGTTTGCAAAAACAATTATGTCATCGGCAAATGCGAGGATACTGAGGTCTATAAAGTCTAATAATTAAATATTCAGCCTAAGGTCCATAAAATTAATGATTAAATATTCGATTGAATGTTTTCGAGTGCGGTGGCTGGAGGTCTCTGTCTCTGGACTGTTTATGTGAGATGTGCTGCGTTTGATCTTCATTGATGTGAATTTTATGATTATATCCTAATAAAGAAATAGTGAAACGTTGACCGGTTAGTTATTTTCCATTTTTTTAAAAGACTTAAAGTTTTGTTATTTGGAGTTGTGCATGTTGTGTTTGTGTTTTTTGTGGAGATGTGGTTAATTTTCGCATCTATATGCCGAGTATCAACCACCTTCGGTTTGTATATTAATTAACTAATTGGGTTCCAATCGGTATAGATCTCATAGGTTCTGCATAAACTTTAAATATTTAGAATATGTAGTTGTCAACTTGTGAACGGTCAAGGCAAACTAACAATGTTGTTTGTGTTATGGTAATGTGACCTTCAGTACCAGAGTATCATATGCCGGTATCTTACTTGATATATCTTGCTATATTGCCGAGAGAGATTGAGTTGGTTCCATTTGTTATAATTTAGTGAATTTCTGGATAAAATGTAAATATATAGATTTTTTTACATTCATGTCCCCAGCGTATAATGAATGCATGCATCTATTCAAAGAATGGTGGTTTAATACTTTAAGGATAACATTTACTCTAGTTCGTCTTAGGCAGCAGTTGAAATATATTTGTATATTTAATAATACTATATATCATTCAAGTTTTTCTTTCAGATCCTGAGATTAAGTCGTATACACGCTAAACTATATATGCATTTGTGACGTTTGGAGACAATATCGTTCTAATCATCATGCCCTAACAGTGAAAACGGGCTAATAAAATCACACACTATACTAAATATTAGATTTCTGCTTGCACGATTTGAAGACATAGTTGTACTAAACATTTTGTGTTCAATTTGTCAATACAATTTATGCCATATAATGTTTCTTTTGAAATCGTACAAGTGTCAGTTTTATATTTATAGTTGCGTGTGATGTAATATAGTCTCCGAAAGCCTGTTTCTTTCACTGTTAGGGCATGATTGTGAGAACAATATAGCCACGACTGAAATTCTAGAACTGAAAGAAAAAATTTATTTTATCAACAGTAAAGAAACATATATAATATATATAACCTACCTGTACTACTACAACCCGTGAACAGGCCTGGGGTTCAGTACTTGGTAGAGACTGTACTGCTCATGGACAACGGTGACTTGTCCTAGGCCACGCTCAACCGCCAGATTTCCCCCCCTTATTTTGGGTACCCTATTTTTATAATTTTTTATAGAGGCTGGGTGAGCCCCAGGAGGGTCCTAGATCCTATATGATCCATCTCCGGCTGCAAACAGACTAAATAAAATTCATGCCAGCAGCGGGATTTGAACCAGGATTTCAGGCATGGCTACTCAGTGCTCTACCACTGAGAAACTCCGCTCCATATATATATATATATATATATATATATATATATATATATATATATATTATGGAAATATAATTACAATATTTAATAAATAAGGCTGTCGTTTGTATAATTTTTTTGACACTGATGGGTCCCTAATATAGAATTTCATATAGAATTTTTCGACAGCCAGTAATTAGTGACGTACCAGTTTTGATATAATCAAACATTATAATATTTGAAAAATGTTTTTCATGAAATATATTTTCCGGATATATTTCTTGTATGTCATTTTAAGGCTGAGTATGGCCTAATGTATCAGAAACTTCTCATTCTACAATTTCTAATTTTTTAGGTGAAATTTAATATCCTTCATCGTATATTATATATTTTTAAAATCCATTACGAAACCAATCCATTTATGTCATATTTATGGATATAATTAATTCTCTTCTTGCTGTCAAGAAATCTGATATTTCATCTTTTCCAAACCAGTTAATTGGTCCGGGATAATAAGTTTCATTTTCATAAAATATTCGGCGACAGCAAATTTACCTAACAATACCGAAATTTCTTGGAATAATTTATGCTACATTTAGCACAGTTTCAGTAGCCACGTGGGTAAATCAGCCTTGATATAAGATATTTATTATGTATTAAAATATTTTTGTTTGTGAATATCCATTTATTTATTTGTTGCAATTATATGTATTACAAATCTAAAAAATGCTGATTTATACTAACTACCATTTTCTTCTAATCTATGTAAAAATTCTGTTTTTTTCTACTTTTGAAGAAATAGGGATATAGCATATCCTACGGATATGCTATCATTAATATAGCAAACTAGTGTTTCGACATATTCAAAAATTACCAAAAATATATTGGAATATATATATTCGAATTTATATTTGTGTGAGTATTGATTGACATGACAGGCAATACACTCACGATATTAATATGCAAAGGATACATATAAAAACAGGTCATGTTTTTCATGAAATATATTTATGTATGCTATATTAAGACTAAGTATGGCTTACTATATCATAAATGTATCATTTTACAATTTATAATGTAGTCATGAAGACCCGCTGGCTAATAAATAAACATTCCTTCCTATTTAGGAGAAATTTTTTTGACTTCCACCCGGACCATTTGACCATTTTCTTCCACAGATACTTATAAAAAGTTTTCTAGTTGAACTGTTGAATTAGGTTTTTGAAATTAACTAGTGTATTAATTGTTTTAAATTGTTTGCACGTTTCATAAAATTTATGTTGATTCCCGAAACATTAAAATAAAAATAAAAATGTTTTTAAATGACTCGGAGGTAAGATTTTGAAGATATATGGGGTCTTTTTAGTTTAAACCCCGCATCTATTTTTATATTAATAACTACATTTAATAACAAAATGTAGATATGTGATTTATAATAACCGCAAAAAGAGTTTTGTCTTTATTCCTCTGTCTCCAGATAAATTCCCACAGATACGAGTCCAACAGTGATCTTTTAGTTCCTGCCTCTACCTTATTCCTTCTTTTGGCTGCAGCCCATAGTGACTCAATTGACTGTGTTTGCGCTACCGATGACGGATCCACAAAATGTTCTGAGTGGTTGACTGTATAATTTGTAATCATATCCAACTATTTTGTCTATTTGTGAGTAGGCCTTCCATAAGTCAGACATGATAATTATATATTATAAGCGGTACAGTATGGGGATGAATGCATACTAATCGTGTTGTTTCATTCCTGTTAAATAAATAGAGCATTATTTTGTTTCCCGGCATATCCCACCGAAAACCCACTGTTGTGGATATATTCTAACTATATTGTATTTTTATAATTTATTTAATTGTTATATGATATATTTTTTTTTAAATATTTTATTTGAAAAGAAAAGATATGGCCAGGACCGGGACTAGAACCCGGGTATTTCACCTCTCCGTGGTGACGCCTCAACCATCTCGGCCACCCTGGCACGTTTCTCGGCCAGCCTTATCAATTCTTTGACCTAGGATCAGTGCAAAGAATTGATAAGGCTGGCCGAGATGGTTGAGGCGTTACCACGGAGAGGTGAAATACCCGGGTTCGAGTCCCGGTCCTGGCCATATCTTTTTTTTTCAAATAATAATATATTGTATTTTCTTTGGCTGAAACCAGATTCGTCAATTTCTACAGTAATCCCATTTCCTCCTATTCTGATTGGGTTTCTGATGAGAGAATCTGCGCAAACTTCCCTTAAATAATTCTAACAATCGGTGTCAGATTCCGCAGACATACTTAATTCTTCTTTACAAAATAAGGTGGTTATGTATTTTTTGGTCCAAGCATTTGGTCTTTAGAATTGTTAAATGTAGTTATTTTTTTATTTTTAAACGAAAAAGACCCGAAATATATTTTGAAGGATTGATTAAGACCTTCATATATTAAATACTAATTATGTCTATCAATCCTATTAATGTCTATCAATCCTATTAATGTTATGGAGATATGAATTTTGATATGAAAGGAAGATAGCAGAAACCAAAAAAAAAAAAAAAAAAAAATGGCCTCGCCGAAAAAAAGGTAAAAACTCAAGCGAGCAATGGGCTTACTCCTCATGAAATTATACTCTTGAGAAAATGGGAAAATCCTCAGGAAATGAAGCGGTACAAGATTATTCTGAAAATGAAGGGAGCATATCTTGATCTGTCCAAAAAAGGCAGAAGTCAAGATCAATCGATTAAAAGAGACTGAAAGGGAAAGAGATCCCAAAGTAACTACCAACTAACTATCCAAGAGACAAGAAGAACATAACCCTGAGGGAAAATATCCAGAAAGAAGCGTTGGTAGAAGAAAGCTGGAAGTAAAATAAATTTGACTTTAATTCAATTTCTAATACATTTATAGTATTCCAAACACACGAAACATAGTACCTATATATATTCATGATATCATCTTTCTTCATTATCTTTCTTTAAAAATAAAGTAAGTTATTATTTGAGAATTTAGTTATAAATGTCAGTAATATATAATAAGTAACAGCTCAAAAAATGTTTTAATACGCACATTCTAGCACAATTCTTCATGTTTACCCTGTAAGTAAACAATATAAAATCAACAACCATCAGGTGCCTTTATTAAAATGAATAATTAATGCACACAAACACAATCTGAGTGTAATGTGTAAATAAAACCTTAGAATTTATTAAAAACATCAATCGATATACTCGTATTTAAGTCAATTTGACATATACGTATACGTGTATGTGTATGTGTATGTGTGTATATGATTTTATATATATATATATATATATATATATATATATATATACAATATATATATGCGTGTACTTTACTTTGCAACAATATTTCAATTTATACATAAAACTTCACTGGTTTCTGGTTTAGACCATGTTAAAATTTTCTTCGCAGAAAAAAAAATGGATAGAAAAAAGTGGATAGTAAAATATCAGCTTTGGCGGAACACTTTACCACCACGAATCATATCATAGAATTTGAAAAAATTAAAGTGGTTCAGAAATGCAACAATAACACAGAAAGGAGGATACTGGAAGCCATTGAAATAGTCAAGCGTCCGGAAAACTTCAACAGGGAAGACGGGTACAGATTAAGCAAACTATGGCTTCCTAATATACCCATAAAGGAAAAGAAAAAACAACAAGTCACTCAAGAAGAATCAAAAAAACCTAATTCCAGCCAAGCAGAGCCCGAAAAAACAGAAACAACTCAATCACAGTCATGGAAGAGCAGACTCCGACCACGAACACGAAAGAACCCGATGGACTAGCGGAAAAACCCGACGAAGTACGAGTGGACCCGATTGAACCCGAACGAACCCGAGCGACGGCTATATAAAGCCGCGAGTAACCGGAGCGTCTTCATTCTCGATTCAGCCTTGAAGAAGCCAGCAGTATGTCTGGCGAAACGTTAAAAAAAGAGGCGAAGAAAATTTTAACATGGTCTAAACCAGAAACCAGTGAAGTTTTATGTATAAATAATGGCCGTGGAAACCTGAAAGAGTATTTAATATTTCAATTATTCAGTATGTATAAGAGATATATTCAGATACAAGTAATTATCTGAAATATGGACAATTTTATTTATTTTATAAGTCAATAGACCTTCTAATACTAGATAAGCAGAATAAGGATTATACTAACCCATAAATTTACATTTTGTACATTTACTAATCACATTGTTTTCTTTGTTTCAGGTTTCCTGAGGGATTGGAAAAAACACAAAAAAAAACAATCATTAAAAGAATAAGCCATAAAAACAAGAGAGACGGACCGTAACGGAGACACTTCACTGATCACTTCCAGAATTATAACTTCCTTAGATAGTTTTGTATTCAATTTGTATCTGTAAACTCTCCTCTGCTTTTCTGTAGTAAATATTATAGTTTGCAATCGAACATGTTGAAGAAAAAATAATATTCTATCCGAAGTGAACACGATAGTTATGAAAAAAGGTAAATATTTCCTAATTTTATACAAAAATATTTTGATTAACTCACCAATAGCTGAGTGTACGAAGTATAAAGAGGCCAAGCCATGTTCCGCAACATTTATCATTTTAACAAGGGGCACTCCCTTCTGTCATAGCATAATTTTTCTCAGGCATTAATAATACTCAAAAAGCAATTTGGAGTGAGAATGTTATTAGAAAAATTGTTGAAATTAATTCTGGAAACAATCAGATTAGTATTCATCAGAACAGAGTTATAAATTTATCTTAAATAAATGAGTAATAAATTAGTAAAATGCCTAGCAAAACACGGAGGTTCCATACCAATAATAACGAAATTCTTGCTTGAAATTATCATGTCTACGTTTTGGAATTGCCCTGATTATCCTTTTGGTAATTAGTTCGTTATCCATTCTGAAAACTTTATTTATTGTTTAATAAATAATTAATTACTTATTTAAAAAAATATTTATTGAAATTTACATCTGTATTATAATCAACATTATCTAGTGCCTATCAACAGTTGATTATCAGATAGAAAATATTAATTATTTAAGACATGAATTTACATCTGCATTGGATAAATTAAAAAAACACAAAAAATATCTGTATTATAATAATGCAACAATTAAATAGAATGAATAATAGTTAATGACATGAGTTAAGGCTAGTAGAGAAACTACCAATTGTTACTGTTCCAATGATAAATTCAACTTAGTAGGGCATGAGGCCATCTTCTTTTCTGACGCCTCGAAGTATTATTGGGAGTTGAAGAGGTAGCTAGATTTGAAACCATTTGGTTGGGTTGGGAATAAAGTTTTTCATGAAAGGATTGATATCTTGTTCGGTCCAAATCAGTAACAAATAGGATGTTAAGAATGACTTTATTCGTAGGTAATAAAGGAAGGGACATTGAGGATTTTACGAAATATTATTGATTTGTTTCGAAATGAATACGATGACTAAGTGGAACACCAAAGCTCGACTCCTCGTAATATGTTATCATTGAAACAAAATTATTAATAAATAAAATTGATTTTATTTTTGCAATCATAAGTCATGCATAGAGTAATTAAAGAATAGACCCTGAAGGTCATCTGTGGTCTAGTGGTTAGCGTAACAAACTACTAAGCCTAAGATCGCGGGTTCATAGCCCGGCAGGTGGCCCTAGGATTTTTTTAAGGGAGTAAAAAATCCTTAGTTACGCCGTCCTTCGGAAGGGACGTTAAACGGGGGTCCCGAGCATGTACGATGTCAGGTACTCGTTAAAAATCCCTATCCTAATTAAACCTGGATAGGCAAAATTTAGAGCTCCCACTGTTGCATCGTCCGATTAGCCATAGCAGCATAAAGTGACGTTAAATGAACTAACTAACTAACTAACTAAGAATAGACCCATTTTCTACTAGAAGTGTTCTGATGATTTATTTCCATTTATTCTTATGAAATATAATTATCTTACTAATAATCCTAATTAACTAAAATGCATAATTTCCAGTTATGCCCAAATATGATTGTCGCGATTGTAATTTGGAGTCGTTATTTTACTTTTTAAAATATACCGGCTCTAACTCGTTTCTTTGTTTAACCCACACGTGTGTTTTTCTTTGATATTTTTGTCTGTTCACATCATCAGTTATCATCAACTGACTTGGCTTCAACTTTCATCTTTTCCACCCATTCCTCTCTTTATATTTATCCTCTCTTCGGAGTACTCCTTAACAAGGAAAGTGCTTCCATCCTGGAGGATATATAATTTATCATTAACTAGAACGAACTTATTTAAAGGGGAATGTCAATTATAAGAACTTTTTAACAATTACTTATTTTAAACTATTTTCTTCCTTTTTTATTTATCTATTTTTTCCTTCAATTCATTCTTCTCATGAAATTAATATCAAAATAATTTTTCCTTTGTGCCATAACAATCCTTCTTTTTCTCCTACAATGTACGAAAAGTTAAAAGGCTTTAGCGAGGAGGTTTAAAGTAAGCTTCATTAAAACTTTAAGTAATAATTGAGTTTACTTACTTTATTGAGTTCTATTATTGGAAACTTTTGGTATTAACCTTCTACGTATAACTTTTCCTATTCAAATAATCATTAAGATAATACCTTATCTATTCATTTTCCGAACCATTTGATCATAAAATGACTCAATATAGGGCGAGCTGCCAAAAAATTGTCAAATTTACAACCATCGTGAATTCAATACAAGGGATATTTCAGACATTATATCAAACATTTAACATAATTAAACTTATTCTTCAGATTTATTATAAAAATTTAATGTTAATAAATTTTTCTAGTTAATGCACATTCCTGATTCTCACGATCATTCAAAACGTTTCGATATCATGGTGTCATTTTCAATCTTTACAATTTTTTTTTTTTCTGCATCGTTAAAAACTCTTTTACATATCTTTACAGCAGTCATAAGTCTAAAAATTCTGTGAAAATATTAACAATAATAATTTTTGACTTATGACTGATTTAAAGATATGTAAAAGAGTTTTTAACGATGCAGAGAGAAAAAAAAATTGACACCATGATGTCGAAACGTTTTGAATGATCGTGAGAATCAAGAATATGCATTGACTGGAAAATGTTTTTTTTTTCTCTTTCCCTAATATATAAAGTATGAAGAGTAAAGTCCATTTTAATAAAAAAAAATTTATAAGAATGATAATAAATTTTAATTTTGAACGTCGGAGTGTTGACACTCCGAAGGACGCCCTCCGCCTAACCAAGTAAGTTAGGGAACTATGAAAGTAGTATTTCACTGTCGACGGAAAACCGCCTCCCATTTATGCTACACCTCTCATGTCTCCTTACAGTACCGGACTAGAGTCAAGCTCAACAGGGTCTTCTTTCCCTGCTGATTCTTCCAAGTGGCTGTGGTTTCCCAAGATAGTAGGTAGGGACAGAGGGAATCTCGTTAATCCATTCATGCGCGTCACTGATTAGATGACGAGGCATTTGGCTATTAAGGTTTTTAGTAATAATAATTTACATGAGTAAGGATAATATTTACAATAGATATACTTGCCCTGAAACTATAGACATTGAACTTATTACAATAATTTTATAAACATACTAGCTTTGCCCGCGACTTCGCTGGCGGTGATTTTAAATAGAAATCTATGTTGAGTTTAAAACGGAGAGTGAATTTTGAATTCCATAAATGAACTCCATTTTATAAACAGTGACTTGGAGCATTTGTGAATTGAGCCAGCCTACCAATGCTTATCCCTTTGTTGATAGATTTAAATAAACTATCCTATTAAATATTAAATAGCATAATTACAGAACTATCAATAAGTTTTGTATTGAAATCCACCGTTTGGATATAATACACAAAACTGTAATATTTAGGGGTTGTTTTTGCTAAATCATGAATACAATTAGTATTATGTTAAAATTTAAACACTCCTTACTTATTAACTTAAACATGTTACGATTTCTCGTATTTTACTCTTTTAGGGGTCAATTTTCCAAAAATAAAAACCACATATTTCTTTATTTTTAATGTAGAAGCTAAATCTAAAATGTCATGGTGCTCTCATTAAAAATGACGTTTTTTTTTTTAATTACAAACGTTTGTCACCTTTTTCACCTTATTGGGGAAGATGAAAGGCCAGGGAGTAGAGGGCAATGAAGTGAATACGGTGGGCGTATGGATGACTCATCCTTACCTGGTAACTAAGCCTTGGAGCAAACTCAAAAAAAAAAATTACTACGAGTATAACTCAAGAACGCATGGACCGATTTCGATTTTTCCTGGGTATTCTTCTTTCTTGGCCGTAAACCAGTCCTAAATGGTTCGAATCATCGAAATCGGTCCAGGCGTTCTTGAGTTATAAGGTCAGTAACTAACGTCACTCTCTTTTATATATATATAGATTACAAACCCAGGCTTTGGTACTTTTATGTAAGAACGTTTTGGAGCGATATGATAGCGGGCCTTCTCAACACATATTCAACCCTAACAGGATATGTATAAGTGCCAGGTAAGTGGGATAAATCATTATGTAGGGTGCTGGGCTGCTTATCTGATGAACCGACTTAGAGACCGGTTGTAGCTGATAAACTACTTATTTTGCTTATATCCATGAAACGACCCACCTAGGGCTTACCAAGCCTCTATTAAGTGGATACTCTTCATTGGGGAACCTTGAGCTCCACAACGTCCAAATCACCTCTCTGCACAACCGTTGGCCTAGATACTGTATTACCATGTACTGAACGATACAGATTTTTTTCTTTATTAATAGTTAATCTACACGATTTTAATAATTTGGGATTCATTTGTGTAACTCTACCCCACAGTATCCCTTCAATAATCCTTATACAATCTGGAATCCGTGAGCTTTACATTGTTCTTTTTAAGAGTAATGTAAAATTGATTTTTGTGGCCTCGACTATTTATTTAGCTTGTGCTAGATATGTATTCTTTGATTGTTTGCTCAATCGTATTCGTATTATTTCATTTAATTCGAATTTTTTTTCCAATCCGTCGCGAAATGCTCTGGAATATCGATAATAGAAAGAAAATGGTCCAGAGACGTTTTATGATATAAATAGAACTGAATATGGTAGAAAAATAATTTTATTCTGGAGCCTGATCCCTTAAGAATACTAGATGTTTACAAAAATAATAGAATATACGTCTGATCACGAGGCTACATTATCAAAATTAGGCAGTATTTACATAAGTGCTTGAATATCAACATAAACTAAAAGTTATGTTCTCGTCAAGATAAACAAATCTAAAATTATGCTGAAACAAAAAATACACAAACGCACATAAAATATATAAAAAATAGTATTGTTATAAGTAATGAAAACTTAGAATAAGTCGATAATCAATTCTGATTGATATGAGCTCATAATTATAATTGATTAGATAACATCTGTTTGGGAATTTAGGAGGTGTAGGAAAACCGTGGGTTTGAAAATGGATAAGGAAGAGGCATGGCGGATATTAGGTGAGTTCCAAAGTGTGATGGAACTGGCTATGAAGAAATGTTCAAATGTTTTGACTTTGTGGGTGTAAAGGTCGGGAAGGCGAGATCTATTGCCCTGGGATTGGATAGAGGGTTTGAATTTTAAGAGTATAAGGGATGCTTTGAGTAGATGGCTTCAAATATATTGTATAAATCCTTCTAAACGTTTTTGTCTCGGAATAATAATTACTAAAATGTAGAATACAACTAATAAAACTTCTTTTTGTATTTAAAAATAAATAAATTTAAAGCCCTAGAGTATTGGCAAATATAAATAAAGACGACTTAACCCGCAGCCTTAAATAAATAACTTGAGGGTTAAATAGTAAATAAAGGGTAAATTGTACCATTCAATAGGTTTGTTCAACCCCGGCATTTGTCACCCCTTCTATTGGAACCCCTTCCATAAAATAAATCTTGAGCTACCTAAAGAAGGATCGACCCGTGGTAAGCCTGAGCTATAATTCCATCAAGCTGATAACCGGCAATCCCGCTGGTGATAAAACTTATATTACTTGACCCAGAAGTGTTATTAAACCATTAATTATGCTACTATACAATTAATCTATATTATAGGGAGCGGAATAGCACAGTGGTAGAGAGCTGTGTTGCCATGCCGAAGATCCTTGTTTCAAACCGGGTTGCAGTGATACAATTTTTTAATTCAAATTATATGAACGGTGATTGAAGTTCAGAACATTCAAAGAACTGTGGGTAAACATAGCTTCAAGTTATTGTGGCTCAAAGTCAAAATGATACATCAGAATACTGATGGGAATCATTCAATAAATAAAATTTCAACTTATATTACATTAAAAACAATACTTTATTGTAATCACTAAACATCATATTGAGGTGTTTTTGTGTATAAAAATATAAAAATAAACAAGGATTTAATAATAAAAATAAGACACATTTGTTTATAATTACCAATTTCATAGTGAAAATGATATACCTGTGAATTTCTGTTCAAATTTTCTTTGTTATTGATGATGAAAAATAAATAAATAAAGGTAGCATAGGAAGCATTACGTCATACCAGGACTGCCCCCAAAATATGCTCCATTTTATTTCCCCTAAGCAGTAGTCTACTGCCCAGCAGTCACTGCCAGCCGGAGCAGTCGCCCGTAATGTGTGCCTATCCTATAATTTATTTCAATACGATTCTTCCTTTTTTTTACTTTCAAAACTTTTTTTCTTGGAGATTCTTTACAAGCAATATCGTTTGCTAGCTTTTAGCCCGAACATCCTAGCTCCCACTCATTGAGAAATTTACAACTCTGCGACAATGTCAAAACTTTAAAGCCTTTGGAACTTTTCTGGTCTCGTTCCAGAAATATATTTTATAGATTCACGTGAAAAAAGTACTCCCTATTTTCGTTTAACCACTACGTAATAAAGACGAATGATTGATTTTTTTTTTTAGATTAATTTATTGATATTTACAACTGTAATAATATTACATCAAGTAAATTTGCTGATATGAATAAATGACATGAAAACGAAAAACAATTGTGGAGAAACTACCCATTGGTAGCACTCCAATAAAGTTCAATAGTAGAAGGTCTCGAGGCCATCTTCTTTTCAGACGCCTCGGAGGGTTATCAGGAATATTATGGGAAGCAAGTGAGACTAGCGGATTCAATTGTGTATGGAGCTTGTCATGGAAGGATAGATATCCAGTTTGGGCCAAATCAGCAACATATGGGGTATTAAGATCATGATGGATGATTTTGTTTGTGACATAATAAGGAGCAGTGAAGATTTTACGAAGGTTTTGGATTGTAAGGATTGGATACGAGATGAATTGGATGGATTAGTAGAGCCCCAAAGCTCAACTCCGTATGTCCAAATAGGTCTGATAACTGTCATGTAAATGAGTCTTTTGTAATTAATTGGGAGCTTAGAGTGTAAATGCTTTCCAGTAAATGTTGAAGTAGGCGAAAACGTCGAGCAGTTTCTTGTCTTTTCAGTCTTGTATGAGATTGAAAATTAAAAAAAAAAAAAAAAATAGCGGGGTGGCTCAGTATGTAGAAGGTCTCGGGTTTGACCGGCTGTGGAGGATAAACTATTTATTTAGTTGCCACCCGTTGATCAAACCTGCGGGATTTGAAGACCCTCCTGGGGCTCACTCAGTCTCTATAAAGTAGGCACCCTTAACCGCGATAATATTAAATGATAGTGTAAATCTTTTAACTTAATTAAAATTATAGTTTCAAAGCTACACGCTTGAAAGTGTCGACAGTTTTGTCCACCTTTGGTCAAAGCGGATAACCCAACTGGAGCAGAAGTTCAAAGAAGAATCTTCACCGCTAATAAGTGTTATTTTGGGATGGAAAATTTTTTAAGAAGTCATCTGATATCAAGAAGAGCCAAGGTGATACTTTACAAGACAATTATCAGGCCTGTTTTAACTTACCGATCGGAAACCTGGCCTCTGTCCAGGGCAGATGCCAACAGTTTACTGCTCTTCGAAAGAAAAATATTAAGAAGGATGTTTGGAGCTGTAAGAGTTGGCGATCAATTTAGACTCAAGCAGAATGCAGAGATATATCGGAAGTATCAGGAACTAGACGTGGTTCAGTATATAAGAATAACTTGGCTTAGATGGGCTGGACATGTGGCCAGAATGAAGGACAACGCTACTCCTAAGGGACTGCTGTTTGGGCAAGTTGATGGAAAAAGGAAATCTGGACGGCCACGATTAAGGTGGGCAGACGAGGTCGAGAAGGATGCAGGTTGCATTGTTGGATCCAGAGCTTGGAGGACAGGGAAGAGTGGAGGCGACGCCTTGATGCGGCCAAGACCCGTACTGGGTTGTAGAGCCAGTGTTGATTGATTGATAGTTTATGAAGGTGTGTAAAGATGTTAGTAAGTGTCATGTTTTCAAGAATAAAGTTATGGATAGTTTTCACATATCAATATTTTACTCAATAATTAATATGATCTGAATAGATTCTTAGACTAATATTTGACCATGGGGCATAGTTGATCCCTAGGATGATAAGTTTAGACATTAATTATTGAGTAATGCACTTTCAGAGATAATTGACTTATAACTTATTGAGCTATATATGATGTTTTTATGATACAGTATGCTCTAATTTAACTATTGAAAATTAATTAATTGTCGACACGTTTTAAAAACAGTAAATAATTGTTTAAACTGGAAACTGTTTCCTTGCTTGATCATGGATAAAGTAGTGTAAACTTATTTTTTTGTTGACTTAGCTTAAGTATAAACCGTGTTTGTTTAAGTAAGTGTTTACATGCTTTTATAACTCCCAATCAGGAGTATATTACAGACTTTTATAATTAGTTTTGTAGTTTCTTTTAGATTTTTTCCTATAAGACTTTGACGAAATACAACTCAGTAGTAGAAGATCTGGATTTTTTAAATAACTTTTTCATATTAAACAGACATTTAAACAGCAGTAATAAGAAAATTAAATTAAGTTTTCATCAAGATATAAGATTGGAAACAAAATGCCAGTAAACAAGCTTTGTTATCCACAAGTTGAATGTGAAAAACAGCACACCTAATCTTTTCTCCCACTACCGCCAGTATCTCAGAGAACGGGGATTTGCAGTAGAGCTCCTTCCAAATAGACATACTCCAAGAATTAGGACAAACAAGTAAAAAACATGGGAGATTACCCCAGTTTTTATTTTTTCTTGCAGCCATATTTTAAAAATTCAGTAAAACGAGAGGACAACAGCCACGTAAAAGATGCAAGGAGGATAAACCAATGAAGAATGTCATTTTATTTTTATTTTTATTCTTCCAATGAATTTTGACATTATTGCAAAGTAGTTATACATTGAAATAAATAATGCTGGAGATACGTTAGGCGCTATAACCATTCTATAATATCGACGATTTTTTTCAACCTTCCTGTTTATTCTTGAAATTTTTCTGCTTATAAAAAATAATGATGTTTCATAAGAGTTATGGTTATCTCTGTAACGTACCCCGTTGGTCCATAATTTGAGTATTCGAACTCGAAAACGGAAAATATTTCCTAATTGAAATAATATAAACACACAACTAATAACTTTAGATATGTATCTAAAATGCTGCAAACACTTTTTCATCAATAACAAATTGCCGTACATTTGTTTACATTACTTGGAAGACGGCTTTATTAGTAACCTGTCTTTCATTGTTATTTATAATTTAAGATTTATAGTTTATAGTTAAGTGGGTACTCAAAATAGGGGGAAACCTAGCGGTTGAGCGTGACCTCTGTCAAATCATTTTTATGCACAACCGTTGTCCTTGAAACGGTACAGTCTATCTACCACGCACTGAACCCAAAACTCTTCATGGGTCGTAGTGAAAGAGTTTTTTTTTAAATCTGGATGTTGTAGAATATAATTTATGATAAAAGTATAAAATTATTTTATCATTGTAAACATTAATATTTATTGTCATATTATTCAGTAGAAACCAAATGTAACACTTTATCGTTTATTTCCAAGAGGAAGATTTTCCAATTTTTAAATCTGTGCATGTGTTTGTCTGTGTTTGTGTGTGCTGTGCCACAATATCACAGAAATATACACATTAAAAAAAAGAAAAGAAATATAACGATTCTACCAAATGACGAACAAATAAAGTATGTACTCATAGGACCAATTAAACGTTTTAAAGAAATTGAATACTTAGGAGAATTTCTTTATTTCACTTTGTAGATATTTCTTTGAAGAATAATCGTTGCATTTACTTTTCAAATAACTAAATTTGACATAAAAATATTTGTATAGTTTATCTTGAACGAAATATGAAAGAATAACATTGCAATATCTTCAATTGGTTGAGCACTTGACATTGAACGTCAAACGTTTCGACACAAGTGGCGATGCCAATAGACCTCCATCGGCCTCGCATCGCGTAATGGAAAAATCTTTAATTAAAAACTATAGCAAATATCACTATAATGAAGACATTCGCCAATTAAAAAAGTAAAATAGACTGTTGTTTAAGTCTAATTGCTTACAACTCTACCGACGTAACTATGTTCAACCATATCTTTAGATAATACGATGACATATCTTTAAATACTGCAACAAATAACTAACTGAAAAACATACTTCAATGACAAAATTTACAAGGATTATAAATTTTATTTTAAACCACAATTAATTAAAGTTAATGATATTCATTAATAATTCGAATAATAAAGTGTTTAGCGAACTTTAAATATCGATTCCGATTTAATCAATCGCAACAAACTTCCGTCCTCAGATCAGTAAAATCATTCTTAACGCTATCCTCTCACCTACACCTCGGCCTATCCCTCGAACCTTTACCAGTTGGCTCAACACTTATTTACTTTTTAGGAAATGATTCATTACTATGTCTTACAACTTCACAAGCACATCTCAACTTACGGATGCTGTCAGTTCAATTATATTAAAAGGGTATATTATAATGCAATTGGGAAAAACCACAATGCAAAGCCTTATGTTTCAAATCTAGTAATACACACACTTACCAGTCGACGTTTCGCCTATTCAGGCATTATCAAGACACGAAAACAAAAAAGGGTTATGTGAATCACTATGCTATCACTATGTTATGCTTAGTTCTAGTAAGATCTGCTGATTATGTGCTATTTCTGTATGTATATGTACTATATATTTCTATATGTATTATGTATTGCACTGAGTTCACAAGTCCCTAATCTTATAAACTTGGTTATTTATCCCTATTGGAGAAAATAAAAAAAAATCGAAGACCGAGTCGTATATTGATAAATACATCACAATAAAAAGATCTCTTAATTTTGTAAATGTTCTCTAGATATATTTAATTGTTGAAAATCGGAAACTTTGTTTGGGATATAAAAAATTTTATAATTTGTTTAAGATTCATATTTAATATTGTAATTTCAAGAGGATATAATTGATAAGGATATATTGTCAAATAACTGCTTTATCTTTAAAGTAAAGATAATACGACATATCACAGATATCTACCAAACTTTTAGAAGTGAAATTTATTCACAAGTGAGTCAATCCTTATCACATCATCGAGGTCATGAAATCCAAGGTCTCGGATTTTTATTTATTTTTTCTTTAGTATTTTTCATTTATTCCATTTCCTATTTGTTCATATTTTAAGGATTATTTATCAAAATAACTGGGACCTGTATGTTAACGTAATAAGTCATCGAAAGTTTGTGTTGGACTTACCACGAGGACATCATTAGACGAGACTTGATTACTTATAATCAAAATAGTGATTACTGAATACTGACCTTAAAACGTTTATTTCCATTGGAAACTTTGATTAGAAGTTTTTTAAATTCTTATTATTTCCTTTAAAATTTGTTTTATATATAGGAATGTCAAGGTAACAATTTTGAAGTAAATTATTTATTCTTAGAAGAAACAATAATAAAAGGCGCAGGTAATTGATATTATTTCGAATTGAATTTCTTGTTCTTTAGAAAACAAAAGTGTTAAATTATTCAATATTTTCTTGGGGATTATTTTTGGTGAAATTATTTATATTGTTATAGAATAGAAGGTATTGCAATCACCAAAATTTGAGATAACGATACAGACGTCTGTATGTACTTTTATACGTTTGTGAGCTCCTTCCATAACACAAAAACGGTTGAAAGGAACTTAAAATTTCGATTTCTGCTTGGTATAAAATCTGGTTATGCCCCTTCTTTTTTGGTCATTACGTGATCATCAAGTAATTAATACATTACTTAAAGGTCATAGTATCTCATTATCAAAAAAATATTTCATCATAAAAAAATATTTAAATATATTCGATAAAAAAAGATACTTCATTTTAAGCTCTAAATTGCTTTTTATATCCCGCCACTTAAAAATGAAATTAAAGTAATCGCTAAAAATAATTTTTTAAATATTTATTTATCTTATTATTTCTTAAGTGTTACTTTAAGAGAACTTGATACAGTACACGTAAATTTTCATTAATTTATGATATCCTCATTTATAGTTTATGTCTAAGAGCTCCCCACATTACATATTTTATTCTTCTGAAAAAAAAGTACTTAAACGTTCTTGATCCCATAAGTCTGTTTCACGCTGTGTCTTTATTTATACATTCTACGGTAAAAGTAGACATTTCGGCAAATGTACACATTTCCCGATAAATGTGCACAATTGCCTCCTCGTTTGGGTAATGCGCATTCAACTAACATTTACAATTTCAAAGAAGAGAAATGTACATTGAATTCACAATGACCATGTCGTATTGGTAAATGTGAGCATACAAATTACGAAATCGCAAGTGCTAGTAATGTGGTACTTATAGTAGTAAGGCATATGGATATAGTAAGGTATGAATTCGCCATTTGCGAACAAAAGTTTATATCCTACGAAGATGTTCCTCAAGATGTTCAGAAATCGGTAAGAGAAATTATAGGAATGCAGTCCCTTACTGGTGGACAAGGTTTTAAAAGATGCATCTGTAAAGGAACATGTTCCTAAAAAAAATGCAGTTGTAAAAATGCTGGAATATTATGTAATTCCAAGTGCCACAATAACAATTCTTGCTCAAATAAATAAAACTTTTTTCATTATGAAATTTCTATATGTTCCTTTATAGTTTTGTAAAATTTAACTGTTATAATAAAGAAAAGTATGTTATTATTATTATTTGTTTGATTCCCATCGTATTGGTCCTGAAAAACTAGGACGAAAATTGTATTTATGAATATTTGGACCATAACCTACGACATATTATATAATATTCAAAGAAAAGTATGTTTTGTTTGTCATTTACATTTTTTAATTAAACTAATTTTTGTTATTAAAGCCTTTTGTATTATGTTTATTTAAATAAATATTTTTTTACTGCAACAACATTTTTAATTTATTTGTATTCCAACTTTTCTTAAAACATGAAGGTAAGTGTATAAATTTACCAAAACGTGAAGGCAAGAGTACACATTTGCCGGGAAATGTACATATGTATTATATTCAGTTCACATATACCTATTGGGAAATGTACACATTTTACGGTAAAAGTGTACATTTCCCAAAAGTGTACATTTACCGTAACATCTATATATTTTTAGCTCTGGCTG
Organism: Arma custos; assembly: GCA_037127475.1. NCBI lineage: Eukaryota > Metazoa > Arthropoda > Insecta > Hemiptera > Pentatomidae > Arma > Arma custos. The sequence goes on along the minus strand of CM073761.1, from coordinate 5,628,079 downwards.
TACGATATTTTTTTTTTAATTACTTTCTAATAATGTTAATATTTTTGATTCATATATAGGAATCCAATATTTGTTCCAATTCTGTAGCTGACATCTTAAGTGAATGTATGATATCACCAACTCTTTAATGCTATCTGTTATTAGTTCATCTTCACAAAGGTTAAACGGCTCTTAAGTTATTTTTCTCTTCCGCGTATTAAAAGGCAAATTTTTAAAATAATAATATTTGTTTTTACCAAACTATTATTAAAACAATATTTATTTGTCGTTATCTAATCGGAATTATAACTAATTTTTATGCATTTGATCATTTAATTTATACGTAATATTTTATTTATTGTTTATGGTAGGCATTGAAGAGGATAAAATTCAATAAAATCGTAACAGGAATTTTTTTAAATGAGGGACACAACAACATTAAAGCTAAGGAAGATTAATTAATTTTATTCATAATTAATATTAATAAGGAATATGATAAAGAAATTAATAACAAGTATTTTATAGGAAATGGAATATGGTCATATTTAATTTAGTTAAAAGCAAACACGAGAGATGTATATAAAAAACAGATTTACTTTTTGAATGAGATTGAAATCTTCTGAATTCGTCTTACGTTTTAAACCTTAACAATACTTTTTTATTTCACTCAACAAAATACAGGATCACATTCAACACCTAGCTCTTTATTTAACATAGTAGATTATCCAGGATCCCCTATATACTTTTTCATCACATTAAAACGTCTCTATTGTAACGAGTTCTTGAATTGATCGGGTAAAGTCATGAATACTGGTCGTATGCTCATTTTATTGTATCCTCAATAGGCTGAGTAAATAACTCAATAATTGTACATAATTAACTATTAATTATAATATATAATAATCATGAACATTTTGAAAATTCCTATCCCTTGCATTACACCGTATTAGAGATATAGAATTTCGGAGTCGTCACTAATGCATTTAAAAAAAAAATTAACTAATGTTCATATTATTCATTTTTAATTTTGTATTTTATATTTATAGTGGAATAAAAAAATCAATGAGACAACGTTGGAGCTTTATTAATTGACCTTAGTTAAAGTTCGAAAGTTATTTAAATGAGATTAGTTACAAGAAATCTAGAATAAATAAGTGACAATAATACAACCTGGGTTCACTGAATGATGTTCGAGAACGGTTAAAACTCTTTACAAAAAAATAATTATGTCTTCCTTATAAATAAATATAGGGTGAATTTATATCATATCATCAGTTTTGATAAAAACTTTAAACTAGAATCCTTCAATTTCTCATATACAACAGGTTTACAAGCTTATAAATATTGTTTTTTTAATGGTTAAAATATTTTTCTATTATACTTATAATAAAATATAAAACGTATATAAAATAATAATAAAATAGCATAAAAAACACTGATAGATTCGTATATGATATATGAGGGGAGTACAAAGGTGCCATGGCTAAGATGAAGGATCACATCACACGAAAACTTGGGGGAGACTTTAATGCAAAAAGTTACTGATTGGAAACAGTATTATTTAAACACAAACAGAGTGTAAGCAGATGAAAAAGCCTAAGTTGTGCAACTAATTCTTCGAAAAAGGTGCGTTTAAAAACATCCACTCCTGTGAATTTTATCAAACCAGATTGATATTGTTATAAAAATATAATAATATAGATATATTACGCAAATAAAATGACTGAAAGAGCCTTAACTATAACCTCGAATCGATAAATGCCATAATGAAAAACGGAATCCCTTAAGTCGATCACTTTAAATGTTAAATTATCAAAATTAGAATATTTTAAGCAAGAAATGAACCTACTTAAAAGCAGAACATTATGATATTGGGTGATTTAAATTTATAGATTTTTGAAAAAGAAATATCCGCTAGATAATTCTATAAGAATATAAAGCAAGTGATGATTGCAAGTTGAATCAAGGCTGTACAAAGCAATGTAAATGGGACCCAATAATTTAAACATTGAATAGCTAACGAGTTTGTATAAACTGAATTGTGTGACAATAGGAAGTTAAGAAAAAAAAAAAGAATATTGATGTGATGTTGACCGCAGTTTTAATGAATATGTATAATGATGAGGTCATTGAAATTAAACGCACTGTTAATTATAACTTATGAGCGTTTTTAATGTCAATGACCGGGCACTCGGAAAAAAATAATGTTCTGGTGATGAGGATAAGATATGTCAAAACGTGGCAATAAAATAAAACAATTAACTCTGTTTATTAATATAAAATTATAAAAAATTCCTGAAGATTTCTATCTAAATTGAAACCGAAGATAAGAAAAATCTATTGCTTGATGCCGAGTGTGAGATTAAGGAGAATAGGATTAAGTGGCTGAGAAGGGGAAGCGCTTAATCTTTTACGGAATTGGAGGGAATTTACGGTGGCCGGAAAATCAGAGAGAGGGGCTTTTATTCAAGATATACATAAGTAATTATTTAAATCAATATATATTAAAAGACAATAACAGAATACATACCAGAATAAATAATGGGTATACGCGATAAAAACGATATTTTTTTTTTAACTTTTAAATACCAAATTTAATAAAGACGTAATTTCCCCTTAAAATGTGTACAATCCATTGCCACCTTAAGCATTCAAAATTGAAAATCTAATAAATAATAATGATAATAAGCTTAGTGAACCCGAAGGATTAATGCAGGCACCGCCAATCGCAGTTTAAAAACTTCACAGGTTAGAGCTTATTAACTATTGAATCAAATTAAAAAAAAAAAAAAGTAGAAAGAGTAAAAAATGAAATATTGAAATTTAAATGATGACTAAAAGATAATCGATTTAATAAAACAGGCTTAAAAATATGATTCAGCAAGACACGAGAATAATGAAGAGGAATCGTCGTCCTGAGTCTCCAAGGACAGGCAAGGAGTCATTTCAGGATAATCTAATCCCGAGTGTTGGGGCATTAGATAAGAACCATTAAGAGTGTACTCAGAGGAATGTAGGGGAACTGTGAAGCAAGCACAAGCACACAATAGCTTTGCGAGTTAAAGAAGAGTCCTTAAAGAGGAGAGGGTTAGATATGTTTGGAATAGCTTTTATTTAAGAATTTTAACAAGTACTAAACGAAACAAAATATATATGAAGAATGCAGGAAAAAAACAGGTAACTCGATTTTTTCCCCAAAATTGATAACAGCAGTTTCCAATAGCGAACACAATGGAGTGGTTAAAAATAAGTTTAAACGGCTCTTTGAATATTTAGAAAAGTTAGTTAGGAAAGTTAGTTACCTCGTTTTTCCCTTGCAGTCTTCAAATTATTCTATCAAGCAGGAACTTGTGCAGGACATCGAGGATTTAAGTGTATTCATACTGGAAAAACTTCGATTAACTCAAGAAGTTGTCGGTATATGTATTTAATTAATATATCCTTAGAAGTTCATACTAGGTGAGTAGTTCAAAATGGAATAAAATATTTGAAGTTGTTTTATAAGCTGCAAAAAAGAAGAACTATATTAGACCCACTTGCTAGAAATCGTAAGATGGTTTCTTTAATCAGTCTTATTTTCCAGTCAAACTGACAGTAGCCTCTTTAGCCTTTTTGCAAGGTCCGTACTGGGAAAATATTCTGCTCAGGAACCCTCTCAAATCTCATTAAACGGCAGGCCTTTGGAACATCTTGCTTTTACTTGTGAAGTTCTTCGAAAGGCAATCATGTCATACGAAGAGAAGGAGCTTACTCCTCTGAACGTTGGCAGACCTCTTTGAACCTCTTACTTATATTTTTTTCATAAAGAAACTTCTTGTCTTAAAGGATATCTTCTGATACGGCAATTACCTGAAAAGCTAAAGGTCAATGCGACCTTCTCCATCTTCTTGATAATCCGAGTAAACGTTTGAAGTTATATTTTTTTTTACGTTTGGCTCTTTATAACATGTAGATGTTTGATCGCGCTGTGTGGGCTTCTTGCAGACATATTTGGCTTGCAGTAAGATAGGAGACGCCCATCTAAACGCATGTTCTTATATATTGCTTTTTATTGGAGCCAGTTATTATACGGTCCTCTTGTTTACAGTTACATCTTCTTTTCAGACGCTTACAATCCTCGGAGTATTATCAGGAATAGAAGAGGTAGCTAGGTTTGAGTGGGAATAAAGTTTATCATGAAAGGATTGGTATCAGGTTCATAATAAATCAGCAACAAATGGGACATTGAGGTCATTATGGATGACTTGTAAGAAGGGAGAATTAAGGATTTTGGATTGAAAGGATTAGTTACGAGAGGAATTTGATGGCTTAGTGAAGCCCCAAAGTAGGGTTGGGCGATAGTCGATAGGTCATGCTTATCGTAGGATTTTTTTACCTTCAAGTTTTGAAAATCTCGGAATTATGTTGATCCGTCTCTATCCTTTGTCGAGTTCTTTTGAAATTGAACTCGGAATTCCTTGAGCTCAAGGTTCTCTTCTATATAACTTTGATGCCGCAACTGACGTGTCATTATTTAATTCTCCGAAATTACTAATTACATTATGTTGGGTAGTACACGTGGTCTCACACTTGTGCATTGGCTCTTCTAGGTTTTTATAACCTGAAGTTCCTCTTCAATTAGGGATCTTTTTCTACAATTCTTACATTAACATGTAACAATTTAACAATTAAAAATGTTAGTTTTTCTTTCGGAAAATATGTGGCTCAAGGATAGAAATCGATAGTTTTCAGCCGATAGTATCGGCCTATCGATAGTGCTAACTATCCACTATCGCCCAACCCTATCCCAAAGCTCTCCTCCATAAGTCCAAATAGGTCTTGTAATAGTCATGTCTATGAGTGTTTGTAATAAATTGGTAGCTAACAACGTTTGTCTACTAAGCGCTGAAGTTGCCTCAAATGGCGAGCGGTTTCTTGACTTTTCAGTCTAGTATGAGGAATAAATTTTGCAAGATGTAGTCCTACATATAGGATTTGTACTTGAGGAGTCGGTGGAATATTATTTAAGGACGTCATTGGCTCTCGACGAGGATTAAAGCTGATTTGATGGGATTTGAGGGATATTATTTTATCTACCAGGCATGACACCATTTTGCAAAATTCCGTCAGTGATATGGGATTGAAGAAAATGAGAGGATATAACTGGGTTAGTGATGCCCGATGATAGATATGATTCATCAGCATACTTGGTAAGTTAAGTATTAAGATGGGTTGGGATGACAGTTTTAAAAACTGTGTTGAGGATTGGGCCGAGGATACTGCCTTTAGAAACAACAGGAGATTGAGAAAATAAGGATGAATATACTTTATTTTGAATGATCTATTTGTGAGATAGGAATTTACCAATTTGATATAAATACTAAATGATGTAAGATAATTTAAATACTTGTTATAAATTCTTGAAGCGATAACGTTTTGTGAAAGGAAGTGGTATTAATATTAAATATTTATTCAGTACAAAATAATTCTGGAAAAGCATTATTCATATGAATGAAGACATAATAGACAAAAAAGCTATCTCAGTGTTTCCTGGAAGAAGTCGATGGAAATATGTCGACTGAAGTAGTAACGTCATAGATCGTCCATATGTAACTTATTTCTTTTTCCGAACTGAATATTGCTTGGAATATTACTTGAAGCTTATTATCTGGAATGTAATATCAACAAAGTCCTTAAGTAAAATTGTTATTACAAAACCTGTATTAGTTTAGTCTTCTTTTATCGTTTCATACCTTATATAGGACTTTTTGAATAACTGGATCACATTTAGGAAGAAAATGGTCTGTGAAATGGGATGAATTTGAAACTAGAAGAAAAAAGTAATTCTTCGGCTATTTTGGAACTTTTAATTAAAACCATTAAGTCTCTTCAATTAAAATTGATTGAAGATTTGCCAACGTCTCGCAAGTTTAAGGGAAACTCAGGACTACGTTGTACATAGGCATTCAGAACATTGACTTTATTTCTGACTATTATTAATTCGTAATGTCATAGAATTCTTGTGAACATAAATTTCACTCACCCAAACAATAATTAATAAGTTAATCTTATAAAATTGATATATTCATAACCATTATAATTTTCTACCCTATTACAATAAGTGTTATTTTTATACAATCTAGTTCACTGTATAATTTAAAATTTTTTTAAATTTATGAAACCAAAAATATATTATATTTTAGAGAGGAAAATAGTTGACTGAAAGATCTAAGGTGGGATATAGGTATTCTGGGGGTAGAGTCAATATAACACAAAATAAGAGAAACTAATTTATTATGAGTGCTGACGTTTCGACCTACGTTGTAGGCCATCTTCAGGGCTGATAAAAGCCTGGAAATGATATTGGCTCTGGCTTCTATCAGCCCTGAAGATGGCTTACAACGTAGGTCGAAACGTCAGCACTCATAATAAATTAGTTTCTCATATTTTGTGTTATATTGACTGCACCCCCAGACTATCTATATCCCACATATTATATTTTAATGTTTTTTTTTTTTTTAAATTGATACAGAGTAAAATAAAATCATTAGGTGGAAAAAACATTTCAGTAAATGAATTTTGAAACAAGAGGAAGAATATAAATTAGTTTTTATTATTTCATCAGCACCATCACCCACGAACGGTGGATTCATCCAACATTTTTTCATGTGTAAAATCCAAAAATATTGTTGAACGTGGGCTACGAACACATCGTACGCTCGTCTAGCGGGTAAAACCAGAGCGAACATCATTTCAATGGTATTTATTATCCTAGTATTATTAAAATTCTAATCAATATGCAAACGCCTTGTTTTACTTGAATGTTTCGTAGAGGTAGAATCGTGCATTGTTCAACTGAATACTGATTAGAAAAAGCAATAGAAACTGTCACGCATATTCATTTGTTTGATAACCCACTTGAGATATTTGCTGTATTAATTTTCAACAGCCACCCCAAAATACCTGCCTTTATTTATTATACAATGGGCTTTCAGTGAAAAGTTTACATGTTTGTTTCCAATGAACAACTGAAATTCTGTGATTATGTTTTTATTTACATACAATTTATTTGTTCCGAGATCTGTGTTTGGTCTGTTTCGACGGTGGTCTGTGCCTCATAAGAAAATGTAAAAATAATTTTTTTTTCATTGTAAGATAAGGTTTGTTTCACACGGCATTGTCTAAGTTAAACCTATCGTTGAATCGTTACAATACGGTTTGGTACCTTTTCACAACAATTTTCTTCAAAAATATTTTTAAGGTTTTCAAATCCAGGAAGTTCAAAATCATTAATAACGAAAAAAACAACATAATTTATACTTTATACATAATCATTATATTGTTTTAAAGTTTTACGAATAAGTTTTTATTCATTTATTTTGTTATTCTACAACTTTTAAAATTGCGGGATCTGCGCACCAGATTTTTATTATTTAACTGTCCTCCAAATGCTTCCTTTTTTTCCCCAGCCCCATCTAATTTATGCTATAAGAATAAAACTTGCCATAGAGCCAAAAATGTGAACGATAAAAATAAGTAATTAAAAAACATATTATATTATTTATTATGCATCGCAAAAATTGCGAGAACACGGGAATATAGGATCGGTGAAGAGAATGGATTTGTCTAGCCGTGTTACGAGCCAGGTTAGCTCAGTTGGTTAGAGCACCGCTCTAGAGACGCGGGCGACCCGAGTTTTAATCTCGGCTAGGACAAATCTTTTCTCTTCAAAAAAAACAAAAACAAATTAGTTATTTTTTTATGAAGATGCTTCATTATATATTTCGGATAATGTGATGTTTGGGTTCCTGGTCGAAAAAAAAAATTCACGTCATCGATTTCTAACGGTTACGGATCCGATGTTTTCAAACTTTTCTCATGGATAGGAATCGCTGACCTCTTTGATTAGGAAACCGAGACGCTTACAGCCTTTCGGTTTCAAAACGATATAGGCGTTACATAACAAAGTTATGATCCTTATCAAGTAGCAAGAACCGCGAATATCTCATCTCCCAATAGAAATAAAACTATTTGACTTCCTGCATTCCGGATTCTGGCCCGACATATCACTGGACAAAATCGTGAACGACATATATTAAGTAATTGAAAAATGTAACAGTATAGTAACAGTATTCCTAGACTTCTTTAACGCTTTACTTATTTTACCATTTTATACTTTTGAAATCCTTCTCCTTCTCCAAGTTTAAATCAAAGTAGTTGTCATTCCTAATCAACCTCCATCCACATTCCTTACCCTTTCCGCAGTAGTAGTCCAAGGATCGATCACTTCACAAGTCCTTTTTAATGATCTTCCAGATCCTATACTCACCACTTATATGTTGACGATAACCAAATTTATTTATTGTTTCTTCCCTCCGAGCTATCAGCATTTGCTCAGGAACACTCAGGAAGGCCAAGTTTGATTCTATCTTCCTGATCCAACTTGAATGGAATAAGCTTAAATGTTATGAAAACTCAAACCATTGTCGTATATTCCAATTTTTTCCTCAGAAATTCCCTTAACTTTAGACAGTTCCACTGTTAAAAATCTGTAAAATGCAATTGACCAAATCTTGAAAACTACATGTCCGAATTTCTCATCGGTCAATATGTATCCTCATATTATTCTTTCGTATCTGCCATATTTTTGAACAATAAAATCATGAGCTCTCTGCATCCTCACTTTCGGCGACTTTTTCTTGGACAACGATTGCGCAGGAAAGGGTTTCTTGATGCCGTATGATCTATCTACGGGCGCTAACATTTTAAATATTAGTCTACCAACGAACGGGATTTGAACTCCCGTTTATTTTGAAAAAAATAAATTTTATCTCTTCAGTTAGGTGTAAACCAAAGAAGTCATTGATTCATTAAAGCAAGTTTCCTTTTCTATTATTTTACTTTCAAGTACCGATGTATATTTTTCTCGAGTACCTAAAAAGTATGTTTATTTATCCCTTCCATGATATAATGATGATAGATTTTTGATAGTTAAACAATTTATAAATAAAAAATTCAAATAATTCGAGTTAATTTTAAAAGAATGTTTATAAAATCAGCTTATTATTTCTGAAATGCTATTTCGCTGAAGTAAAAACTGTGACGAATCGATACAAGCCTTTCAAAAACGCCCCAAAAATTCAATAAATTATTTTAATGTTCAAACCAGAGAAAAAAATGAATAAAACAAAAGGGAAGTTTGGATAACAAAAAAAAGGAAGTTATTTTTTCTTGCTTTGCAATGCCGTGTTTGTGCTTCTAGAAAGAGAATAATACCCCTTTTAAATTCATTTCTAACTTAATTTCCCTACTGTTGATTCAAAACTGAAAGAAAAACAGAAGCAGAGGAGACAGACAGAGTTTCCGAATCCAGGGGACTGTCGACTATTGCGCCGGATTGAAATAAAACAATGGACTCATAAGAAGTTAATTCCCTTGGGCAACGATTCTGTCTCCAAATTCCAATCAATTAATTGATTAATGGTAATTAAAATTTTATTGATTGCTGGTTCAAATCTACTTTTGAATACTTCTTTATAGTGTCTTATGCTCTTGAGTTATTCGTTCCATGGTCCTTAAATATAAATAAAAAATAGAGATAACGGACAAAATCTTTGATTGCTGAATAAACATTGAAGTACCTCTACATCATTGAATAATTTGTAATGTTTTGCAAAAACAATAGCTAACATTTTTTTATTATTAAGTCTTGTGTTAATGGAAAAATCCACCCATCGTGTCGGGGATTATTATTTATAACATAATTTTAGTAAATAATTTGTTTACCCTAAACTATTTTAGAGCTTTGTTATATATAATACAACAGCGTTTTTAATAAAACGAACAAAAAGAAAAAAATATTATGTTAAACAAAAATAATCATTCCAATAAAAATTCACAACTCATTACATAAAGAAAAAATAATAAAATAATTAAACATCTAAGAAAACCAGAAGTTTAATAGATTGGAACATTGGTCAGAGAAAAACAATTTAAAGATAGTATTCGATTATAACTGAATATCAGTACTTTAGTTGAACAAAAATAAAATAATAATAAAAAATAAGAGAATAATTATAATTTATAGATCAAAAACGAACATTAAAATGTTAAAATAAATCATACGCCCTATCAACAAAAACAACAAATGTATGTTTATTGTTTTGTATAACAACCTACAATGCCTAAGATCGCGGGTTCCTACCCTGGCAGGTAGCACTAAGATTTTTTAAAGATAGTAAAAATCCGTAGTTATGCTGTCCTTCAGAGGGAATGTATAATGACGGTCACTAGCCTTCGCGATGCCAGGTACTCGTTAAAAATTCCTATCCTAATTAAATCTGGATAAGAAACATTAAGGACTCCAATTGTATTATCGTCCAAATAGCCATAACAGCATAAAGTGGTGTTATATGAATAGAAAGTCAACATAAATAACGAACCTGATATCTTTAACCAGAAATCGGTATAGAAGAAAGTTGTAAGCCGGATAAGAAGAAGAATATTCGAGAAAGTAGCGTAACAGCAGTAAAGATACGTATGTGAAAAGGTTTAGATAGTTCAGAGTTTGTTAATTATGAGGAAAGCAGGAATGTCTGGACTGGAGGAAGCAGTTTGTTAATTATTCGGTGAAAGAATATACTGACATTAGGAGAACATATTCATTTTATATATTACGTAACAAAAACTTTATTGCAACTTCCCTATTTTTAAGTCACACATTCACGTTAACAGATTTCCTATTTAGTATATTTCTACCTCTTCCTAAATCACAAAGGTGCGCACCCACAAGCATACACATCTGTATATACAAATATATAGTTTTAATTACCTGATACGTAAGCGTTAATGACCTATCCGATGGTTGATTGAAATAACTTTTTATCGCATCTTATTAAAATGTGGCGCCCGACATTGTGTAACCCGCCTTTCTACCTTTCTGATAATTGCTACATTAATATTCTCGGCGAGTTTTCTTGTGATGTTTCGTTCAACAGATATCACAATGTATCCATCTTTTTCATCCCATGAAATATTGATAACTTCTCTTTCATAGGATTTCCTTTGTTCTTTGTATTCGTGGAGTTTCTAGTCCGTATGCTATCCATTGAAATCGACATTGCTTTTGAAGTCTTATTTAGGTTCATTACCAATTGCCATACTAAATCAACATTCATATTACAAGTATCTTATACATTTTTAATTCGTAAATGGACTCGCAGTGATAAGCTAGATGCTTTCTTTCCTTGAAAACTAGTCCCTTTGTTGCTGAAACAACTCTCAAGTGGCTTTCATATCCCGACTTTATACTTTAAAAATCAACATTTCACAACAGTGATACTTATTATTACAGAATAATTTGGAGAATACCGTTCATAAACAATAATAGTATGGCTTAGCCCTTAGGAACCCGATGGAGAGCCGATTTCACCAATCTCTGCTTAAAAACTTCCGTCCACGGAGCACTACCCCAACCCACATTCGTCAGATCACTCTTACCGCAATCCTCCCATTTACGCCTCGTTCTACAGCTGAAACGCTTCCCAGGTACAGCGCTTATAAAATTTTTAGGAATTCGTTCGTTACTAAGGCCAGCAACTTAATCTTCGTGACGGTATCACTTCAATAATAATAACCGGGTGCATGCTTCGCAATTCCTCGTTGTGTAATCTCCTTAATTATCCAGTGGTCTCATCCTTCTTTGGACCGAATATTCTACGCAACACTTTATTTTCGATTACCTGAGGACGTTGTTCATCTTTCAGCGTTAGCGGCTACGCTTCTTATTCGTAAAAAAGAGTTGGAAGGATGACGGTTCCATAAATTGTTATTTTTAGAATTCAGGACAAAAGGCACGAGCTTAGCATTGTCAAGACCGAATAATAACAAGCAGTTCCTGTCTTTATTTGTACCTTTATTTTCTCTTGAATTCGTTTTTCTGTAACCACAGAGCGTAAGTACTTAAACTTCTCGACACGTTCGTAGTTATTTCCTCTTACAACGATATCACCAACATCTCTCCCTTATCCGCCACTAACCGTATACTTAGTGTTATCCGAATTTACTCCCAGTTCTATTTCCTTACCGTCATTCATCAACGTTTGTTTATTTAGTTTTATAGTTTCCCCGTCTTCACCCAACAGTACCAAATCTTACGCAAACCCAACCGCAAACACTGATATTGTACTATTCATATTCAAATTTATACCTTTTTCGGTGTGTATCACATTTATAATAATCTACTCAAATTAATATTTATTTGACAAATTGTTAACGATTTATAATACTTATAATATTGGTAATAATTTATTGAATTGTTAAGGTTTTCCTCATATTACGTGTTACATCCCGATACGCTGTATCTCCTCTCTCCAATGTTTTCTGCTAGCGCAATCGTCTTCTGTCAGATATCTTCCCGTCATTACTTCCCTGACGTCCTCTAACCACATTTTCCGATATCATCCTTCTCTACGTCCCTTCTTCGTATATTATTAAAGTATCTGAAGGAGCCAACGAGGTTCTTCCATTTCTCTTGGTACGTGCCACGCAAGTTTTCTATATCATATTTCATTGAGTATATTTAGTTTAGTTCACGTAATATTTTTTATTTAGAATTAGGAATCTTCTGCTGCCTAGATGTACCAAAACTTGCTCTCCAAAATTACATTTCCAAACCAAGACATTGTCATCTTCCAGAAATTAGTTTTCATCAGGAAGGAATGTAATTGTTAAGTTTTTTAAAAATGTTTATTGATTTAACGTCACTTTGTCCTGCTGCATAAACAGCGGGGAGTTTGAGGAAACAGCGGAAGTCCTAAATTTTTTCTAACCAGGTTTAATTAGGATAGGGATTTTTCCCGTCATTATAAATTCCCTCCGAAGGACGGCATAACCAAGAATTTCGTACTCTCTTTTAAAAAATCCTAGGGTCATAGTAGGTTGTTATGCTAACAATTACACCATATAACACCCCATTATTTTTGTTTCATTTTAAGACAAACTATTTTTTTTCACACTACTTCGTTATTAAAAACCAATTATTTTTGTTTTACCAATAACAAGTATAATCGATTTCTATATTCCTTTGTTATGTACAGGAGATGTCTATTTCCATCCCAAGATACTTGAAAACCATACTTGGTGTACTTCGTATTCCACAGAACAAAAGCAGACGAATAAGCACATTACGTTTTACGCCTTATCTAAGTAATTAGTGACTAATTGTTAAGAAAGTTAGGTTAAAATTAAGTTCTAATTTACCTCAAAAGGCATATTTCGTTTAATGTAATCACAAAAAGCCTGCCTAATGAAGATAAAACTGATGAATGTGAATATTTTCTGAACTTGAATTTGAAGATAAAATGAACTTTCCAAAATATTTTTACTACTGTACTTTCCCCCCGAAAAAAAGAGATTTGGAAAATCCGTACGTTGTTTGCATAAAAAGCACACGAAGGAAAACGGGGAAAACTGGAGCTAAATTAGTAATGACCTTCACACCGGCAAACATTTAAATATTTATTTTTAAAGACAATTAGAAACAGGTTAATCCATGGATTATGGAATTTCAGAAACAGCGGGCTGTCTTATAAGATAGAGAGCCCAAATATTCCCCTCTAAAGCCACTTTAATTTATTACTGAACTAATCCATGTGTTTTTATGAAAATATTTCTTGTGTTGTCTTAAAATATTATATAATTTATAATACATATTCTTATTTTATATTCATGAATTTGGCCATCAATGGACCGCACACAACTCAAAACTTATGGCGTTCCTTTTTCTTCCTTCTTGCGGTTCTTGTCACATATTATTTCTTCTGTGACACCTATTTTGTTGGCATCTTCCTTCTATTACATCCTACTGTTTTCTTCACTTTATTAACTTGATGAAATATCTTCTTTTACATTCGTGTTTCTTCCAGTCTTTATAAATCTCCTTACAGTTTTAGCCACCTCTTCCTCATTGTATCTGTGATTTTTTTCTATGTTTTTATACAAATCTTTCATTTCACCTTATATTACATATATTTTCATTGTTTTTCTCAGGCCATAGATTTTTTTTTGTAAACATGTAACATGTAACCCACCAATTTACTAAGGATTAAATTTAATGAAAATGGTTTTACACGAGTGAATAGTAGAATTTTTTTATGTCCTTATTCCTGATATAGCGGGCGGTTGAGGTTTCCTTAGTGACAAGATAAGGTGTCTCTTAAAAAGACGGTTGTATTTTCATGAATAAAAGATGAAGCGACTTCCTACCTGCATTTTTTTTCTTTTCGAAAATGGGGGGGGGGTGAATATTATTTTTAATGGTAAAATGAGATGCCTATTTTTCACGCCTTTTACTTTTCCGTAATAGATTTTTATTTCATTTGATAACAATATACAGCTATTTTTTTTTAATTTGTTCCTATTTCATCTTACCATAACCTTATAATGTTGCAAAATCAAAAATTATAGTTTAATACTATTACGGTCTCTTTTATCATATATTCATTAATGTATCTTTATGTTTTTTATTTGAGGTCTAAGAAAACAAAAAAAACTATTAATAGAAAGTCATTTACAATATCTTCCATTTGCCTTTGAACCAAGATATGTAATCCTACTTATACTGTGGATGTGTGGTGAAATTAATCTACGACTTTTTAATTATTTAGTTCATCTTTGATGGAATACTAAACAATGTTCGTTCAATTGTAGTGACAATAAGTATTGTCAAAAAAGAGAGGGTTAATAACAGCTCATTACAATCTGTAAACATTAACAAAGTAAATAACAGAAGTCCACTTTGAATTTTTGAAATAATAAAAACGGAAATTTAATATAAAACGACCCAACTTGTAAAATCAATTACAAATTTACACAATGACAAATATGTTACTATTAATTAACTATAATCTGAGCAAAGGTCCACTCTGGTACTTTGGGTAATGTGAGTGCATGGACCAAAGCCGAGTGTTTCCAAGGGACAATACGGAGAGAGATCGAGGGACCAGATGTCATATATCAAAGCTGATATTAGGAAGGAATTGATTACGCCTCCATTGTGGCACCAACGCAATTACAGGCATCTGCAAGCCATCACGAAACAAGGTAAGAACGAAATAGTTATTTATGTACCTAGGGACTAAAGATGATTATTCCCTCAGTTGTAAGTTTGTACCCGAGCGAATGCGATGGTACAATACGAGTTTGTTCCCGAGTGGATCCCGAATGTGGTCCGACGGGGTTTCCTGGGAAGAAGAGAGGTGACAAGGCAGACCAAACTGGCTATCTATAAAACTACCTTACCCTCTATCCTAACTTAATCTGTGGAATCGTGGACCTTGACCTCAAATCACGTCAAATACAAGATATTGAAATGCGTACCTGCAAAAAGTGGAAAGGAAAACTCGATAAGATACGGAGCACAACTATATAGGCTAATCTCGATATTAAACCAGCTGAGACTATCCTGGATCTACCCAAACTAAAGGGGGAAAGGAAGGCATCGCATATCTTGGGAAGACAGCATCCCTTACGCTTTCAGGAGGAGAGGAATGGACTCGATCCCAAGATGAGAGCTGGTTGAGGAAAGAGATACTTGGTCCATGCCCTATAAGGAGGATCCTCACACTGCACAGCGCTAGGGGAGGAAAAGAGTATGGTGATGATATTTCATATTTATTACAGTTCTAAATAAGAGTTTTCTATTATGCTTAAGTGGAAAATGCTTGACTCGATTCTAATAATGGATTGAATTATTCAGGGGGTTGTTTATTATGGTATAATCTAAAACAGCCCTTCTTAAATTATTGCGTTTCAATATATTTTTGACATGTTTAACTTCAAAAAATATATTTTAATGTTTAAATATTTTCCACAGATAATAGCTTCGTAATCGAATTTAAAGATAATTTTAATAATATATTCAATGATAGGTTTAATTGCATTGAATTTCGGTCAGAATAGTTCTTTGTGGTTCTTAATACTTTTTTAATAATGTTTAATATTCCGGAAAGTTATGTGTGAAGCCAGCATATGTATCTACAACAATAATGCCGAAGAAAAAAAAGTGTGAATTTCTCATGAAAATAAAAAAAAAAAAAAAAATATTTTGTTAAAATAATAAAACGAGGTAGACGTATTCAGCAAACTCCCTGTTATTTCCTCGAAACGAAAGAATGGAAGTTGTGTACCCGACACTTTTCATACAAACTCTACGATATAATTTTATTTTGTAGCTTTCACTAAAACATTTTTGTCTGTAATAACTGCATGGTCTTTGTGCCTGAGTTAGATAAAGTTTTTTCCTCCTCTTTAAGGAGAGCTCGTGCTTTATGCATGAGCGAACCATTCACACCCTCCAAATATTAAAAATATGAAAGAATATATTTCCTACCCTTCACTTGTTATATGAATATCAGATTTTGTAGATATATTCATTGGTTTATTTAATATGAAAAGGATATTATTTGGTAAGAAAACTAATAATTTATCAGCGGAGTGAAACAATTGTAAGGTGTAAAACAAATGTATTTCATTATTATGATACATACATACAAAAATGAATAAATATAAATATAATTCTAGTATAATATGATTCTAGAAAAAGAGTTGTGCAGAGAGATTGATTTTTCCAAACATGTTCAACAGCCAGATTTTTCCCCTAAATTAAGGGTACCCACTACCACACAGGAAGGTCTCCAGATCTCACATGGTCCAACCTTATCAGTGAATAGATTAAATAAATTAGCTACCACAGCCGGAATTCAATCAGGTACTTTCGGCACGGCACCTCAGGCAGCTCTACGATATTCATACATGTGAATGAGTAGTTTTTTTTTCTCAGTCTTGATAAATTCACTGATTTAAAACATTAAAAAAAACCTGATGGTTTACAGTAGTTTTAATTGACTACAATATTCTCAAGGAATAACGATTGAATAGTTTTTGGGAAAGTGTATATGTTCTATACTCCTGAATTCGGAAAATCATTTATGACTAATTATTTTTATTTTCAATATCACAGGTAAATTAAAAAAAATACTGATACGCAGAGCTTAGGAATGTCTAACGAGAACAGAAGCATGCTCGAAATAATAATTATATTTTGATGGTAATTGAAAACGTATTGAACGAGATTTTTTTTTTTTGAACAAGGTAATAGTTTCGCATACTGCTTCGGGAAAAAACCCACATCATACCCACATCCATGATATTGTTTCGTTGGCGTTTGTTTGGATTTAATTTACATTGGCAAGACCCACACAAACACACCCATAGCCACCCACACATTATGATAATTTTCGATGCAGACGTTCTGACATTCTGTATCATCTGAACTCTTCCGCTTTCGAAAAACCTTATATAACAAATATTATTCTTAAGACTGTTTGAATATTAAATATTAAACTAAAATCGAATACCAATTATTCAGTTCAAGTCTTAGGTTAATGTCATTACGGACTCCGTAGATTTTTATCCATTCGTCCTGAATCCTGATCTGAAATAACAACAATAACAACCATAATTCTTTTTAAATTTATTTATACAGTAAAATTCGAATGACAAAGAGCTCGTCTGAGAAAATAAGGGCAATTTAAGTGAATAATTGACTTATTTTGGCTTTAATTAAATAATTATGCTTTGATAGCAGACATTAATTTTCTTAACGCCACTTGGACGACTTTAGTAATAAAAATTGAACTATTTTACTAAAGATGTTATTATTATTTCTTTTTTATGATCGATGGAATGGAAATATAAATGAAAATCAGGATACTGCTGATAATATTTAATAAGACTAGAACGGGATTTAGGATTTAATTTATTATGTCAGCGTAATTATACAATTTCACTAAATACATACATTCATTTTGTGACGCTCTTAACTGTCTATATGTTAAATTAGTTGCTAGTCTTTAATTGGAATTATTGTAATAAAACCGTTTTTATTTTCTTCCTCAGTTAATTTTATAGCTATTAATATAAATGACACATTAGGTATATTCCGAGATTTCAGCTCTACAATGTAAAATTGTAAATATTAAAAACGTATGAAGGAGTCTGATGAAAATTAATCAGAGTTCATATTTTACATACAAATTGATTATTAAGTATATACATTATTGAAAAAATGTCTAATATATATCATTAATCAATCCAAATGATGGAGTGTAACTACTATAACTATTTTTCTTAAGCAATAGGTAATTAATTATTTCATTTCTTCAACATATTAGCATGTATAATTCAATTAGAAAAGTTATTCAAACATGTTAGTGTCATGATACATAATCAGACGGGGTTTAACACCTACGCTAAGCATATATTAGCGTAGATTGTTCTGACTGACATGGAAAACATGTTTTGACGGATAACAGTGAACTAATTAATATTTACATTTATTATACATATCGATTATAATAAAAATAATTCATTTGACCGATTAAAATTTTTTGTCGTAAGATAGAAACATATTAGACTTCAAATGTCTTCTGCGATTCAAGACACCTCCTTACTTCTTATGTTTTCTTTTTGTTTGTATATGTTGTCTTCTTACTAGATTTTTAATAAAATAACAGAGAATTATGCAAGTAGAACATTGTTGTAAAGAAGGTCTATTTAAACCAACTGGTGACCCATGGAACTTACTTTTTTAATAAACTTTGAGTTATCAGCATGCTACGAAAAGGTAAAGTATTTATTATAATTATAATACATTATTTATTATAATGCACATTTCAAAAATAGAATAATTAATATTTTTTTTTTAATTCTACAACAGTACATTGGTAGTGTATTACTGCTAACAATAATTTAAGGTTAAAATACGATCTGAAAGACGACTAAATGAATAAGGAAAAAAGGGTTCTTTAAGCCACTGGTCAACCATTTCCATCGAATATTTCTGGAAATGACTCTAATGGTTTAACATATCCACGCGCCGCATCATGAAGGCTTTCATCCTTCAAGGTATATTCTTATTTTGATACGATTCTCCGAAATTGGAATATTCAGGAAAACATGTATTGAATAAGCAATTGTGTACGAATCTACTGAGACTAATTAGGCCTCATTAGGATTGATCAATGATCGGAATTATAAAAAAAAAATATGATGAGAAAGTTGAAGAATCTATTTAGGGACATTAGGGCAGGAACTAAACCGTAGTTCACGACATGGAGGAACAGAATTTAAAATAGAGAAAAGTAGAACAAGTTTGGCCTTAAAAAGAAAAAAATCTAATATTCTCTTAAGCCTGGCCAATCTATGTGCAAGAGATTTTGGAAAAATATCGATAATTTTTTTTATACTATTATTCTGGTCCGATACAATTTTTCCTAACTGACGTTATATCGAGATTGAAAATTTTTTTCTCAATATACATTAATAACAGAGTCATTCACGTTACGCACTAAGGGTGACATGGAAACGATCCTCACAGAGGAAATAATAATCAGGAATATTGTTGTAGCAAAGCACACAGGCGAAGGATACACATAAAACTCCAGAGTCAACACAGAGATGTTGTCCAACCTCGGAGCAGACAATGAGAAAGAGGTTGACGTAAAAGACTAATGTTTTACGGCATCAGAAGACCCCACAAAATGCATACATACAGCGGCTCTATACTACCACAACCTAGATGACACAACTCAACATCGATCTGGAAAAAGCCTAGATGGATTCAGAGGTTATCACGGATGAACGCATCTTTGGACTGAAGTTATACACGTCGGAGGTGATGTTAAGGGGCGTTTACACGGGCCATATTTTACGGCAATGCGTTGCGGCAATAGTATTGCCGGTAATGTTGCGGATATATACGGCAAGTTGTCGACTTATTTAGACATTAGCCGGCAATATTGCCAGGAGATTAGCTCGTCAGAGGGTGTTGCTGAGGTGTTGACGATGTTGTCCAAGGGGTCGGAGAAACATTTGCCTGGCCATACGTGTTTCTATCTCTGTCCACAAATGCTCCCCTCCCACTTTTTCCTTTTTCCCTTGACATGCCCACCTATCTTTCATTCATTTCATTCAGTTCCTTGCCGAATGTTGATCTCTTGTCTTGTTTGTTTTTTTCTTTAATGCCTGTTTTTCATTATTGTTTGTCTATTTTTTTTTTGTTTATCTCTATTTTATAATGGAAATGAATAATTCTGAAAATAAATAAAAAGGGTAACCGCCAATCTGGATGTAGTTTGTATGCAGTCTCTCATATTGGTGTCAGTCTTACCGATTCTAGGCCCAATCTTGTTTATGAGGAATTCAAAATCATTTTTTGATATTCGAGTGAAATTTTGGAAAAGGTAATTGACAAGCATCAGTTCACTAGTTACTCTTACATTTTTGGAAGCAGCTCGCTTACTTAAAAAGGGACGCATCCACTATCTTGTGGATCTCTCTTGCTTTTTCATCGCAGATCGAATAAGTAGGAAAGCTGCACTAACTTGGACTAGTTCCGACTCGTCCATTTTCACAACTGGCCGAGTGTGGCTCGTTTCAACACTTCTTCCCGGCAATATATTGCCAGCATTGTTGCTCGACAATAATATCCATATATATTGACCAAAGTGTGGCTGCAGTTTGTGTTGATGAAAATATTGCCGGATAGAATTGCTGGTTATATGTTCGGCAATCTATAATTTTAATTGCCCATGTAAACGCACTTTTAAAGAAGACAGCACACACAGCTCAAACCGGACCGAAGAAAGGAAAAGGGCTTTTAGAGACCAATTGAGGGAGTACTGGAAGAATAGGAAAAACAAGTAGCCATGAATACTTCGTAGTATGATAAAAAGGCCTGCAACCCGTATACCTAATAATAATTATTATTATTAGAAGTATCAATTGCTATTAACCGACCTTTTAGTTAAATATTATTATTCTTATATCAATGGAATTCTAACCTTTAAACTAAAGTTGATTAAAATAAATTATACAACTCATTCACAGGCCTCTAGGCGTCGTTAGTCACAAAACATGTCGGTGACGCGAACCCATAAGTTTTCCCCAACCAAAAGTTGCTAAACGCGGCTAAAGAGATTTTCATTAAAAAAAAAAGTTGTAGAATTTCTATTACCGATATATGTAGACTTTACCGAAAGCATTCAAATAAGCTTTTCTCGATGTATCAATTACAAATATCGACATTCTTTCAAAATGGAAAAAAAAATGTGTTTTTATGCTTAATTGCATGACACGACAAAGTAAAATAACCAACCTTAAATCATGGATAATGGTATTGTTTAGTATAAAATTGAAGTAATTTAATTTTATAACAGTTGCCCATAAAAATAATTACACAACTGGAACTTTGGAAAACAGTAATTAAATTTCTTTAAAATGAAATGAACGGAAGAAAACCATTATTTAATGTAATAATTAAAAACTTTACAAAGGCCATTTTTCAATTTATTTTCAAAAATGCTCATTACATCGACATGGAGAAAAATTAATTAAATTGCTTAAAAAGGAAGAAATAAAATTTTAATTAACAAAGCCTGAAGTCTATCATATTTTAATTTTTCAATTTTGTGTTGTTTATTAACGGAAATTTGTGGAAAGTACCTTTTTCCAATACTTAAGTGCTACTTCCATAAGAAGATATTTCGAGTTAATACTACTCGACCAAAATATTTATATTTCGCTAACAAATCTGAAGCTGTTAAAAAGAGAAAGATTAATAAATTATAAATAACGGTGCTTCATATATTCCAACTTTTCTTTTTTTTTTATCCAAAACATTTCTCTCACTAAATATTTCACGCAAAGATAAAATAAAATAAAAGGAATTTGTGTATTTTTTAAAAATTAAAAGTATATGCTATATTGGTATTAATATGCAGTCAAGAAGAGCGAACATTTTTGTCTATAGCATTTTTGAAAATTGTTATAATCGCACTATTATATATATGTACACATGTTATATTTTTGGACTGCATAAACTTTTTTAAACATTTAATTTATGTGATGAAGAGAGAAGTCCGGACGATTCGAAAGAAGACCCCTCTGGCCATGGAAACAAATACAATTAAAAAAGATTCAGAAATTTAAATTGTAAATGAAATCGGAGAAGGCGCCTTATTACCATTCTTGATTTAATATTCACAACTTAGTTATGTTACCTCAAAAAAAAAAAATCAATATTGTGGAGACATTCATGTGTAAACAATTTCGTTTTTAGTCCCTGATACTTTTATTTACATACAGGCTTCCTTAGCTTTTGGGACAAAACGAATAAATGTTCATTTAAAAACATATTTTATTTTATGAGAGGAAAATAGTTGACTGGATGATCAAATGTAGAAAGGAGATAGTTGGGGGGTGCAGTAAAAAAAACACTGAATAAGTACTAGACTTATATTTATGTGCCGACGTTTCGACCTACAGTGTAGGTCATCTTCAGGGCGATTTGGAGAGAGAAGCCGTTGGGTGCACCGGCTGACTAATAATCAGATGACTAACAATCAGACTAACTAACAGTCAATTTCTATATTTTATTTTAACTATGTACATACGCCCAGTTAAACCCAATGCACTATTAATACCTTTAGGATTAGAAAAATGTCTTTCAAAATAACAATTTGTTTTATTTAAAATAAAAACTAACGAGCTCTTAGTAGGTGTATTCATAATATCAATTAATTTATCGATGAATTATTATTATTAGCGGATGTCGCCGAAACGGATAACGTTAAAGAGGCGATTTAATTTTGTCTTAGTTTTCTCTGTCCACATTGGTCAATATGCGTTTAATTTCTAATTGTATCTTTCCGACAAGTTTCCGCAATATCTGAGAGAATAGAATAATTTATTGGTATTTACTACTGTAATTAAAATCTGAAAATCAAGAAAATCTGCTGTATGAACAAAGGAAATTCAAGTGTGTATTCACATTTCATAGTGTGTATGGAGCTTTTCATGGAAGGATAGGTATCTAGTTTGGGCCAAATCAGCAACGCATGGGATATTATGATCATGATGGATGAGTTTGTTTGTGGCATAATAAGGAGCATTGAGGATTTTACGAAGGATTTTGGATTGTAAGGATTGGATAGGAGATGAATTGGATGGTTTAGTAGAGCCCCAAAGCTCAACTCCGTATGTCCAAATAGGTCTGATAACTGTCATGTAAATGATCCTTTTGTAATTAATTGGGAGCTTTGAACGTTTGTCCAGTAAATGTTGAAGTAGGCGAAAACGTCGAGCAGTTTCTCATCTTTTCAGTCTTGTATTAGGATTTCCGCAATATCAAAAAACGGTATCCGCTATTTTGGGTATCCAATATGTATAGAGGATGGATGAGCCCCAGGAGGGTTCATCCCCGGCTGTTAACGGATTAAATAAATTATCTTCCACAGCCAAAAATCCATTGTTAATGATAAGTCACTTTCAGGTCATATCTCTTTTGGAGCAGAAACGTCTATTTTTGAGCATGGTCCAATTCTTAACTGGAAAGGATAATCTTTCAAAGTGTTTACGTATCTTTTCGTACATGAAGCGATAAACAAAAAAATAGTATAACTAAAAAGGACGTAACAAAATACTTTATATGTCCTTAATATAAGTGTATTAAATTTCCTTAACTCTTTTTTAAGTATCCTCTGTACAGAAACGATCTGCTTTTTTTTTCGGTTTGCGAACCTCATGTTGAAACCATTGGCAGATTTCTTTCTAAATGGCTTCTCACCTAACCGGATGCTTATTGAGTTCAGAGGTGAATATCCAGTCGAACTGGAAATTTTCCCCTACCGTCAACCCAATCACTTTGTCGAGAAGGAAACCACAACGTAAACGAGTACACCATTATCACAGACAGGCCTAGCAACCGGAATTATTATGAATACATTATTATAATAATAATACATTACATAATAATAAAATATAAATTCATTGAAAACATTATAGGAAAATACCAAGAGTGCTTTTGGCCTCAACAAAAACATATATTTTCCATTAGGAAGCGTTGGAAAAATTCCCTGAATACAGCATAGACTTGCGTCTCCTCTGTTGATTTCAAACAAGCATACGACAGCATAGACAGAGAAAGACTTCCGGAAGTTTAGATAAATGTGGCATACCCAAGAAATTATAGTCAGATTGATAAAGATGACCCTATTAAAAACAGACTGTCGAATTAAACTTGGGAATTCACAGTCAGAGGAATTTGAAGTGGGTATACATGCATATATTAGTTTATTTTAATGAGTTTTTGTTTAAGTTTTTTTTCTCCGTATTTTTTGTTTTAGTACTTGTACTATAATATTATTTTACAATAATAAAGAATTATTTTCCTTTTTGTTATTATTCAGATGTAATTTGTTTATTTCACATTGTTCCAGTCTAAAGATTTTCTCTTCTATTCTATTCTAAATACAACATATATACCATACTCATAGAACGTACAGTTCCAATGCTTATACAATATAATTGCAGTTGGTAGTTAAAAAAAAAAGGTATAACCTTAATATTTAACTTTCACACTTTCAAATTACAAAATTTATTTAATTTAAAACCGCTTTTTCATAATTCCTATTCTAGTATTCTTTTTTTTGTTAGGAATAATGAGTTAATGTGCCTTGAATAATTTTTTAAGTCGAGCGTTCCTAAGAAAGAAAATTGATGCCACGATATTTCGTTCCAAATATTTTATGAAATTGAATTTTTATAATGGCATATTTTTCCAGTACATAATAAGGGCGCTTCTAATTGGAAAGGGAATGAGGCTTCAACCTAAAAAACATCCGCCCACCGTCTTGTTAAAAATTGAAACTTTTTTCTCCTTCCTGATTATTCTACCGTTAATAATGTTGAGGAGAATATTATTATGTTTGTAAAAAAAATCTACAGAATAAAAAACATATAACAATAAATAAAACGAAAAAACTTGTCTACAATAAACAGTGGGATTTGATAGTCATCTGTTTTTAATTTATTTTGTTTTTTAAATCAATTTGATATGTTACTTACTTGACGCTTTTTATTAATGATAATTGAACAATTTTTTTAATAAATAACAAGCGAAACCATAAACGATTACTAAAGACCATTTTAAGAGGAGGGGATTTAAATCTGAATAGTCATAAGTCTTTTTTTAAAGGGATCTGATAAATTGTATAAACTATTTTAATTATAAAAATTATTCAAGAAACGTATTGAAATCATTCAATTTAATGTGCCCCTATTACCGATTTAGCTTTCACCAATTCCTCCGTCGTAAACGAACGACTTCCTGTCCTCCTCATTTAATAACATCCCCTGATTCCTGTAGAACAGGTCCGGTACTTGGTGCTACACCTTGATGAACGCTTGACTTGGATTCCTTATACTAGACTGAAACGACAACCAACAGCTCGCCGTTTCAGGCTACTTCATCATTTACTAGACAAACGTCTAAGCTCCCAATTAATTAAGAAAAGACTCATATAAATGACAATCATTAGACCCATCTGTACTTACGGAATAGAGTTTTGGAGCCCCACTAAGCCATCGAATTCCCCTCGTATTCAATCCTTACAATTCAAAATCCTTCGTAAAACCCTCAATGCTCCTTACTTTGTTACGAGCAAAGTAATCCATAATGTCCCATTTATTGCTGATTTGGCCCGAATCCGATATCAATCTTTTCATGACAAACTTCATTTCCACCGCAACCTCTTCAATTCCTGATAATCCTCCGAGGCGTCTGAAAAGAAGATGGCCTCGTGGCCTTTTAAGTTGAAATTTTTATTTGAGTACTACCATTGAGTAGTTTCTCTGCTCGCCTTTATCTCGGGACATGATTTATCTTTCATTATATTTACTTGATGTATTCAGTATACAGTTGTAAATTTCAATAAATAGATTTAAAACAAAAAAAGCTTCACCAAAATAAGCATAATTGTCCTTTTTAAACCCATTTTTAATTTTAACTTTCTATATTATTTTTCTTCATCTCCAATAGAATTGTCTATAAATTTAGTGAGGATGAACTTCTTTACATTACTATGGCTTATTTATACGGGGAGCGGGGTAGCTAAATGGTAGAGCCGTTCCGAAGGTCCCGGGTTCAAATCCGGCTGTGGGAGATAATTTATTCAATAGGCCCTTGGTATCTAGGGAATCCCCTGGGGCTAACCCAGCCTCTATATAGTAACCCTTGATGGGGGAGGGGAAACCTTACGGTTAAGCGTGATCTAGGATAAATCACCTCCCTGCATAACTTAGTATATCTATCATTATTAAGTTGTATTTATTCTGTTTTCTTAATTTTATGTTATTTTCTTTGGTACTATTACCCAATACATCTTTTTTATGTCTTCTGCTAATTCTTATATTTTTTCTCTGATTATATTTCTACAGCCTCGGTGAATAAGTAGTTTAGTCAAACTTTGTCCAGAACTAGTTAACTGTATTGAGAGTAGCAGAATGGTGTCGTACTTGTAGTTTTTGGCTTGAAATCAAGTTGAAATATAAGCAATAACTCTTTTTTTAGTCAATGCCTGACTTAGTTCATTGTTCACTACGAAAATAACACGATACAAAGTACAAAAAAATCATTTTAGAGAAAATCTGACTGAACCACTTATTCACTCAGCCCTGTTGATGGCGCGCATGTTTGTGCTAAAACGTTACCTTTCAGAATAATATACTGTAGTCTAACTGTATAATCCATCGTTACATCACCACCAAAGACGATCATCAAACATCAATATATATCTAAATAATTTAATGTTTTATTAAGTTTCTCCGCAGTTTGTCATGCTTCAAAAATGGTGTACACCAAACGATATAAACGAAAAATTAAAAAGACGAATGGTACCCTAGAGTTATACCTGATGATGACATGATGAAGAGGTTGTGCAGAACTAATACCCACCTGGCAATGGTGGCCATCTATAAATGCTCAAGTTATAAATAACCAGTTCCTTTTGGATCGCAGGTTCGTTGATCTCGCCATAATCCATTCACAAAGAGCCTACCAAATTCGTGCAATTTGTTCCATCGGGGTTAAGAGTAATCATTAATACTACAAGAAAATATTTTAAAGAACAGTACTCTAAACCCCTCCAATTCTCCTTCCAATAGCTCGAATGAGCCATTTTCGCTTACAAGAAAATTTAAAAAAAAAGTGGGATTTTGAAAGCTCGCGTATTAAGACTTTCTTGCTGATTCGGATTACGTAGGTACAATATTAAGCACGTCATTTTCTTATTCAACACAACTGTCTGCTAATGGTTATTCACTTCAAGGAAATTATTTATTAAGAAAAAAATTTTTTCTACGGAGAATTTCCACATT
Organism: Arma custos; assembly: GCA_037127475.1. NCBI lineage: Eukaryota > Metazoa > Arthropoda > Insecta > Hemiptera > Pentatomidae > Arma > Arma custos. The sequence continues at coordinate 5,600,845 of CM073761.1, read as the reverse complement.
TTTTACGGAAAGAATAATTGTTCATAAGTATTAATACAATCATGTTCAAATTCCACTGTGACATATAATTTATCTAATCCGTCAGCAGCCGGGATAGATACTGAGGGATCTGGAGAACCTCCTGGGGTTCACCCATCCTCTATAATGTGGGAACCCTTAATAGTGGGAAAACCTGTCGGTTGATTATTATTTATTATTATTAATATTTATTATGATTACTAGTTTTCAACAATGTAAATCGTCATCTATTTGTTGAGGTTAACATGTTTTACATAGGTTTACACTCAGATAAACTATTTCATGACCACAAATTTCCACATTCCTAGTTAGTATCTAAATGGTACATGAATCCGACAAAACACTATTAAGTTTTAAAAAATAATAAAAAAGCCCGTAGATTGATGAGATCTGTGACAAGCCCACTTTCCCCAGATGACGGATGTCACTTTTCTTGATTTATGTCATTCTGTGTTTTTTTCTCTTGCAAAGTGTAGAGATGGAACATTCTACAGGCGTCTGGTAATATCTCATATCTTGAATAATCGGAAATGTAGAGTTCTATCTTACGTCACACGATGCTTTGAGTCGTCCAAATATTAATGAATGAAATACATGTTTATACACAACATGCTAGTTCAAATAGATTTGTTGGTTTAAAATTTAAAAATAAGAATCATTTAAAGAAAACCGTTTTAAAACAGAAAGGAAGCACAATGGATCTTGATAAAGTGAAAGTAAAAATGTCTCTAACATTGTTATTGTTAAGAAGTAACTGCCAAAAAGATCCTACATTTTCCAAAGGCATTGGAAAAAAATGTAATCAATCCAGCTGGTGAAGCTCATAACTAGAACCCAGATTTTCTTCCAGATTTTCAGAATTTCTTGTAACCAATGACACCCTTTCTTTTCAGAAGCTCTACACCCTCTTAAAATATACCCGGTGCAGTAAAAGAGTTTTATGTGTGTTTTAAGTCTGTTTCATGTGAAACTAATTTTTCAATGGGATAGGAAAAAAACACTAAACACTTTTTTATATAAAAGAGATTAGTAGTACATTCATATCTCTTCACCTGTACATTTTTTTAATAAACTTTTTTAAAGTAATTAATTACTAATAATTAATACTGTTATCATTAAGTGATTATAAAAAAACATTGCACAAAGTTGTTCGCAGTTTTTTTAGGAAAACCTGTTAAGCAATAGTAATAGCAATAGTTTCCGTATCACTTTATTATATATACACATACATCGTTACAGTACGAGACGATCAGACGAGCATGGTCAATGAAATTTTAATTGGAACTACTATCGTAGTACGAGTATTATTCTGCCCCGGGCCCGGCCTTAACAAACATCCTATTTAACGAGCTATCCATTACCTGTCAGATCAGGTTCATCAAAGATATCTCTGTCTGAATCCCCATCTAGCTCCATTCACTCTAATATCCAATGGAAAGGTTGAAACGGCAAAGTTTGGTAAAAGCCCCTCAGACCTTTCGTAAAATTTGGAATCCTTGGCGTCTGAAGCTGCCCTGTCACTGGATTTAGTATAAGGGACTTTGAGATCAGAACTTCATCCACTCGATCCATGCTGCAGGAGAGAGATGTCTACTTAGACTGGAGTTAAGTGAAAATCACGTTTCTAATTATGCATAAGTTTAACATTATGTATATATTTCATTATAAAGATATTAAAAATGGTAAAAGATAATTATGTTGTGGATCTACATAACTTCCTGTAGCTCACATAGCCTTTGTAAAGCGGGTTAATTGGGGGGGGGGACCTGGCGGTTCAGTGTGAATTTAGCCAAATCATCTCCCTGTATAACTATTGGCTCAAAACAGAAGATAACAAGATTGGCTTTAAAACAGAATCCAAAATAAGATATCTTTCATTCTAAAATAAAATATTCACAGGTCTCAGGGGTAGTTGCTCCCATGAAAATTTCGCGTGGGCGTCCTGAGTTGTGTTTAAAGCTTAATACAGAGGCCCCTTCAGCCCTGAGGTAAGTAGAATGTTTCCAATTAGTTTAAAAGTTTTTGGTGATCAGTATGTGTAGGACTTATTGCTTTATTGCAATGACTACTTTAATCGTCAGACTAAAAAAGATAATTAAAGATTAGTAGCTTCGTCTTATGGTTAGAGATTTCTTTGATTTTTTTTCGCTAGTAGACAAATACGTTTCCGTTAATTGTAATCTGGAGCTATAGGTGAGTATGGTGGGGGCCTGGGCCAGGTAGAGTAAAATGACCCTTAGGGTTTATTACCTTTGCATTCAAGCGAGGGGAGTCGTCGGTAAGCAGCAGCCAAGTCAAGATGTAAGGAAGAGAATGAAGCCACATGTATCACCTAAGTCACCTATAGCTTCCCATTTTCATTGTAAGTAGTGCATAAATGTTATTAAGTCTGTAACCATGATCAGCACCAATAAATATAATGTTATTCTATAATTATTCTTTTTTAATAAAAAACTCCTGGTCAGTCAACCACGTTATCATTTGGAGAAGAGTATATATGTCTCTTATTTATTAGTAAAACAAAATTACTATATATTAAGTAATGCGATCTCAGGGTGACATTCCATTTCAGTATTTAAATATATTCAGATGAAAGTATCTGACTTTTCCCTGAGATCATAGCTTGGGCAGTAAAGCCAATATAGCACTAGTGATTTTAGAAGTTTAATCAGAGCTATATCAGAGGCGGATTCAGTTGTTGATAGAGTATTTGTCTCTACAACTCGGTTAGAATGTCTCTGGAACTTAATAATAATATTGAGAATGAAGCATTTTCATGTCAGTCTTAACCTTTTCAAATCAATTGCTTTTGTTTCCATTCTTCCATTCCAAATTATAGACTTTTATACCAAATGAACCTGAATTCATTCTTCTTTATTTTCATCATCCACACTTATTTATTGTGTTAGTGAATAATGGTTTAAATATGATTAATATTGGCATTCAACCATTTATTAGGTTTCTTAATTAATTCAAATTATGATCAAGAACAAGCGTTAGTAAGAATCTATGTGCAAGAAAGTGGTCCGGGTAGAGGTCAATGAATTTCTCTTAGAATAGGAAGTTTATCAAATAGCCAACGTTTCGATCTACTTTGTAGGTCTTCTTCAGGGCTATATGCAAAATACAGACAGTTGAGAATTAAAAAGTGGTACAAAAGTGTTTTAAACTTAGTAAGTATAAATAAACAAAAGTATGGTGAATGCAGGCAATTGAAATGATAAAAAATGCACAACATGGTAAATATAAATGTTAAAATGTATGAGTGTATGGTATTAACAACCAAGTGCCAGGAAGGTAGTAAAATACGTAATAGAGAATAAAATAAGAATAAAACAGAAAGTGGTGAAAGTTAAAGAATAAGGTAAAAAGTTAAAAAATAAAAATTGAATATTAAAATGGATAAATGTTAAATTTAAAATACATAGGTATCAGGTATCAGTAGTAAAATAAAAATTAAAAATAGAAAATGAAAAGAAATACAGTAAGAATTTAAAAAAAAGTTATTAAAAATCAGTAGTAACTATCGTTAATCATTGTAAGACGGTAGTTTTGAAATTACTATAGATGGGGAATTTCCAAGTTAATATTTTTTTTATGGTCAATGCGTATTTGTTCTACAAAACTTATTGCTTTTAAAAATTTGTATCTTTCTAAAATGGTCATTCATCAGGTTGTGTGAGAATGCATGCGTATTTCCAATTAGAATTTCATTGTATAGATGTATTTCGGAGTACATATATTACACGTGTATGTAATTCATAGTATAGATGTATCTGGATCACTAAGTCCAATCTATGCACAGTGTAATGTACTTATGACCAACAGTAAATCACTGACTGCCAGGCAGTTGACAGATACCGGAATCCCTTATCATTTGTCAACCTTACTAAATGATAATAGAAATCCTATTACCGCATATAATATTATCCAAATATTAGATAATACGAATTTATAATACATCTAATACAAACACAAACACATTTAGTCATAGGAGATATTCACACCTAAAGATTATCATTGTTATGAATTATTTAGGCAAAGTAAATAAATAAAACTTATTATATTTGTTCCATCTAAATTATTCATTAAATTTAATCATTAACATTAAGTGCTTTCCTTGGGTATTAAGACATGCGTGGTGAGTATCTCCATAGACATTTTACACTTACTGAAACATAACACACATACACACTAATACTGATAAGGGTAGCTCAGAGGTAGTGCGCTGAGTTCCCATGCCAAAGGCCCGGGTTCAAAGCCGCCTGTGGCAGTTAACTTATTTGTTCTATTAACAGCCGGGGGTGGACCCTGTGAGATATAGATACGCAACCTCTATAACGTGGGTACTCTCCGTTGGGGAATAAAACCGTGCGGTTGAGCTTTACCTCGGACCAATCACCTCCGTGCACAACCTTTGTCCCAGAAAAAGTACTCTAGGACTGTAGTACTCTAGTACAGCCTCTACCACGCACTTAACCCCATACCTTACTCATAAATACAGGATTTTTTTAAATACATATATATTAGATAATTGTTTAAAAATCCCTCTATATTAAAATGAAAAAAATGATACGAATAAATCCTCAAAATAATGATTGTTTTTAATGATTGTTTAATATAATTCGTTGCATAACCGGTCAGTAATAATTCCAACAACGTGTGTTTATTGATGGGCCCCGCTTGGTTAAATGAACCCTAGATTCAGACGTTATCGGAATTATTAACTAGAACATGGGCGGTAAGTTGTGTTCATTATGGGATGGTAAGCAGTGCACATGAATGCACCAATTTTGTAATTATCAGATCCGGATCGAGTTGACCACGTGATTAGCAGCTGAATCGAGGGATAATGTTCCCTAGGGAATCTCAAATTCCAAACTCCCGCCTATATCACGACCATGGCTGCCATCATCTATTATTTAAAAAAAATACAAATATTTAAAAATTAAATAAAAAATTTGTAAAAATAAATAAAAAAACCGAAGGATTTTGGATTAAGTAAAAAGTAAGGGCTATAATGTTTTCAAGCCAAAAGTTTTGCAAAGAGGGGATTTGTCGGGGATCACGCTAACCCGCTAGGTTTCCCCAATTAAGGGTACTCAATAACAAGTCTTCAACTCAACCCTGGAGTATAGTAATAAAGCACCCTACGTACTGAGCAATTCCGCAATCCCTGATTAATTCAAAGCCCCGTTTAACCGGCCTTACTTAAACCGTTCTTAAGATTGACCACATTGTTCCTTACAATAATGAAATGGAAACATTCCTTGAATATACGACATTCTTGGAAGCAAATGTTGTGTTCTGGAGCGTTACATAATATTCAAGGAAGTGGGTTTCCTTTTTCATCAGTTTCGACCAAACGTGCGTATTCTGAATGATGTATCGTAAAGTGTGGAGTGTAAACATGTGGTTTTGTATATGGAGACGAATTTACGGCTTCTGAAAAGATTTATTATCGATAGTTAAAAATCCTGGCATAACTTGGAAATAAGAGAACATTGGAAAACTGTATTCAACGATTGAACAGGCATTCGAGTAGGGGTTTTTGTTTAAAAGTCTATAAAACCGAACCCTTTCTACTCACTAGGCTCAGAAAAACAAATCAAACATAGTTGACGAAGCATTGTAGTATCTTCAGAAACGTCAGAGAACTATGCTCTTTAGTATCACGGTTTCCTAATAAACAGCTCAATTTTTTTTTAAATAGACAAATTTCTGGAGAGCGAAGATTTTAGCAACGAGATTTAATTCCTAAAGTTGTTCCAATTATAAAAAATACATGGACAGATTTAGCATTTCGAAATCCTTTAAAGGATTAATAAGAACAAATAGAAATAATTAAGTTTGTATTTATTTATTGATATTTACAACTGTATACAATAACACAACAAGTAAATAGGCTAAGTGAAACATAATGCCAAGTAGAGAAACTACCCACTGGCACTACTCAAATCACAAGTTCAACTAAGAAGGTCACGTGGCCATCTTATTTTCAGACGCCTCGGAAGATTATCTGGAATTGAAGAGGAAGCTAGGCCTGAAACTAGAGGGTTTGAGTGGGAATGAAGTTTGTCCTGAAAGGGTATATACCGAGTTCTGGCCAAATAAACAACTAATGGGACCTCAAGGTCATCATGGATGACTTTATTCTTAACAAAATAAGGAGCATTGAGGATTTTACGAAGGATTTTGGATTTTAGGGATTGGATACGAGAGGAATTCGATGGCTTAGTGGAGCCCCAAAGCTCTACTCCGTAAGTCCAAATAGGTCGTATGATGGCCATCTAGATGAGTCTTTTGTAATTAATTGGGAGCTTAGAGCGTTTATCTAGTAAGTGTTGAAGTAGCCTGAAACGTCGAGCGGTTTCTTGTCTTTTCAGTCTTGTATGAGGATTCCATGTTAATCATTTGTCGAGATGCAATCCTGAGTATCGGATCTGTCCTGCATGCACCGGGATATTATTAAAGGATACTGAAGGACAGGAAGTCATTGGTTTACGGCGTAAGGTAAAAGTGATTTGATGCGATTTTTGAGAATTTATTTTAATTCTCTACTTCCGACACCATTCTTCAAGATCAGTGATATGGGATTGGAGGGTTTGGGATGCAATAACTGGATTAGTGTTGACTGACAAAACACTTGTATCATCGGCATACGCTGTAAGGATAGTATTAGGATGAGTCGGGATATCAGCTGTATAAAGGATTGGGCCAAGGATACTACCTTGTGAAAAATAAAATTTAAACTATAATGCTCGAAAAATACTCGAAACTTATTGATCAATCTATGTTTCACCAATTCAGGCATCATATGGACATAAGATTCACATAAATGCAAATAAAATAGAGCACTTTAGCGATACAATATTTGTATTAATAATAAGATATTAAAATTAATTAAAAATTTATCATAGATTATATTAGGGCATGGATATTTTGTTTGTTAAATAAAAAAAACCTTTCAATGTAAGTAATTTATTATTATTTTAATAAATAATAATAAATGTGTTTAATTATAATTTTATGAACAATGATAAGGAAGTGATTCAAATGAAAACTGATTTAGAGATAATACTCAGTAACATATAAACATCTAGTAGCTACAAAAACTTTTCTTCGCTAAAATGTTTCAGCAAAGATTTCTTTTTACTCATTTACGAGACTGACTTAATATTAATTTCCATTGTATGAATTAAATATTACCAATAAAAACTTACATGATGGGCAATAAATTGATTCCAATGCCAACTGGAAATTAACTGATTTGACAAGCTGATCCAGCTGGAATTTCCTCTCGCGGAAAAAACATTTATTACATGCGCAACACCTGGCAACTTTCCCGTCAGTGTTAAAAAACTTTTTTATCGCTCGTTTTAAGAATGAAGCCTAATCATACAGTTTTAATAAAAAGAAAAAAATAATTTACTTTTTGCATGATTATATTAAGCAATTTTGTGTAAAGTTGAGAAAATTATAGACAAAGTTTCCGATTGCCCATTCTGGGTTATTTTCAGAGATGGACATCCGTGATGCTCTATCCCAGTGGTCTGCAAACCCGTCATCGAAAAAATCAGATACAAACAAAATAAAATTGAAGTTTATTCCAAGAGCTATTTTTTAAGACTTAAGCTTCGCTTTAGTAATGATGTGTTATATGGAAATAATAAGGTTTAATGCATCTTATCGTATCATGATTGCGATACGAAATTATTTGGTATATTTTTCAATATTTCCCGTCAAATACCTTTCGTCATAAACCAATTACTTCCTGTCCTCCAGTATTCTTTAGCAATATTCCACTGACTCCTTTATGACATCCAAAAACAAACTTTTAACTTGGAATCCTCATATTAGACTGAAAAGACAAGAAAGTTGGCGCTGTTTCAAGCTACTTCTACACTTACTAGGCAAACGCTTTAAGCTCCCAATTAATTGAAAATGACTCATATCATGACTATCTTAAGACCTATTCAGACTTATGGAGTAGAACTTTGGGGCTTCACTAAGCCATCGAATTACTCTTGTATCCAATCCTTACAATCCAAAATCCTTAATGAATCTAACTTTTTTAAGAATAAAGATATCCATAATAACTTAAATTTCCTATTTGTTACTCGAATGGCTCGGACCCGAAATCATTTCTTTATACAAACTTTATTCTCGCTCAAACTCACTGGTGTCAAACCTAGCTCTTCGATTCCAGATAATCCTCTGAGGCGTCTGAAAATAAGATAATTTACTTTTTGTATTATGTATAATACTACAGTTGTAAGTTTTAATAAATAATTTAAAAAAATATTTAATTATATTGTTGTTTGTTTGTTCACTTAACGTTACTTTATTATATGCCAGATAAGATGAAAAGTAAAATCCATCATTGAGAGTGAAATATACCGGATATAATAATTTAGAAGCAATAGTATTTTTTGCAATTCTGGAATATAAACCTTCTGTTTGTGCCACTTGGAGTTGGTCAGTCAGTCGATGCTGAAGTGCCTTCCAGCTCTCAGATCCACTTGGCTCAAGTACTCCCTGCCTTCAGGATAAAAATCGTCTCACCGCTATGTTTTCTTGCCAAATATCTATTCTCCCAAAGTGTTTCTCATATTGTAGTCCTATCTTGACTCAAGGAGTATTTTTTTTATTCGGATTCGAAGTATCTAAATCGGAAAAATTGCTTTCCACAAATCATATCTCCACTTGTATGTATTACTCTCTTTTTTAAAAGTAACCTTGTGAGTTTTTAAGAGTTGTAATATACAGTGTAAAAACCAAAGACGGTAATGTAATAAGTACAGTCACAATATAGAAAAATTGAAAAGCAAGTGTAATGTAGATGTTCATGGTATTATAATATAGGACACCCCCCTGATTAAGAGTACCCACTTTATAGAGGCTGAGTTAGCCCAATGAAGGTTTTTACATCGGACAGGGTCTATCCGTCGCTGTTAAACGATTAAATAATTAATCTGCCGAAGCCGGATATGAATCCAGAATGTTCAGCACTCTACACTGATCTACCCAACTCCCTACTTTTTAAAGTAAAACAAAATACTTTTTTCAACATTTAAACACAATCGAAATTTTCTTACCCCTCGCAATATTTGTAAGTTTTCATTTCCACCTCAATGCCTCTTGGTATCCCCCATTGGTTAGTCTTAATGCCGCTACACACGGGTCAGTTTGATGTGCCAGTTTGGTGTGTTCACGTTGAATTGGCACACCGAACTGACCGTGTGTAAGCTAAATTGATTTGAGCTCACATCGAAAAAGTGGACTGAAGGACTGATGAAAATTCATCATTTCGGCGTGACACAAGCGGTACCGTCGCGTCAGTTCAGTTGGTCTCATTAGTTATCTGAGCATGTTTATGTCACATGAGTTATCATGCGTACAGGTGTCGTTTGGATAGACATCACCTTTCAATCGCTTTTCCAGACCACGTTTGTATTCTTTCCTTTTGTGTGTTTGTTATTACTGAGTGATAATACGGTTAGTTGGGGCAAAGATTTTGTTAAAAAGGTTAAAGAGATCGATTCCCTCGCAAACAAATCGGTAGTAACGAGGAAAATCAGCAGTTTATGATGTGCCTTTCAGAAGGAATTAAAAAGTAGGGAGGTTGGTGAGCGGTATGGGTGCGGATGACATTTACCAATCATATGGTACTACGACCAGCTGGGAGCTTGGAGCTTCCTGTACACCTTGGAGCTTCCAAGGGAGAGCACATTGAACTGACACACCGAAGTGGGCGTGTGGTGCGAATGTTGCGTTCAGTTCGGTGTGACAGTTAGAAATGAACACACCAAAATGACCGTGTGTAGCGAGTGACCTTTTGACATCCAACACGTCTTCGCCCCTGCAGTATCCATCAAATTTTGAAGTTATGTTTTCAGAATAAATTCAATTATATTAATTTCTTCTCTTTTCTTGTAATAGGTATTTTTATTTTTAGGCTTTATTATTAAAACATTAGATTGTATCAGCTTTATCATAGATTGTTGTTGTTTGGAGTAAAACAAATCGTTATACCTTGGTGGAAATTAAACCACAATCTAGGGCAGTTGCACTGAAAGGACTAGTAAATGTCAGAATGAAATGGGAACGTATGACCGAACTAAGTTTCTGACAAGCTATCGAAGACCTAAAAGACCCGAAGTGCTGTAAAGAAGACAAAAAGTCTAAAAATCTCCAGACGTATAACGCAGAGGACCCAACAAGAAGCTTTACTGTTGTGACGTTGCTTTTGTAATGTATCGCAAGGATGTTGCGGCTTTTGTTTTGAACCCCCCAAAGAAAAACATATTTTATATGTGTAGTTTTATAATACATTAGTTAATTATTATTTATATGAACGATATGAGCCATAGAATCGGAGATTTTTTAAAAAAAAATCATAAGATAATTACGGTAAAAACAATTCACTTTTAATATAGAACTACAATGATAATTTATTCTTCCTCGGGCTATTTTTTTCTTCACTCTAATTTCTTTTTACTTCTCATGCTGAATAGATTAATTTTTATTATTCTGATATCTCCATATCTAGGTTACTAATGATTTATTTATTTTTATTTCAAATTTTGGAACAAATTATCCTTTTGTTAATTATTCCAATTTCGTAAATTCTAATGTCAATTTATCGTTCATATTTATCGACTTTATTTTTGGGATAAAATTAATAAATATTTTAAATAAAACAAATTAACGATACTTTAGAAGAATACATTTTCAATACCCGTGTAACAATTTATCAATGAGAAGAATTCTTAGCAGCATAATAAATATAATTTTATTATGCATCGAAATAGAGCTGTTTTTCGATTTTTTTTATACATTGAAATTGGAGGTTGTTTCGAGAAAATTGTAAAAATTTGCATTATCAGCAATAAAAATCGGAACATCTGGTCGATTTTGGTGTATCATCGCAGGCATGTACCTATTCTACATATAGTATTATTTCGTACTTGTGACTTGCATTAGAAGTTTTAAATATTTTTGTATCTTGTCTAATCAGCCTTGAAGAAATTTCGCAATGAGGGTACACTTCAGTTTCTAATAAATAGTTAATCACTATATAAGGAATTTTTTATCTGACCTCTACCCTGATATACTAATATTGCTTTCTAAAACTATAAAGTGCTTCTTGAAATACATAATTTTAAACGGAATATATTCAAGCCGATTTCAATTTTATGAATACCCCTTGCTTTATATCCATCTGCCGTTAAGTTTTTATTCCGAAGGCAGTTCATATTTCAGTTTTCACCTCTTTCTATATTTCATATTCACAATAGGAGGGCAATAAAAATACAATCTTATTTAATTTCTTTTCGATCAATAAACATTTAAATTATTTATTCCATTTCGTGTTTAAAAATGATATATTCTTATATCTTTATAGCCATATTCTTGTCGATACTTTTCACTTTTACGATACTTAGTAGTTTTATTAGTTTGAATAGAATCTATTTCAGGCCCATAATGCGATGCATAATTTTATCGATTCAAATAAAATCGATAAATTTAACCTTTAACGGCCGAAGAAAGGAGTTGTTTAAATCTAACTCATAGAAAAATGTATTTCAATTCTTTACAGAGTAGTGTGATCTTCCGATGAATATAATTAAGAAAACTTGATAATATTTTTCTCTTTCTATATTAACTTTTTCTTCTACAGAACTCACAGGTCAAGCAATTCTGCCTATATTTGTCACATGTTATTCTCCTACTCATTCAGTTTATTAGTCGATTATTATGATTTACAGGTTGTTGCTAACAAATTAGTAGAAAAAGATTCTATAATTAAAATAAAATAGATACAATTGGCCATCTTAAAGAGTTTTTGCTATTAATTAGTTTTTATTAATTGGTTTTTCAATACCTGTCTGCTCTCCTGAGTATTCGGAAGTTCAGATAAGAGAATATAACATATCTCATTGAGGGGGTGAAGCAAAATAAAAACGCGAATAATGCTGCTATGCAAATCCCGACTTCTCAAATGAAATGAAGTCATTTTCCATATAAATTCGAATAATAAAAAAAATAAACATAAAAAAATAATAATAGTAAAATAATAAATAAATGAAAATGAAAAATATTTATCGATTTTTTTCCAGTCGATCCCTAACTTAAACCTGAATTACATCATTACAACCATGCACAGTCTATGGAAAATATACTATTTCTAAACCAACGGATGTTCAGATACGTGATTTTGCCATGATCGTGCTCAAACATTAGCCTTTCCTTCCATATTAGAGGGTATTCTAGACTTGTCTATTTGAGCCAAACGATGGTCTTCAGATCCAGATATTTTTCTGCCAAAGCAGGCCTAGAACCCAGACGACCAGTAGTTATGTAAATAGTAATTTCTTCGATTGTTTCGGATCATAATTCATAGTTATGTATTATTTATTACTTATATATTTATAAATATTATTTCCAAATATAGTGTTATAAAATTATTCGAGGGAAGAGAAGTGGATGAAGAGTCTACAAATATAAGCTCCCTCCACTGGCAAAAATACAACTACGAAAACAAAACACCGATAAGTGAAAAATCAATATTGCACAAACTTTCTAATGTATGGCATTTACAATGAACAATGCATTGGCGTAACACTGTTTGGTATGTTTGGCAAACTTTTTTTTTTTTTCTCGTTTCAGTGAATACAATCAATCAGGTTATTTGCCAGTTTTTACTGAGTTCTCTGGTGCATTGAATGTGTATCTAACTAGTATAGGCATAATTAGTGAAAATTCCTATACGTTGAATGAGAATGTTTGTCAATGAAGTAATACGAAAAAAGTTTTTAAATATTTCTTATCAGTCAATCATTCACGTGAGTAAATTAAAAACCTTTTCCAGTCATTATTATTTTTCTTTATTCTAAAAAACGTTTCGACAATTCCATGTCATTTTCAATTTACATCATTTTTTTAAGTCCTTCAACACTATTTAATTTTAAAAATATTCTTTAAAATTTTTTTTTTTTTAATTTAATTTTGTACATTTTCAACCTTTTTGGTTAATTGTCATATAATTTAAAAATAAAGCTTAGAGTTATAGTGTACTCCATGGTCAATTAATAATTTTTGTAATTTGTACAAAAAATTACAAATACACATTACAAAAATTATTAATTGACCATGGAGTACACTATAACTCTAAGCTTTATTTTTAAATTATTTGACAATTAACCAAAAAGGTTGAAAATGTACAAAATTAAATTAAAAAAAAAAATTTTTAGAGAATATTTTTAAAATTAAATAGTGTTGAAGGACTTAAAAAAATGATGTAAATTGAAAATGACATGGAATTGTCGAAACGTTTTTTAGAATAAAGAAAAATAATAATGACTGGAAAAGGTTTTTAATTTACTCACGTGAATGATTGACTAATAAAGATGCACTCCAGTTACAAAAACAAGATATTTAAAATATTTCTTATCCTGAAGCTGTTCATCGCACCAATTTGTATTCTTGGCTCTAAAAGAACGGAAAAAAAAAAATGAATTGTGAAGATTTTATTATTGGTTAAAACTATCAACTTAATTTGGTTTAATTGTTAAATTCATTACACATACCAATGTAAAGTATATTTTGGAGTTATTTTTTAACTTATGTCTTTATTCCCATAAAACTTCAGATTCAAACATGATACCACTCAAAATATGACTTCATTAAAAAAAGAAGTCATATCATATCATGGAAATGGAAAATCAGATATGTCCTTCCTGGACTGAAAACCTTCAACCAATAAAATTGCTACTGTAGGGTTAACTGTAAATGGAAATGTTTTAGTTATTTCATTGTTATTTTGAAGGAGCGATTTCTAGTATCGGCTCGAACCTTTGGATTCACTCAGCCGTTTATTAATAGTATTGGTACCTAGTATTTTTTATTCCTATGATAGTTAAAGATATATGTTTGATCTCAAATCTAAAAAATTTTGAGTTATTCAACATAGATAAGCTTATACACCGACTTACACATCTTTAGTACTGTCTGGATCGGTATAAATTATCTGGATTCCTGAGTGTTTACCTTCTTAGTCTATGGTTCACCTAGTTCTGCCCGGAGCATTTCCGCTCAGACAATGGAACAAGTTCAAACTGTTCTTCACAGAGGATGAATGTGAGGCCATTTCCGACCTGACATTGTAAGAGCACTCTGCACCAGTTTACAGGGACCTAAAGTTAAACCACGTTCTTTAACATCTTCTGTTTACGTTTGGTTCAATTACTTACCATAAAAAATTAGCATTTACTATCATATGACAAATGATGTTGTTCATATTTGATCATTGATCATATGAAAATTTATATGTTGTGGGATATAAAATGTATCTCTTACAGAAATTCTCTATGTATTTTGAGTCACGTGGCTTGAAACTCGGCGTTTCAATTCGTTCGAAACACCTTCAGGCATCATTAAACAAAAATATTAAACATATGTCATTAAAATTTGGTATTATAAACATACACAAGAGTTAACTGGTTAATCTGAACAATTCAAAGATTAAATGTCAGATGATTCAAGATACTCAAGTTCCTATTACGTCTTAATAATAAATTACATCGTGGCTCAAGTTTGGTACTCTATTATGTAAGTTAGTTACCCTTTAGTTCGAATAGTTCAGTTAAAATTATTGTTATGGTAATTGATATCAAAACAATCCAACTTAGTGAAAAAAAAAAGATTTATTTTCTTTATAACGCCGAGTTATACGAGAAGAGGGTAAAACCAGTAATGAGATTCTACTGCATCGGGTCTTCTATTTATGGAAGACTACAAACGGGGATTGTGTGAAAGTTTCCATTTTTATACCTTAAGTACCTCTCGACTTTCTTCCCTGCAACAGAAGTTTTCCAATGCAATTTCGAGGAAGAAATATAGTTGAGGTAAACTTTGTTTCTGGAAACATTAATCTCAGACGAGTGTCCTAAGTTCAGGAGTATCACCCAACCACCTCTTTCAGAAGTTATTCCGATTCCCCTATGATTTAGGGAGGTGATATCGAGATGTTGAAATACTGTCAGATGTCGTACATAGGTTATAACATAGTAGAAGACCAACTGCGATGTGAACATTTATAGTTGGGATCTATTCCGATAATAAATAGCTGACATGTAACTCAGAAAGAAGTATAAACACTACATAGTGGGAAGTATAAGACAATTTTACCTGTTGAAATAGTATTGTATATATAATAACAATAAAGGCTTAACGAACCCTAAGGCTCGATGCCGTTACCTCTAATCTCTGCTTACGAACTTCCGTCCACGGACCATTAACCAAAACCAAATCACTCCTAACGCAATCCTCTCATCTAAGACTTGGTCTACCTCCCAGACATTCACCAGTCGCCACAACGCTTATTATCTTTTTAGGAACTGCCTTAGTTAGCGAGGCCAACAACTTAATCGAGCCAATCTTAATCTTCGCGACTTCTCTAAATTCTCCTGTGGTGTCATACTTTTTTGGTCCAAATACGCAAAACCTTATTGTCGAATACCTTACGACGTTAATCGTGTTTATTCTTGCTCAAAAATTTAGCCAATCATTAGTGACTTGAACCTTCAACTTTTAAATGAGCATATTTTCAGTAAAGGTATCTTCAGAAAACTCTTATTTTATTTTATTATTTTTTAGGAAAAAAATTCGTACCTTTATGTCGCTTTGTATCTCCTTCAATATTGGGTTTGATAAATAAACCAGGGAAAACAAAAATATAAATTTTTACCAGAAAAAATAATTGTTTACAAACTTACTATCATACTAATTGATAATTATCCCTTAATCGTAAAACAAACAAATAGTTGAATATTATATTATTATTATATTATATAAATATACCTGCGTGATACATAAGGATCAACAAAATGTTTAAAGAAAATTGTATTTATTAAGTTTCATTATTGGATAAGATTGGTTAAAAAAAAACTAAACTTAAAAGAAAATAGAAAAAGTACTATTGGGATAAGATACATCTTTAAAAAATGCTGTGGTGGTACGAAAAGGAAAGTCTGCTTTCAGTTATTTAAAAAAACAGAAATAAACATTACAGTTACACTATAGTTTTTTTCCCACCAATCGGCCAGCAAGAACCACGCGAATATCACTCAAATCTTCTTCACACTCTCCGCCTTCCGTCAACTCCAATGCTCTTTCATCTTTCTGGACTGTTCCTCTCGCTCTTTCTTAGTCCATTTTCTCCCTCATCTCTTCTTTCTTCCCGGAAGAACCCCTACCTCTTTTAGTTATATTCACCTTATAGCTTAATACTTTTAATAATAATTTGAATAATTTTTTGTTCAGCCTCTCATTCTGACCATATGGCTGTAGAACCTCTGTCTCCTGCTCCTGATGACTGTTTCAAGATCTTCCAAATTTTTGTATATTTCTTCGTTGGATTTTCACCTATACCCCTCTTGTGTTACTTTTGGTACATGAATTCTCCTCAGAACTTTTCCCTCAATCTCCAGGACCTTCTCCAGACTCGGAAGACTGTTTCCATACCATACAGTATTACTGATCTTATTACTGTACAATAGTGCCTTATTTTTTATAGGAGGACAAATTTTTCTAGCAGTACATGTTACAAGTGGCAAAGTTCAGTCATTCCAGTCACTATAAACACTATAGTTTATAATATAGAACTTATATATATTTTTAAAGAGAATATATTTGCCCAAAACACTACATTTTCCTTCTTGCATCATGAATGACCGGTGGAATAATTCAAAGCAGTTCTACTACCAACGACTGACGGAGGGGTTCTACTTGCCTTGAAACCCCATATTTTCTCGATAGGAATGGTTCATTATTGAAAATAATGTACTAATAACAATAAAATATAATATAAAGATAATAATATTAATAATAAAATACTTAGATAACCTTAAGTTTCGATAGAGATACCACCAATAGCGTAAAGGAATCCTCCCACTTACGCCTCGGTCTACCACTCGGACATTTACTTATCACCTCAGTGATTATTAACTTTTATGTTATTCGTTCTTCATTAACTTTACATGCCCATATCAATTTTCGGGCTACTTTCATTTCAATTATAAGCCGGGTGGATACAAGTGTGGATTCATATTTTAAATAGAATTAATAATGTTTTAGTAAAAATGTATAATAATAGTTATACTGTGACTAATAGCGGATCAATCAGCTTAGAATAGCGTGATATGTATTGGTATTGTTTGGGTGGTTGGAAGGAAACTTTTCAACAAAATAAATAGTATCCAGACTAGGTCGGAATCGAGCAGACCTTACTCTGGAGGTCTATCTCTCCAGCCGAACGCACAAAGCATTCACTAGAACATTTACACGAACTGCTTTTACGATCGAAGTCTTCACCGTAGTCCCTTCGCTTAGAAAAGTAAACCGTGGAAATGTACTTCGCTGTCTTTCCGTTAGGAATTTACAAGTTAGAAATTGTTCGTTGAGTTCAAGTATAGCTTCCATTACTCAGGATATGCAATATACTATTTATCAAAATATTCTTTGTGGCTTCGTGTTAAAATCCCATTTTGAGGTTCTTTAAGTCTTTTGCAAGAGTTTCGACTGGTTAAGTAAGGAAAAGTTGTAAAGTAGCACTTAATTGTAGTAAAACAGGACAAAACGGTTACGCAATTTATCCTGAAAACACAGAGCCTAAGTTTATATAAAAATCCCGAAATATTATGTTTGTAGTTCTGATCTTCAAAAGAGGTGGTGACTCCGACCAGGCAATTTTTTTTTTACTTATTTCGGTCGAAAAAATGAATCTACTGAATGGACCAATGTTGGAATGAGTTTTTGAGTAATGTAATTTCCTACTTAAATGTTTGAGTATCCCTCAGTATCGAGAGATCCGGTGACCCGACATTACGAAGAATTGAAATGGCTCTACCCATGGTAAGTACGTCCTAGCATCTTTCCTTTACCAAGTTATCCAATCACGCCGACCATCATACATTTTCGATCTCCTCAATTCAAATTCAAAACCACAGTCCTCTCCCGTAACACCCGTTCTCGGCTCTCAGATCTATATACAGCATCCCACCGAACAGCAGCTTTTGACAGACCTTTCCTTATCCGATCCTCCTCCCTTTGAAACTCTATACCTTCTTCCATTCGTCGTTCCAATAATCTTCCAACCTTCAAATACCGTATATTCCAGGACCTATTATCCCTACAATTCCCAAAAAATCGAAAATAGTAGGGGATCAGTTTTGACTTAATGTTCTCTTTATTCGATGAATGAATAATGTTTTTTGATGTACATTTGTGTTATTATGTATTCATATATATGAGTGTGTGGAATTTAAACCATGTACATATGTATGATTAATGTCATATAGATAGATATTAAAAAAAAGAAAAAAAGGGCAAAAAGGGATGAAATGTAAATCTCTGATAATACTGTTTAATTTTTCTTCATTTTTTTTTCTTGGCATAAATTTGATATATATGTAACTATAAATTGTTTCTCTTATATAATTATTGTTAACTTATTTTAATTTTTTCGTCTTTCTTTTCTTCTAATCTGCTCTTAAAATACTGTTATTGCAGGTAATTCACATTTTTTTATTCTTTCTCACTTATTAAATTACTTGTAATAATTTAATACTAATTAATTAAATTAAATTAATTATTTTACAATCTAAGACATAATAGCTTAAAATGACTGTATTGTTATTCTATAGGGACTTGTCCCAGAATAAATTAAGACATTATTATTATTATTATGCTATGTAAAAATATAGTCCAGTTTAATTCACATTTTTGTTTTTTATTTATTGAATATTATCATTTCATTACTTTTAAAACGTTCATCTATTTTCATCGTTTATCATTATTGAGGAAACTAATTGCCTCAGAGATCTCTTAAACTTCGACCTTATCCCATTTTCAACCTTGTTTTCTTTTTCTTTCTTAGAGTACTCCTTCACTTTAGGACAATACTTCATTCTTGATTGATTCAATGATTAATAATAACGTTTTAATCTAAAGGAGAGTGTTATGGGCAACAATTATTTAGATAAAACGATTTATGTTTTAATCTTCTTCTTCGTTCCTTCACTTTTTGGGTTTCATTTTCTTACTGACATTAACGCGGTTATAATATTAAATATATATTTCGATCAAATATCTTTATATATTAATGAATAATACATTTCACTATTTACTTCGTCTTTTATAATATTTAATACAGCAAGTTCATATTTTAATTACAATGTTATTTTATTACATCACTAAGGTTAAAGCAATGAATGCCTGCATAATTTTAATTATACGCGTAGTAATTTATGAATAAGACACTTTGAATTTAAAAAATTGTAAACTTTACTGTAAAATCTGTTGTAAATCTACTTTATTAGTCTCTGTAAGGAAGAAATCATTGGGGGTGCAGTCAATAAAAACACCTTAATAAGTGTAACTATTTATTGTGTGCCGACGTTTCGGCCTACAGTGTAGGCCATCTTCAGGGCTAGGGGAGAGAAACAAACAGAAAAACATATAAAAAAACGTAGCAGTAAGAAGAATATGGTGACAAGTAATGTGGAAATTAAAATAGTGACTAGATATGATGAAATCGTGAAAGGTCTGATAATTAAAGATAATGAATATAAAAGTGGTTACAGAATAAAATATAATTAAAATAGTGACAGATAATAATAAAATTATTATCCTAGTTTTTTCTAAATCCTTCATATTCCACCCCTTTTTCTATAGTTTATCTTCTCATTTTGAATCTTTCCGTTTACTTCCTCATTTTTCTTTCCCTTTATATTATGTTTACTTTACTTTATCCTTTCTGGACATTTATTTTCTGTATTTTATATTCGTATTCTTTAATTATTATATCTGTCACTATTTTAATTTTTGTTCATCATCTATAATTTTATTATTATCTGTCACTATTTTAATTTTATTATATTCTGTAACCACTTTTATATTCATTATCTTTAATTACCATACCTTTCACGATTTCATTATATCTAGTCACTATTTTAATTTCCAGATTACTTCTCACCATATTCTTGTTACTGCTACGTTTTTTTATATGTTTTTCTGTTTGTTTCTCTCTCATAGCCCTGAAGATGGCCTACATTGTAGGCCAAAACGTCGCCACACAATAAATAGTTACACTTATTAAGGTGTTTTTATTGACTGCACCCCCAACGATTTCTTCCTTACATTTGAAGTTACAGTCAACCAATTCTTCTGTAACATTTATTAGTCTCTGTTTGGTATGCCTCAAAGTATTAACTACAATGTCTTTGGTCGAAACTCCGACAGTAAAATCTACTCGTGTATATCAAGGTTTAGAAAACTCAATCAGTCACCTTTTATTCAGGTCTCGGTGATAACGGCAAGCGGAATAGGCAAGACCGCAATATGACGAGTGTAGAAAAGTAATGTCGCTCTCCCAGCTGTAATAGCTTGACGGAGGAATAAACGCTACTGGGGCAGAACAAGTTGGGTTTGGCTCAGCTCAAACAATAATCTCGCAATACCCCTCAATCATTCCAGAATCCTCCAGCATTCCAGGATAGATCGCTCCAAATAAAATCTTATAGTTGAAAAAAATGGACGTGGAAACTACTACGCTGACATCATATAACAAACATCATAGATATAACCGTTTACCTCTACCAATACAACCCATGAAGGGTCTGGGGCTTAGTACATGGTAGAGACTGTACTTCTAGGAAAACAGTTGTGCGGGGAGGTGATTTGTCCGGGATCACACTCAACCGCCAGATTTTTCCTCCTGGTAAGGGTAACCACTTTATAGAGACAGGGTCAGATCCACGGCTGTTAACAGATTAAATAATTTATCTGCCACAACCGGATTTGACCCTGGAACCTTCGGTATAGCAATTTAGCGCTCTATCCACTGAGCTCCCTCGCTCCTTACGCATAACCATTACAATGGCGCAGTTCATACACAACGTGCATCATAGTTCCTTATTATTATAACTAATTATTTTTACTAGTAATATTTGCTGCTATGGTAATGCAATATTTTGGATGGACTCGATACATTCGAAGCTCCGGTTTTCAACTGAATACTCCGATTTTTTATTTAAAAAACGATTGAAATATAGCAATGTTTCGCATAATCATTCCGAATCACGGAAAATTAAGGAAATAAGTAAAATTAATTGAGTTGGCCAATATAACCCAAGCGCAATTAACCTTGATTAATTTGTTAAAACTATTAAAGCAGCAGTAAACAAGGAAATCGTCCACAGTTTAATTTTCTTTCTTAAATTAATTTTATTTGCAATAGCTATCAGAAACAGAATGGATTAAAAATTCAATTTGGTTGAATCTGAATATAAATAAATTCAGATTTTTTTTTTGTATTTTTTAAAATCTTGATATTTACTTGATTATGTAAGCAGACATCCCCAGGTTATTATTATTTCTTCTTCTTTCCTTTCGGATGGTACGATGGAGCCTACCATTTTTGTCGGAACCGTTTCCTCTTTGTACTGATATTTATTTTTCAGTGGATCACGGATAGTCTAAAGGAGACCATTCAACTACGCCTTACTACAAAGTATAGAATCAATGGCGACAGAGCTCCAGGAACTTTAACAAATTAAAATCCACGGACGGTGATAAATCGCTCCTAGTTCTACGGATTACGGCCGTTCAATATATTCTTCAGGTAAGCCTCCGGTGAAAAGACAAAGGCTTTCCTATTGGTCTTCCATCTCAATCCCCATCCATGGTACGGATGCTTCACCTTCTTATACAGATCCATAATGCTTCAGACCTTATACAGTTTTTTCCCAAAATACTTCGATTTAAAATTTCTCATCTCTCTTTCTATGTAAATCATTTAGGCCCATCTTTCAGAGTCATACGAGCATAAAAAAAAACAGGCAAATAATCATAGACCATAGTGGTAAATAATCATAGATTGTCTCTTTACTTACTTTGGGACTGAAGATGAATGGATGAATACACCATTTATATATTTTAATTAGGGCATAGGCTGCAATTAAACTTTAAAATTTATATTTAAAAAACAAAACAATTAAAAGATAGTTTTAATCCACCAAATCAGAGGAAATGACACGTTAAAAAAAGTCAAATTTATCTAACGTTATTCAATATAAATCACCCAATCTCAGTCTGGGTAATCTTGCAGGGTGTTTCAGGGTTAAGTAGTCAAACTGAAAATTTGAGCTAAGAACATCAAAAAGTTCCTCTGTAGGTATTTTAGAAAACGCTTTGTTTAGGAGATATTCACAACTAAAGATTTTCATTGTTATAAATTATTTAGGTATAGTAAATAGATAAAACTTAGATGGTTTGTTTCAAGTAGTATATTCATTAAATGTAAGCCTTAACATTCATATTAAATGCTCAAATTTATTTCCTTAAGCATTATGAACGGTTCGGCTTCTTTGATCAACAGCAGCAGTGGCAGAACTGCACTCTATATTTGTTATTTCAAAATACCTATACAATTATCCTTCTTCGTAAAGAATTAAGGTCATGAAATTAGTTTGAGTTTCAATCAGATGGTTGTCCTACTCACTGAAGAGGTCCACGACAACGACTAAATGTTAATTTTCCCAATCAACGGATTGGCCGTGCAGGACCAGTGGCTTGGTTCTCCAGACTTGACACGACTTTTTTGCTTGGTTTGACATCAAACAAAAAGTCTACGAAAGACCGATCAATGATCTTAACTCTTTACGAAAAAGGATAATTGAATGTTGTGAAAAATAAATATATTCTGTGCCGTTCTGCCACTGTCGAAGGAAGATGCCAAGCCTGTCTTAATGCTCAAGGAAATCACATTGAACAACATTTAATATGAATGTTAATGTTTACATGTAATGAATAAAGTAGTAGGAACAATATAAAATAAGTTTTATTAATTTATTATTCCTACATAATTCATAACTATGGAGATATTTAGGTTTGAATATCTCCTAAACAAAGTGTTTGCGGACATACCTGCATAGGAATTGTTCCTTGTTTTGTCTTGATTTCAAACTTTCAGTTTGGCTACTTAACAGTGAAACACCCCTATAATGAATAGACTTGGTGAGGTATCCACATTTCAGAGAATTTGGCCCTGAAGATTCTTGGATTCCTGAGTCGATCCAGGGCTGATAGGACAGAATATAAATTTTCTACTCAAAGCTGTAGCTGGCAGGTGTGAGTAGCTTGCCCACTGGACCGGCCATCCCTCTCCAAACTGTAATTTATCATCCCTAATTAAATTCCAGAGGAGAGAGCAGGTGCCTTGTGGTATCTGGAAATATTATTCTTACTGGAAATACTGCCCACTTCTTGTATTTGACTTCGCTATTAATATATTGTTAAAGTAACTGTTAATGGAAAGATAAATGATAAATAATATTACGAATTAGGCAGATTCGGTGCTAAACTATTCAAGACCACCAAACATCAACATCAGTTTGCTAGACCGGATAGCTAATATATCTCGTATATATATAGAATGAAAAGGCAGCTTTATTCTGAGATTAAGTCCCTTTGGCATAACAAACATGGACAGAAAATGATGCATAATATGAATCTGGCCAGAAGGCTACATTATACAAATCATAAAGTATTTACAAAGTGCCAAAAAAGTACGAATAATAACAAGATCCTAAGCAATTAAAGATAATAAATAAATTAAAATTGACAATTAAATACATGAGCTAGAATGCAATAACTTCTTTACATATTGTATATCTTCTTTACAAAAATAAAATCCAATATTCAATACTGATTCAACCTTCTTAGGGAGCATATAGTAACTAATATGTATACATAATATACTATATATATATATATATATATATAAAATTGTCGTGTCACAGTGTTTGTAACAGAACTCCTCCGGAACGACTTGAACGATTCTTATGAAATTTTGTATCTATATTCAGTAGGTCTGAGAATAGGATATAAACTATTTTTCATACCCCTAAGTGATATTTGTCGGCCATTGTTATTGTTTATGTGTAATTTAAATCCACCAAGTATGGAATTTTACACGTTTGGTCATCAAAGATATCACCAGGAATTTTATTGAAGCAGCAATATTTACTGGAATCTTTAAATGAGAAGTCGTCCTGTAGCCACGTATTCCAATGATACCATCAGAACCCATCATACCGTTCAAAATACTTCAATTTGATATAAGCGTGGCTTTTGCTAAGACCATCAACAAGTCTCAAGGCCAGACAATTTCGAATTGCGGTTTGGACCTAGAACATCCAGGTTTCTCCAAGGGACAATTATATGTTGAATGCTCACGTGTTAGTAAACCATCTAATCTCTTTTTATTAGCAAAGGACAGAATAACAACAAATAATTT
Organism: Arma custos; assembly: GCA_037127475.1. Classification (NCBI taxonomy): domain Eukaryota; kingdom Metazoa; phylum Arthropoda; class Insecta; order Hemiptera; family Pentatomidae; genus Arma; species Arma custos. Next base: position 5,576,466 of record CM073761.1, on the reverse strand, counting down.
GCATCGATTAGTGCTCAATTACATTAAAATAAATAGTTATAATTTAAAAAAATATTACTAACCATAATTAAAAATCAACCATGATATACCTCATTCATTAAACTAATGTTTATATTTTATCAGTTAAGAATTTTGTATATCGTTTATTTATTATATAATATACTTAGATATAAGATGAATAAAATATAAAATCAAATATCTATTTAATTCATTTTTTTTGTAGGCTATTACATATTACCTAAATTTGAAAACCAAAATTTCTGCGCTAATAATATAGCCTAATCATGAACCATCGCTTGTAACGTATTGCTTATTAAAGTTTCAATAATTAATAGATGGAACAAGTTAATAACTTTAAGACATCACAAGAACGCTGGAAGTAATTCCAGAGTTTTAATAAAAATAAGCCTCAAGAAAAATTATTGATCGGGATTGTAATTATTCAAATTTAAATATTAAAGAATGGTTTGTCAGCAGAGTGATTAAGTGTCATTCATTTTTTTATAATAAACTAAAGTCTGAAATTTTAAATAAATTCATCAGGAAGCATCGCATTAACTTTATACTAAAAGCCTGGAATGATGCTTTAACATAAAATTGAATATTGCTTTTTCTTTTTCTGGATTTTTCCCCTACTTTATTCAATGTCGTCACTGCCTTCATCTTCTGTGAGTAACTAAAATTCTTGTGCATTTATTTATTTTATCTTAGATGCTGTAAGATAAAGTGAAATTTCTTGTTAGCGTCAAACAACATTTATCGTCAAGCAGTAAGTATTATAAAGTCAGTTCGGAATATATAATAAATTCCGAGCCTAAACAGATTACAGAATAACTTGTCATGTGATTATTTGAACTTTTTTACTCTATCCATCTATATATATATATATATATATATATATATATATATATATATATATATATATAGAGAGAGAGAGAGAGAGAGAGAGAGAGAGAGATAGAGTGAATTTTGACAGAAACAGTAAGGCAAGGAAATCTTTGTACGAAGCAAGCCCAGGAAAAGGTGCAGAGAAACTTATTACAGTGTGAGTAAAATTATACATATAAATTAGCACTTCCGGATTGCCCAATTAGCTAATACTTGTTGTTATGAATGATTTTTTTTCTGTTTTAAGAGAACTTAGTATATGATTGTTGCAAATATAATTTCCTTTTCGTCCTACATTTCTGATGTCCCCATCGTTTATTTGCTAGTTAAAATACAAAGGTTTGCTATGATCTGGGTCTGATCAATCATTCCTTCCAGTCCCTCATGAATGATTTTGTTAATAGAACAAAATAGTGGACAGTATGAGAATGAGTAACCTGAGATAGCAGTTTCGGGTCAGGTAATTAAGGGCCAACTCGCATGTCATAAAAGTAGAATCTTTTAGGATATGTTGCTAGTTGTGAAAACAAGAAAAATCGTTAAGACAGTTAAGTGTTATTTGGGACTCGGCAAACATTTGAGAAGTTCTTTCGCACGAAATGTCTCCTCTACCGAACCCTCGTCGGGTGTGGAACCGATTCCGCCATCTTCATCAAACTCGGGCATCAAAGTGTTGGAGCTTATAGAAAGGAAGTCTGCTTAGTGGTTGTCGAAAATATGATTGAAGAATTGCTTGAAAAAGTGAGAACTATTGGCAGGATGCCATTCAGGACATCGATGATGGTCTTGCTAGGTCCAACCCGGATCATAGCGTCAAGGAGAAGAAGAAAAACTTAAGCGGGAACCTTATAGTGCTCATTCGCTCAACAGTAACGATTTGTTATTGTAAATGTATTAACTTTACGAAATAGTGCACTTAAGGGAAAAGGTTTTAATAAATATCAACATGGTATACTTCTATACAACTGCTTGAAGTTGTATAGACGTAGAAGGAACACTCCGTCTTGACCATAAACTCTCTGCCTCTGCTCCGCCCACTATTTTCTCTCGCCCCCATTTCCAGGACTGTTTATATACTCTTCTTTAGAGTTCACTCGATATTTTTTTAAACTTAAAGAACAAGACTTCCTCGGAATTTGTATAATAATAATAATCCATTAAGTGAATAGAATGAAAGATGGCATGAGATAAAGGCAAGTAGAGAAACTACCCACTGATAGTACTCAAATAACAAATTCATCTTAGATGGTTTGAGTGGGAATAAAGTTCGTCAGGAAAGGATTAATATCGGGTTCGGCCAAAACCAGCAACAAATAGAACATTGAGATCATTATGGATGACTTTGTTCGTAACAAAGTAAGGAGGATTGAGGATTTTACGAAGGATTTTGAATTGTAAGGATTGGATACCAGGGGAATTCGATGATTTAGTGGGGCTCCAAAGCACTATTCCGTAAGTACAGATGAGTCTAATGGTTGTCATTTATACGAGTCTTTAATTAATTAATTGGGAGCTTAGAGCGTTTGTCTAGTAAATGATGTAGTAGCCTGAAACGGCGAGCTGTTGGTTGTCGTTTCAGTCTAGTATAAGGATTCCAAGTCAAGCGCTTGTCAAGGTGTAGTCCTAAGTACCGGACCTGTTCAACAGGAATCAGGGGATGTTATTAAACGATACAGGAGGGCAGGAAGTCGTCGGAGGAATTGGTGAAAGCTAAATCGGTAATAGGGACACATTAAATTGAATGATTTCAATCTGTTTCTGTTCTTAAGTTATTTTTTAAATTTCATTTGAAAACCAAAAAGGATGTTTATTATGAGTCAAGGAAAGTATTATACATTATGTGGTCACGTAGTAATTATTTTTTGAAGTTGTAAGTAGCTTTGTAATGATTTCAGAATAGTCATAGACAAATAGGGTCCTCGGGTCTTGTCTGCCAGGTTGTCTCGACTTGCTAATGGGTGAATTTAATACCAATCTAACTGAAGCAGTTTCCTTCAGAAAAAAAAACCAGATTACTGTTTTAATCATGGGACAGTGCATAACAGGTGCGATCAATAGAGAAGATCTCACAATAGTAGTTTATTTAGAGAGTGGAGTGGAGAATGGTAAATATAAATAGAGAGAAACATGGAAAAAACAACACTTCAAAACAATATGGCATCACTATATAAAAATTGTGTACCTATTTCAATTTCTATATTGGCTTGTTCAATTTATCTAATAAACCAATATTTGAATATAAAATTAAATTCATAAGATATGTTATTAATTGTCATTAGTTTTTTGAGGAACACATCCTTTCCCTTGACCCTCCCCCTCCGATAGGAGGAACTGACGGCAAAGACTATTGGGCCTAAGAACAACCGACTTGAAACCCGGCCCTGTTTGTGCTCAGAAGACTGTAATCTGTACAAATTAATTGAGATCTTTTCTCGAATTGATAAAGCAGATGAAACGATGGGATTCAAATATTTTTTTAACTTGCGTGTTTTTGGGAAACGGATTATTACCGTTATTTATTGTTTATTATTATTAGCATAGGGAGCGGAATGGCCCTAGGACAGACCACTGAGTAGCAATGCCCAAGGTCCTAGGTTCGCTGCTATGGCAGACTTTTATGTAATCTGTGAGCGGCCAGGGAAGAATCATTTGGTATCGGAAAACTAGAGCTTCCACAACCTCTAGGGGGGAGGACCTGGCGATGGAGCGTGATCTAGGACAAACCACCTGCACAACCGTTGTCCAGTATATATATATATACACACACACACACACACACACACACACACACATACTCATTTATTTATTAATTAATTAATTTATTATTTATTAAATTAAGGGTGTTTTAATATAATTGATGGTATATGTTACTCATGTCAAATGATTTGCGTAAAAAATATGTTTATGCTTTATTTTCCTTGTTTAGTAGAAAATTCATTAAGTGATTCCCTGATCAGGATCATTGTGAACCATGTTACTTTGTAGCAGGGCAATAGAAAACAAAAATTAAATACATTACTAAAAAAATCAAATACCAGTTATGGCACTAAGAAACTAAAAAAAAATTTATAAATCATTTTTTTTTTAAATAAGTGTAGGAAGTTACCTACTTCATCAAAAAAAGTTTTATAAGATTTGTCTTCGGTTGGCTGATCATGTCGCTAGCGTGCAAATAAATGCCACTACAACGATGCGTATTACAAAGCAGATACAGAGGCGTAAAGCGATTGGTAAGCCAAGACTAAGATGGACGGATTGCGAAGCATATGATGCCAAAAAAGCTGGAGTGAACATCTGGATAACTCCAGCCAGGGATATATATTAAATAGAGCATGGCGATTGGTGTTGGAGGAGGCCAGGACTCGCTTGCGCGTTGTTGCACCAATATAATGATAATAGCTAAACATTTTTTTCATTTTCTGAGGAGTAATTATATTTTGGTGTATTCTTAGTGCGATGAAAATGACATAAAGATGTTTTCACGTGACAAAGATTGTATATTTTTTAAACCTCATATATTATATTTCATTTTGTTGGAGTTAACGACGCATTTTTTTAGGAAGCGGAGTGGCTCAGTGGTAGAGCACTGAGTTGCCATGCCGGAAATCCTAGTTCAAATCCCGCTGCAGGGCAGTAATTTTATTTAGTCTGTTTGCAGTCGGAGATGGATCATATTCTAGGACCCTCCTGGGGTTCACCCTGCCTCTATAAAATATTATAAAAATAGATTAACCAAAATAAGGGAGGGGAAATCTGGCGGTTGAGCGTGACCTAGGACAAGTCACCTCCTTGCAGAACCGTTGTCCTTGAATCAGTACAGTCTCTACCTTGTACTGAACCCCAGACCCTTCACGGTTGTAGTGGTACAGGTTTTTTTTTTTTTAATGAAGCATTCATATTGTTGCAAAATAACAATCCTGCTCCCCTAAAAGGTTCCACAGATGGATCATTTACAAGAAATAGTGGTCGAAGTGGTGGATTTATCTTCTTTTTTATCTTACAAAAGTGATCTGAAAACTGGAGAGTATTTCCAAAACTATCCGGGGTAGGAAACTCAATTTAGTAAGTTATCCAATCCCCTAGACCATTCTGTTCTTCAGTTCTTATCATTCTGTTCTCACAATAGCCGTTGTACCATCAGATTACACCTACCAAAAGCTGATCACCTTTTGTTTTTTTCAATAATGTTTTTAAAAAAAGGAGAGAATAACGGCACCCCTGATGTTTATAAATACTTATACATTGCAAAAATACCGACATAAAACAAATTTCTCTTCTTTCATAAAAATAAATAAATAAATTCTAATTTTTTTAATGATATGAATTTTTTTTTTTTTTCAAAACTAGATCTAGTGTTCTAAAAATATATACTAATGCCTTTACGCTCGTGTTTTTTTCCCACAAAAATGTCACCAAAAACATCAGTTTTTTTTATAATGTATTTAAAAAGTTTATATTTTTTTATTAGTCATTTTTTATTTATACTTTTTTGATTTGTCGTATATAATAAGAACATTTCGAAACCTGCGAGCAGCACACGGGTTGGTGCGTTCGAATCTATACTTTTTTTAATGGGAATTTTTTGTACATCGGTAAACCTAAGAATTAACAACACAAATAAATGAAGGAATATCTGTTGCTTATAATTTCCCACTTCGTCCCATCTACGCTACTAAGATCTTTTCCATTATCTTGTTTGCGTAATTGACTCCAGTGCCCTTCCCACTAACTACCCTATTCTTTCAGTTCATTTTTATGTAGTTTATTATTAAAGATTTTTTTGGATCCTATTTATTACCCTATTACGAGTTGCCCTGCTGGAAGCCAAAGGATCACAAATCCGGCTTGTGGAAGATTTGATTTAATATGTGAAAAGCCGGGGATGAATCCTTTGGTAAGTAGGAACCTCCTAGAGCTCAGCTAGGTACCCAAAATAGGTGGAGCGTGATCTAGAACAAATCACCTCGCTGTACAACCGTTGTCCAATTAACAGCGCAGTTTTTACGACGTACTAAAATCAAGACTGTACATGTATTATAGTGGATAGTTTTTATTCTGTTTTTTTTTTTAATAAGTTTAATATTTTTTAATTCCTTTCCTTTATGAATTTTCTGAACGAATTATTATCAGAAAATCTAAAAATTGTTAAAACTTAATAAAACAGTGAGCGTTTAGTATGGAGGTATTCCAAGTTTTAGGGCCCTGCAGAGACTTATAAAGAAGTATTTACCCCCGCACGCTAAGCCCTACTTGGCAGTGGAGTGTAAAGCAAACAGTCCCGTGCCTTCATTGATTCATCAACTCTAGGGTCACATCTTATCCTGTTTCCTCTCTTCCAATCCTCGAGGACTCCCTAATTCGAGTGGTTATTGGTATAACATAAATAAAAAGCACAACATCCGTATGAATTTCAAGTATATGTTTCTTCTTAGACAAATATTGGGTCGGTTCATATGAAAGTTTCGTTTTCAAAGCAAAGGTATTTAGTATTTAAACATAAAATCAAAGTATTTGGATTCAAAATATCAGTTTCTATACATTTTCCCCAACGTGTTATCAAATTTTCAACCCCAGAACTGAAAAATTCAGCGTTTTACTATGAAAGAAAGTTTGACAAAGCGGTTTTGCCTTGAGAATCATTTTCAAAAATTTCACCCTTAACGGAGTTTTCCTTATTTCTGAACAGATGAAAATCTATTGGAGATAATTCTGGCAAATAAGTTGGGCGTGGGAGAACTTAACCTGTCGTGAAACATGATTCCTGGATTTGTCGTGTAAGAGTATTGAACCCTCCTGATTAAACAATGTAGGTTTTGCTTCGATGAGTTTTTGTTGCATTAAGTCAATATCTCTGAACTACGGATGTGGATGCGATGGATTTACCTCTGGGTTGAAAGGAGAAATGAATTATTCCTGCCTTTAAAAACTACACCGAAACCAATAACTTTTTTGCATGCAAAAATTTCGCTAACCGATTGAGAATGGTCCGTTCGTTACAACACCCTTCCCAGAACAAGGTGGTAATGTTTCTTGCAACTTGGGTAGCCGCGTGTGCTCGTGATCGTTTAATTGTAATGATAGTAAATATTATTAAAAAATAGAGGATTAATAACAGCTAATTGCAATTTATAAATATTACCTTGACAAACAACAGAAGTCCACTAATTTCACTTTGAATCTTAGAAATAATAAAAATGGACATTTCATATGAATTAGGTTCAGGATTTTCATTCGTCAGTATTTTCTTAATTGTTAAAATTTATCAAAAAAAATGATGTGCCATATTTGATCGGTTCAATTAAAAATATTTTTAAAAATTGGTAAATCTCAAAGCTCCTGTTCCTGACTTCTTTAAGCCATTATACAAAATATAAAAAATGGAATGCATAAATTAAAATAAAATTAAACAAGCTACATCTTATTCAAATGTATCGATTTTAGGACTGTTCTTTCAATACCGAGAATGCGATGAAATAAGATTATGGCCGTTTCCGTATACACTATTTAAAAAATTACCTATAAAATAAACCTTAAATTAAAAAAGAATCATTACTTTATTCATCCAAAATACTCAATATATTGAAAATGTACTGAGTGGGTGCTCAAATAATAATAATAAGGTACAAAAGAAGTACTAAACTGAACTTCAATAATATCGAAGTATCTCTAATAAACCGTTGAGTGTCTGCTGTAATACGATGAAATGAACAGTTATATTTGTGGAGGAAAATGGTCCCTGAAGAGGTCAATATATTTCTCTTAGATATGGAGAAATGTTTATTAAATATCCAACGTTTCGACCTACATTGCAGGTCTTCTTCAGGGCTAAATATGCAAAATGCAGACAATTGAAAATTACAAAATTGTTAAAAATTAATAAGTATGGTAATATTATATTATATTTGCTTATAAATTTTAACTTTAATTAATTAATTAATTGCCACTGGCTCTACAACCCAGCACGGGTCCTGGCCGCATCAAGGCGTCGCCTCCACTCTTCTCTGTCCTGCGCCAAGGTCCTCCAAGCTCTGGATCTAAGTCGTGGACGCCCACGTTTTCTTTAATATTTACTTATTTTTAACAATTTTGTAATTTTCAATTGTCTGTATTTTACATATTTAACCCTGAACAAGACCTGCAATGTAGATGGAAATTTTGGAAATCTAATAAACATTTCTCCATATCCATATCCATAGAGAAATTTATTGACCACCACCCGGACCATTTTCTTCCACAATTTGTAAAATGGGGCTTGGTCCGCCGTTGTGCAGGAAGTACTCCCCTAGTGTATATAAAAATAACTTCTTTCTACCATTATATAGGAGGCTTTGAGCCATGTTTAAAACAGGGAAAAAGATATATCACTTATTCATGCTGTGGGCCGCGTAGTCTTCTACTCGAGAGGGCCTAAGTAAGTAGACCAAAGCAATAACGGAAGGAAAGAGTGCCGTCGAGAGAGAAAAATAACATGGGATGCCGTTACCAGATCCAGGGTTACGTTCAAGTTAATACTCAGGTCCGCCTTTATTGTTCTCATGCTAATATCCTATAACAAAAATTGATCTAAATTGGAGATACTTTGAATCCGTGTATAGCCAGTTATAGACTTTGTACAAATTAACAACAATTATTTAACAACAACTGAATTTCATTGTGCTGAAAAATATTTTACATATGAGCTTTCACCTACATTCTGTTCAGAATTCGAAGTTTTAAATATAATAATAACGCTAATAAAACGGCATTAGCGATAACAAGTTGTTATTAAAAATTGTTAATATTAAATAAATAAAGTAGCTACATTAATAGAATACCTTGTGCAATAATAAGCAAATGGATGAATTGATAAAACAAAATTAACTACTTCGATTGCACGGAAGATTCTAACTTCACTCATATAAATGACAATTATAGTACCTATTTAGACTTTCGGAAGAGAGCTTTGGGACTCTACTCCATCGAATTCCATCTCGTATCCAATCATTACGATGAAATGTCTTTCGCAAAATCCTTAATACTACTTACTTTGCTACGAATAAATTCATCAGCCCACTGATTCTAGTAGTACTGGTTGGTTTCTTAGGAGTTAATATTCACGTGGAATCCTCATACAAGACTGAAATGACAAGAAACAGCTCGCCATTGCAGGCTACTTCTACACTTACTAGACAAACATTCTAAGCTCCTAATTAATTATAAAAGCCTCATATACATTATAAACCCTGTTTAGAGCTTCGGAGTAGAGCTTGGGGATTCCACTCAGCCATCGAATTCATCTCGTATCCAATCCTTATTAATTTGCTGCTGATTTGCATGATTTGAATCCGATAACAGTCCTCTCATGACAACTTTTATTCTCACTCAAACCCTCTAGTTTCAAACATAGTTACTCCTTCGATTCCCGATAATCCTACGAGCCATCTGAAAAGAAGATGGCCTTGTGACCTTCTAACTTGATTTTTTTATTTGAGTACTTCCAGTACTACGCCCCATTAGCTCATGCCACTGGGTATCATTCATTCTATTTCCTTGTTGTATTAAAATGCAGTTGTAAATTTCAATAAACAAATTTAAAAAAAAAGAAAATAATTTTAATAAAGGAGATATATTAACTAGATCCCAAATATTTATATTTTCGTTGTGTCCTTGTGACGAGAATTCCAGTTCATAAATGTGTGTGGGTTTGAATCCCACTAGGGCCAATTAATACTAATTTCTTGAACGTCCTGTTACGGGTAGTATAGCTCCTATTCTGGCTAAGGACTATTTGAGAAATGTCATATTATCCACTCTTATTCCATCTGTTAGCGGCCGGAGATGGAACCTGTGGGATCTAGGATACTCCTGGGGTTCACTCAGCCTCAATAAAGTGGGTACCCAAAATAAGGGGTAAATTCGGCGGTTAAATGTGATCAAGGATAAATCATCTCCATGCACGTGACGACGTGCAAACGTTATCCAAGAAACAGTGTAGTCTCTACCTTCTACTGAATCCCAGACCCTTTATGGATTATAGTGTTATTTTTTTTTTTTTTTTAGAAGTCATATCAAAACCGTGAACACACCATTTTTGGGCCCGAGCTTTACGTTAGTTAATTTTTTCTAGGAACGATTTTTTTTCATTCTCCCCAAATGAAAATCTTCTATGAATCATGACAGTCCTATGTTGGTCACCTCACGGTAGTAAAAAAGAAATAAATAAAAGAAGAGATGGGGAAACCCAGAGAGAATGACCGTAGACCTCGTTGGCCGGAACGTCCACGCTAGGAAACAATGCCCGACATTGTCTAAAAACTCTGTTATTGTCCCTTGCCTTCCATTTAAAAAAAAATTCAGAAGTAATTCGAGTAAAAACGTTTTTATTGAACCTTAACGCATTTTTATTGCATATTTTTTAAATCCATGGCGTATGTATGATAATGAGGCGTATTTAATTAAAATTGAGGACAAAATAAATGACTTGTAATGTAAGGTTATGGACTGTTATCCGCTATTGTTTAAATCTTTGTGTTTGTATTGCTTAAATCCTTAGTTACGCCGTCCTTAGTTTCACCCAACTTTGGGGTAATCCGAATCAATCATATTTGAATGTTGTGTGAATGTCCGAACTCCTTTCTTCATTGGAGATTTTGATGGTTCGCTTAGTTCTCGCCTCCAACCTTATCCTCTGCTCTGGGGTCAAACTCTTGGCAGTTCCATCCTTAGCATATTCACCGTAACATCGAGCTCCTTATTTCACTACATGCTTCCTTTAAACCAGTTCGGCTTGGGTTTTTTATTTCTAAGGAATTAAAATTTTTTTTTGTAAGCCTACTTGCATTCATTCGCAGTCTATGCCTGTAGAAATTAACCCGCCTTTTCCTCATTATGTTGGTGATTCATTCCGTAGCATTGTAAAGGGTCCCATTTGCTATGACTACTCAAGGTTAGGTTGTCGTTCTTATTCTGATTAATGGAAATTGAAATACACGAAATGCAATAGTAAAATGCTAATTCTAGATCTCTCTTCCATTTCTTATAGAAATGCTTTGCTACTGTTTCTTGTTTTGTCTATTTCATCTTCATATCGAAATCCATTTGATGAATATCCTTTTTCACATAATTTGATCTTTGGAAATTCTGAACTTCTGGTAATATTTCACAGCTACTTTTTTCGAAGACGGCTATTCCCAAAGTGTTATTCTGTTCATATTAAAAAGACAATGAAAAAATTACTGAGGAAAGAAACACCAAATCATATTTAATAGATAGTATAGAAAAATACAAAAAAAGAAAATTAACAAGACAAAAAAAAAACAACACGGAAGACAATTTAATAACGGAAATGAGACGAATAATAAGATGAGGTTACACGAGATAAGAAGTTAGGTTTAATGGCGGCCTCCTAAATCACAAGTACCCAAAAAATTATTTAAAAAATTAACACGGAGTTCTCCATCAAGGATAAGTCTCCTCACCAAAAAGTCGAAAATTGAAAAGGAAAGCGAAATTCAAGATTTGAAAATCTTTTTTCACTTGTGATTGATTATTTTCACTTCGCTCAAGCTATAGTTAGAATATTTTTATTTTAAAGAGAAAAGATATGCCCCCGGCCGGGATTCGAACCCGCAACCTCTGTGTCTCCACTGTCACGGAGAGAAAATAAAAATATTTAAAAATCAGAACAGCTGATCAATAATTATAAAAAATTATATATAGTTAAAATATTTACAATATTACAGTTATAAACAGCACCGTAAACATTAATTTAATGATTGGTTTATAAAATATGATTTTTTTTTTATTTAACTAAAACAAACGATATTAAGCTTAAGAAAAAAAAATGAAACAAACTTATGGCACCAATTATAAAGTTACTGTCTATGTCTGTCTATGGGATTATAGATAAATGTCATCAATGATTAATAAAATTAAATGTATTTTATTGTTTAATTAATATTTCTGTCAACTTAATATTGGTGATTAATTATTACCAATAAGGGTAATCGATTGTGAGTTGAGATAACAAAGGCGATTAAAGTTATTAATGAATTTGGAGGGCATTTTGGATTCCAAACTGTTTTGGCAGTTTCGTCTTACTTATGAAAATAAATAAATACAGTTATAATTACATTATACATTTATAAAACAAATTTATTTATAATTTTTGTGAGAAATTTTAAATAGGGGAAACTTGTTGAGTTCTCCTTTAATTTATTAAAAATAGACAAAATAATCGGTTTTTAAATCATAACAGATGGGACTTTTTTAATAGTTTAATGTAAGAAGTTTTTTTATAAACTACTTGAATAATTTAAACATATTTTTATGTATTACATAAATAAAATTTGCTTTAATCACCTTTGGGATTCCCGGTACTGACAGTTTATTAAAGCGATTTAAAATATATTTCGATTGCGAAATATATTAATTATTAATGCTGATACTAATTAAAATTATTTTAATAATAACTTATTTGGATGTATCGTCTTGTTATTTACATAAAATGTTGTCCAAAGAGGTCACGTTGATCCGAAGTAATTTTAGAACAGCTGTGCAGCGACCTATGCCGGTCTTATCAAGCACAGAGATGATGGAGGAATTTTAAAATATCAATTTACCATACCTGAATTATTTATTGTTCAATTTAATAATTCAAACTGAAAATTTTCTTTTTGTTCACTCATGTCACAACGTTTAATATAAACGATTCAAAAGGCAGCGTGAGGGAATGTCTGGGTGATTCCCATTTAAAATATTATAAACGAAAGGCATTTAAAAAAAAATTAGATGATGATACATGCAAGTTTTAAGGCCACATCTATTCAAATTATCGTCTATTTGTTCAAATATTGAGAACGTTTATCTATGTTTCAAAATATATTTAAATACCTCCCTGCACAACAATTGGGTTCGAAACAGTAGATTTCTTATCATGAACTGATTTCAAGATCCTTCATAGGATGTTGTTATTCAGTTTTCAAAATGTTTAATAACACGGTCTTCTAAAAAGAAATGGTCAAGTTTTACTTTAACGAACTTTCTTAAAAAATTATAGCAAATTATTATATCACTAAAATAGAGCCAAAAACTCAAAAAGAAACACTATTATGTATTTGTATGTTGAACGTTTTGGTGGTGGGGTGCTGTCTCATGTTTGGAGCCTGTTTGGGCTGTTGATCGTTGGGATGTATTGCACCTTTTTCTTCGAGATGTGATTCACATAACCCCCTTTTTTGTTTTTGGTGTCTTGATAATGCCTGAATAGGCGAAACGTCGACTGGTAAGTGGGTGTAATTTTGAAACATAAGGCTTTGCATTGTGGTTTTTCCCAATTGCATTATAGCAAATTATTATAGTTTTTTTTTTACAAACCTGGAAAAAAAAGTAATACTGGTTAAGCAATTTTAATGATGTTAACTACCCATAACTAATAAGTAATTATGAACAGGTAAGACCATTGTTTTGTCGTCAACATAATTAAATATTCTTTAATTGGAGCTCTTCATTAATTTGCGGAATGATCGTTCTCTTAAGATAATGGCGTAAAAAAAACAACTAATAATTTCCGATACTTAAAGTTTATTATTATAGAGTATTTATAATCGATACACTTAGTGGCATTTTATGCATAAGCGATTATACTGGAGGCATAAAACATAATTTAGTGAATTGATTGAATAAATGTTAATTACATTGCATTTAATTTATTATTGTACTTTGTATTATTTTGTATTAATACTTTAAGAATAACGAGAAGTAAATATAACAAATGTTCAAGGAGAAATAGTTCAGAAGTCGCAGTAAATAGAAGACATGTTCTTATTCTCAAATAAAATACCAGTTATTACACGAGGGAACCAGCATCCTTGGGATTTCATATAGGCGACCGAATCCACTTATATATCTTTTCTTTTTTTTTAAGGCTAGGATATTTTTTATCTTTTGTACTGAGGGTATATATATATATTTTTTTTTTCTCCACAATTAATAAGTTTCTTCAGGTTCTTGAGGTCCAGTTATAAATATAAACCTATATTTTTTACTATTATTCTCATATATCTTTGAATATCTTCACCTATTAATTTCTCAAAAATAATGACTAGTATAACTTAAGAGCTCAGTTTAAAGTAGTAAATTGTAAAGGTATTTAAAAATTTTAAATTCACTTTGCCGTTTTATAATAGAACCAATAAATTTTTTTAAGATTAATTTATTGATATTTACAACTGTAATAATATTACAACAAGTAAATCTACTAATAAGAACAAATGACATGAAAACAAAAAACAATTTTGAAGAAACTACCCATTGGTAGCACTCCAATACAGTTCTATAGTAGAAGGTCTCGAGGCCATCTTCTTTTCAGACGCCTCGGAAGGTTATCAGAAATAGTATGGGAAGCAAGTTGAGAGACTAGCGGATTCAAGTGTGTATGGAGCTTGTCATGGGAGGATAGGTATCTAGTTTGGGCGAAATCAGCAACGCATGGGATATTAATATCATGATGGATGAGTTTGTTTGTGACATAATAAGGAGCATTGAGGATTTTGGATTGTAAGGATTGGATACGAGCTGAATTGGATGGTTTAGTAGAGTCCCAAAGCTCAACTCTGTATGTCCATATAGGTCTGATAACTGTCATGTAAATGAGTCTTTTAAAATTAATTAGGAGCTTAGAGCGTTTGTCCAGTAAATTTTGAAGTAGGCAAAAACGTCCAGCAGTTTTTTTGTCTTTTCAGTCTTGTATGAGCCAATAAAAATCAAAATCAAACATTCCTGAAATTTTTTTCATGCATTAACTTAAGATGTTCAAGAAACGTGTATTAAACAATCACTATACATTATATAAAAAATCGGTTTTGTATTTTAAAATTAAATTTTTCGGGGTTTTATAAATTATTTTAAGATAGATGGACTTTCCAATATATATTTTTTAAAAATATATATCTTATATATCCATAGTCTCGGTAAATCGATTTTTTTTTCAAATGTTTTTTCTACTTAGGGAAACGGGATAGTTTTATTTTCTAAGTCAGGCATTGGCTTGAAAAATAGATATTTGAACTAAATTTAAAGCAAAAACTGCTAGAATGACAGGGTTCTGCTTAAATCAATACAGTTGTAATAATAAACGTTGAAAATAGTAAAGTATAGATTGTAGATATCGTTTTCCACACATTTTTGTGTGGTGTGTCCCAAAATTATTCATAACTAAGAACTAACTTTTTTTTTTTTAGTAAGGGACAACTAAAAAAATTTATAATAAGGATCTGATAAACAAAGAAGTAAATGAATAGAGATAAGTACGAATAATTACATTCAGCAAGGCATTAGTCTTAATTACAAAAAGTAGGCAGTGGAAATTGTTTATTAATTATAATATTATATAATTATGTTTCGGATTAAACTGTAATTTTACCGTATAATGAAAATATAATTACAAAAAATAAAGAAAATAGCTTTACGGCAGATTATACATTCTGTAATTCAAGGACACTCCAAGGTCATTAGTCGTAGCCTAACCCTTCAAGACAAAGAACGCGGCTAGAAAACCATTTGAAGATCCTTTAATAAGATATATTATACAAAAAGTGAAAAATATGATGGGTAGATGTTGAAAAATTGTAAACAAGCTATCAGGGATAATGGATATTAAAATTTTGTATACACAGAATATATTGCACTTTTTTGCAGGCAGTAAAGGAAGTATTGTAATCGCGAAATGATTCGATTTTTTTAATCTAACGAACATGTGAACATTTGAATTATCACAGAATTCACTTTGTCTGGTCTCTATTAGACGTCAGCAAGTTCGCTGGCACTTTTCATTACATCTTTTGCCAACTCAAAACCTGTTTTCCACAGAACATTAAAGTTTCGTATTTGGGGTTAATACAACATATAGTTACGCACCTTCTGATCCCTTTTTGATGATTTGAAGAAGTACCTTACTTGACGGTCTTATAAGATGTATTTTTTATTATTTATATCGAAAATATATTTTTTTTATATATAATATTTAACATTTATATATTAAAAAAAGTTTTAAATAAAGTTGAGTAAATGGAAAGAATACTTTACTTTCAAATCTTAAGCCTTATACCTCCCGTAAAATGGTGAGTGAGGCACAGGGATCGTGCAACAAATGATCTATTCTGTTTTTTACATTCATTCATTTTTCGCTATAAAGAAAGCTCTGAAAAATATCAGATTTAAATGGATAATATCACTATGATACTTGTATCACTAACCCTATAAAGGGTTTATAGTTCAGTATTTATAATAGTTCAGTATGTGGATCCATGGTTCAGGATTTATTACATCGTATAGACTGTTCTGTTTCTAAGAAAACGGGTGAGTAGGGTGATGATTTAACCGCGATCACGCTCAACTGTCAGGTTTTTCCCAACTTTATGGTATTCACTTTATAAAGGCTAGGTGAGCCCCAGGCGGGTCTGTAAATCCCACAATATTTGGTCCTGGGGCTTTCAGCAATACATGACTCTACCACAAACAATCACTATAACCACCCCTAAATTCATTTTTATTGGTATTGTAATAGCTGTAACTATTATCATTTATTTTTAATTTATTATTCTTTTGATCGTGACTATTTTTAAATAATTTTATTTTGAAGAGAAAAGATTTGTCTTGGCCGTGATTCGAACCCGGTTTATCCGCATCTCTAGAACGGTCTTCTAACCATCTAAGCTGCCAAGGCTCGTAACCAAGCCTGATAATTCCGTTCTCTTCACCGATACTATATCCCCGTGTTATCGCAATTTTTGCGATGTATACACGGGGAAGAATGTTCATTGAACATTGCTTTTATTAGGATATCGTTGACTTAGGTCAATTTTATATTTTAATTTATTATTCAATTGATGGTGATTATTTTTAAATATTTTTATTATGAAGAGAAAAGATTTTTCTTGGCCGGGATTTGAACCCGGATCGTCCGCATCTCTAGCTCGGTGCTCTAACCATCTAGGCTACCACGGCTCGTAAAATCGCATAATCGTACAAATCGCAAAAAATGCGAGAACACGGGGATATAGGATCGGTGAAGAGAACGGGTGTGTCTGGCTTGGTTACGAGCTTAGCTGGCTTGGTAGCTCAGATGCTTAGAGCACCGCGCTAGAGATGCGGACGACCCGGGTTCGAATCCCGGCCAAGACAAATCTTTTCTCTTCTAAATAAAAATATTTAAAAGTAATGTAAATATTATCTTTTTGTAATAAGTAATAAAAAATTATTTGGATAATTTAAAAATACTTGACACATAGATTTCATTTTGATTTAGTATCACTTTTTGGAAAACTGATTTATGTGTCGTTTGTTGTCCATATCAGATATTTTAATTTTTTATTTAATTATAATTTTTTTAATTCAATTATTAGTCAACTATATTTATAACAATGCAGTCAATACCTATTTGACTTAAAATAGTATTAATTTTAAATTTTATAATAAATTTAAAAATTTTAAATCAGTCAATTTTAAGTTAGAGAAGAGTTGGTCGACTGTATCTTCTATAACAAAGTATAACTTATTTTGATGTTTTAATTGACTGCACCCCCAACTATTTCTTCCTTAAATTAAAACAGTCAATTTTAAGTATAACCATGAATTTATGAATTATTTTATGTACAAATTATAATTTAGAAATAACAAATTATTTAAAATATTGTTTTAAAATTTAATCCTTTAAAATCAATGCTGGTTATTGAAGAATTTAATATGTTGGAAATAGTTATTATGATATTGTTAATACAAAATGAACTTATGAGATAAATTGTTATTCTTTATTTAAGATCCTAAAGCAGCTCAAATGCTTTTCACGGCTAATCTCAAAAATGTCAAAGGAAAATGTCGTGGCTATAGTTTTTAGTAGTTAAGTAGTTTCACAAACAGCTATTAATATTTATCTTATAAGGGTTACGTGAGGATGACGCGCTTCGAAAACTTAGGCTTTCCGGATAAAACTTATTTCTTAAGACGCTAGTTTCAATTTATGATAAAGTTATGAAAGACGATAAAATTTCATTTTGATGTCTCCTCTATCATTTTTTTTTATTTTATTATTTTTAGGTGATTTTGGCAAGTCTGTAGGTATAATTTTTATTTCTTAAAAATGCAAAAAAGTAATCAACGAAACGATTTTTCAACGGTCAACATAAGCAGTTTAATATCCAAAATATGTTTTTCAATTAATTTCTTTTATTAATATAACAATAAAAATATTTCCTCACGTCCAGGGAAGAAAAAAAAAAATAAATAAAATCAGAAGTTCAGAAATTTTATCCGTTTTTACAAATCTTTTTAAAAAGGCGTTATAAATTTTAGACGAAAAAGTTATATCATTATAAAATTAAATATCTTTTAATAACATAATTAACTAAAGGAAAGAAAAAAATTCCTATGGTTGAAAATAAATTTCTGGAAATAATAATACAGATTTAAAACTATAAATATTATAATGGTAGAAGGTAATATCGAGTGACAAAAAATGCACACAATTAAGTGATTTCTGTACTCAATAATCGTTACATTATTAATGCAAAATTATCATTTTCATTGGAAATTTGAACCGATTCTAATTGAACATTCTTGGCAAAATTATTTAATGAACATTTTATGAGCTCAGAAACTCATGCTTTTACAATTTTTTTCTTTATTTAAAAGAACATAATAAAATTATAAGTGTATAAAGTGCTCATTTAAACAGTAATAAAGCCTTGACATATTCCAAGTAAAGTTTTATTTCAAAATTAAACCCTATCTAAATCCTTGAGACTCGTGTATTTTATTAAGAGTTAATTAAAAAACTTGTTTATTGGATGAAATTCATAGGCGCTATGGTAATGGATTAATAAAGTTTGTTCACACTTATTTCTTTTTAATTATGCTATGACAAAATTGATGGTCATATGAAAAAAAAATTAAAAACCCCATAATTCGATCTTCGATTTTAACTAAACGAACACTCATGGAGAAATTCGGAAACATAGATTACTTTTTTTATTAAATTGTTTTTCTTTGTATGTTGTCATTAGGCGTCTTAGGTGAAAAATAAATACCATAAATGGTAAAATTCTTCAATGAGATAAAAGCAAGACAAAAAAAATTTAAAATATTTTTAAAAAACTGTGCCACATGTGCTAATAACGCTATCTCATTTAAATAAAACTGTAGTCAATCGGTAGCATCGGAGCCAAGTCGCATTGCCAAGTGATTTTTCTTATTCTATTTACAACAAAAGAATTTTTTTATTAAATTATCCAACAGTAACAGTTAGGTTATTGATTATTATTTGTACAAGTAAAAAACTCGTGAATGTTAATAAAAGTATTAAACTCGTAACCATAATCAATTAAAAAGACTGATTAACTTATGTAGGTATATGATTTATCAATATAATTCTTGATTCAATGATAATTGTATTTATTCAAACGTTAGCATACTATGTTTACGATAATTTAATAATATAGATAATAGAATTAATATTAATTTGATTAAAAATAATATTAATTAAAATTATATAATACTTTAATTTTCCAGGCCTTATTAGATATCTAAGCTTAAGTTATAATTGATTAGGGGATTCGATCAGGGAGCGGTGTGGGCTCAGTGGTAGAGCGCTGAATTGCCGTGCCGATAGTTCTGGTTTCAAATCCCGGCACACTTTATTTAATTTATTTGCGGCCAGAGATGGATCCTATGGGATATTTCGATGATAAGTTGGTTAATTTTAAGTTTCGTTGAATTAATTTTATTATTTTTAAATGATCCCTTTTTTTAGGATATACCTATCTTCTAATTGCGAATATCGATTGCATGCATTTAAAGGAACTTGTGCCGTTCTCCCCCACCTTATATATTCCAGCTATGTCTGGAATGATAGACCATTTCTTACCCCTCAACGATTCTTTCCAGGGCCATTTTAAAGAATATATATATATAAAAATAATAACAATTTTGTAATTTTTAATAATAATAGTTCATAAATATTGTCTTTGAAAGAAGAAAGATATGTGAGTGAATTAAAAATGAAAAAAAAAATGGTTTTTATCATAAAATACCACAGAAAATCCAGAAAATAGAGGGAATAAAACTAACATTTTAATATTCTAAAATTCTTTAGACCCTAAAATTATCTAGTTTATACGTCAACCGAATCATGTAAGCAAGAACTTAGCAGACTCATGTACATAATGTTGTTCTATCCTTAACTGTTCCTAATTTTCTTCTTGTTCCATGAAGAACGACAGCTTAAGATTTTAGAAAAGTGTTAATTTAAATGTTTATAAACCACTTTTTATATTTACAGTAATATCCGTGTTTTGTAACTGTATTAATTAATAATATAAATATTATTATGCGAAAGTTAAAAAATGATTTTATTGTCACATGTCGATATTGACTGTTTTTATCATTACTGTTCATGAATGACAGTAATAAAACTAAGAGGAGAAGGGAATAAAAATATCAATTTAAGATGGGAAATTTCTACCCATCTGAATTAGAATAGCTTTATGAGGGCCAAACGAATTATTGTAAATTCCACCTTAAACCTTCGATGAACTGAACCTATTTTTTTTTTTTTAGAATAAAACTTATGAAGTACCTTAATCTGTTGGGTATACTAGCTAGACTTTTTTTTAAAACAGATATGAATCTTTACCAACATTGAAAAATGTTACTGGGTAGTATTTAACTATTTTTTTTTTAAAGTATTTAATGTACAAATAAAAATGTCTATGCTTTATTTCATTTCAGCCCATTTAAGTGAAAATGTCAGTTGACACTGACAAGTTGCTCAGACCGTGGCAGAATGTTTAATATCTGTTTTAACCATAGCCTGTATTGGAAAATTAATTTCTTGGTCAACTCAAAACATAACAGTTATTTTTTTAAATAAGTATCCGTATATGACATTATTTTTAAAAGCTGATTCTTTGTAGGTGTAATAAGAATTATCTGTTTAAACATAAACATTACCTTTATATATGAATATGTATTCATAATATTATATATAAATATATATATATATATATATATATATATATATATATATATGTATATATAAAATAGGAATCGTTCTAGACTCATTTTCTTTGATTGGTTTAAGAACCGGATATTGTAGGTCCCAATTTCGTTTGGGTGGTGAGGACTGAACGCAGGAGAATTCTTTCGAACTCAGAATAAACTTCATATACGAAATGTTGTTAATGCTTGATAAAAAATCAACTGAAAGGTAATTTTCCTTGCTACTAATTATAATATACTATACTACAGTTATAATTGCTGACAGTCTAAATTATGTATTAAAAATTAAATAATTGTATTCAATTGGAAATGTATTCAGGTGTAATGTTATTACAATCGTTTTTTTCGAAAAATATTTTATTATGAATATTATTTTTGGTGACTTATTGAATGGTCTTGAAGATGGAAAGATGTCCTAAAATTATTTTAATTTTTTTTCATATCTCATCTTAGAACTTCATGTTATAATTAGTTCTAGAGTTTTAATTTCATGCAATTAATAATGTCTTATCCACTTCTTTAAAATTAGTGACCTTTATTAAAAAGGAGAGTAAACACATAAAATCAGCCAAACCATTAATACAAACTTTAAAATGTTACAAATAAAAGTTCAACAATGTCATACAATTCATTGACAGATATATTATTAATTAAAATTTATCTCATCATGAATTTGTTTAGAAACAGCTCAAATATCGGGAATTGACAAACATTAATTTAATTGACAACTTTAAGAATTTTTGTTGTTTTTTCCAAATGTTGTGACAACTTTATGAGAGTGCAGGAATGGCTCCAAACATTAATGTAGGCAGACAATACATTTGTTTTGACTAAATATTGTTGGTTATAATGGAGAATAGAGATAGTTGGGGGGAGGGAGGTGCAGTAAAAAAACAACACTAAATAAGTACAAGACTTATATTTTATGTGTGCCGACGTTTCGACCTACCATGTAGGCCATCTTCAGGGCTGTGAGAGAGAAACAAACAGAACAAAAAATATATAAAAAACGTTATAGTAACAAGAATATAGTAACATGTAAGGTAGAAAATTAAAATAGTGATAAAATTGTTGCTTATAAATTAATAACTTGTCAATTAAATCTTCTTTACCATGAAGGATTTTGATTAAATGAGTTATTCAATGCTAAATTAATTTTCATAATTATTTCGCGGAACTTCGATAATGGCTTAGATGTTTATAAGTTCTACAAATAAATTAATAAAAACACTTAAAAAGAATCTTTGAAAGTTTAAAATGCGAGTAAGAAGATCCTTTTGAATGGAACCGGGTAACTGAAGTAGAAGATTGCAGATTAACGGATGTAAGATTTTTATTCGTGCGTCTTGAAAAATGACTTAAGGAAAATTCAAGAAATAGTTATCTGTTTAAAATGTATGCATAGTCAGCAACCCGGAATTTATTTACATATTCTTCACTTGTTTCGAAGTGAGGTATAAATAATCTTAAGCCAAGTGGAAGAACTTCGTTTCTTTATGTAAAACTTGTGCCTGCTACCGTATTTCAATTTCAGGCCTAAATATTAAAACCGAAGCAATGGAATAAATTACATTCCAATTATGATAATTTTCGTTATTTGAAAAAACATTTTCGGTGAGCGCTAAAGACTATGTAGATGATTAGCCGAGCGGTGTGCTCGTCTTGTAGATATACATTGCTTGCTGAGCACAAAAAGTCTGGAAGGGATCACACAACCATGTTTATGCGAACCATGGTTTCAATAGGCAGGCTATCTGCACCCTAGAATCAGTCCATTTCAGGCCGATTCCCTAGCATCACGGGTTCAATGTCAGTGACAAATCGGCAAAGATCCAAGAGTTATGGCTGCTCGGGGTCAGAGACCTAATGATCCAGTGTCCACGTTTGTGAACCGGAATGCTCGTAATGAGAGTGTCTCGTATACCTTTATATAATTACTCATATGGGCTTTACTGATACCTGTAAATATGCTATTTTATCTCATTTAACTAATTATTTACTTTGTATGCTTTGCCTATAACTATCAATAGAAACTTCAACCAAGTTATTTTCTCATTCATGCCTTTCTTACTGCGATAAAGTATCCTATTTAGGCTTGCTGATACTAAGACGGTATACGTTGTAGTTGAAATACTTATTTTTGAAAACAGTAGCATGCATGTATAATTTTTTCAATTTTAACCAATCCATATTAATTTAAATTTATTATAGGAAAGAAACAATACTGATATGTACGACGTAATCCCCAAATGTCATTTTCAAATTTTAAACTGATTAAAGATTTACGACCTTTTCAAACATGCCAACTCTGACAGTTATCGATTATATCGATCCTTGGCAGTGTACACTGCAAACTTCCGTTCTACACTCCAATAACTGACAACTATGAAAGGAGATATTTATAAAATATTCAATGCGCCTAATGAACTCATCAATATGATGGAAAAGTCGTGTTTGATTTATTTCGAAATGAAATCCAAGCTTATTATTACTAGCACACACTGCATGTAATACTTCCGAAATGTGTTCCTGCATCCGACGTGAATGTTGGATATTCAAAATTCAGATATTTTGAGCTGAAAATATACATGTTCAAGTCAGTCAGTCAACTGTAATATTCAGGATGACTTCAATGATTATTTATTAATGATAAAGATAAAAAAGAAACAAATATAGTATGAGATTAAATTACATAGATAATTTATAGTAATATGGATTGCTAATAAATGAAAAATAAATGTTAAATATAATAACTAGTCTAACACATGAATGTTAGTATTAGGATAAAAAAGCATTTCAACTAAAACGTGTATAGCCTTAGTATGCAATATATTTAAGTAGGATTCTTTATGGAAACGTAATAGCTAGGAGTAAATGCTAGGTTGAAGTTTTCCATCGATAGATATAGACAATCATACAAAGTAAATAATTAATTAAATGAGATTTAAATTGTGTGTATATAAATATGCACACAAGTGTGAGTATATAACAACAGTAGTGACGTATGGTAGTGAGGCGTGGACCCTTACAAAGCGACAGGAGAGTAACATTAATGCTTGGGAGAGGAAAATCCTGGAATATTAAAAAACTATACGGCCCTACCAAAGTCTAAAATATATATAAGAAAAAAAACGACATATTCTCCTCTAACTTCAGCACACTTAATACAATGCTTTGGCAACATTTCTATAGCATGAAAAAAATAATATCCACTGCTGCTTGGAGCTCTTCGTCGGTGTTAAATCGCCTCCCACGAAGGTCAGATTTTAACTTTGAGAAAAGGTAGAAGTCGCTAGGGGCCAAGTCTGGGCTGGCTGAGAGATTTCATGGAATCCACAGTCCTTCACAGCGACGTTGGAAATGACTGCTGAGTGGACAGGGGCATTGTCGTGAAGGAGGCGAACACCTCTGCTCACTTGTTTTTGAAAGCCCCAACCTCCCTGCTATTTCCTTGGTTTTCAGTCACCGGTCAGACAGCAATTCAGATTCCACAAGTCGGATCATAAGTGAAAGCTTCCAATGCCCCCCTCCCCCGACCGGGTCATCTTCTAGACGTTCTCTCCCTAACTTAAATAATTTTGCCCATTCTTTCACTGTGGAATACGAGGGGGAAGACTGCCCTTATACACTATCCAAGCGCTCTTTAATTTGCGCAGGAGTAAGACCCCCTTTAATAACCGCACGGTACTCGAGTTTGAATGGGGAGTTTCCTTCAAGGCTGGACACTGACTGTCAGGACTGAGGAAGTGCGGGCGATGGGTATGGAGTGAGCAGGAGTGGACCTGCATAGGCGTGCATATCCCGGCACGTTTGAAGGAGGGGAAGCAGGACAGGCCGGAAACTTATGGACCTTACTGTGTATATATATTATTATTATTTTGGATTTCTCGTCTTGTGCCGGATAAATTTACCAACCCAGACCTTGGTCAAGGGTATGGCTCATTTTATGGTTCATTCGGAATATTTAAGAATTTTTTAACGTTGCTGGCAGTTCCCAGCATTACCGCTTTCTGTACATCATCCAGTCCCCAAATTATTTCCAGCGTCTTCATTGATTTAATAGTTTCCTGAGGAATTAAACCATTGCTGGATACAATGATTGGCAGTACTTTTACATCCACCAGTCGGTAGAGGTGCCTTAATTCCTCGCAGAGCTCTTGGTACTTCCGAATTTTTTCGCTCAATGTTTTAGAAACGTAGTCATCAGCAGGAATCCCAACTTCGATGATGATGGCCTTTTTAATTTTCTTATCTAAGAGCAGTATGTCTGGTCTATTTTGGGGTATATTATGGTCAGTGATCACAGTTTGATCCCAATATAGTTTGATGCCATTTTTTTCTAATATTGGCTGTGGCTGGTATTTGTAAAATGGGTGATGACTGTTCATTAAATTATATTTTTAAGCCTGCCTGTTGAGCCTCCTTTAAAACCTCGACCGGAATTCCCAGATTCTTAATGCCCTCCACCGTGGATTTAGGCACCAATCCATTCGTGGAGATTATAATGGTAGTGGTGTTACCATCACGCTTTCCATATGGTATAGCTCCTTTAGCTCAGCCGCTAGTTCTTGATACTTTCGAAGTTTCTCTCCAACTGTTGAATTTACATTGTTGTCGTTAGGGATCGCAATATCTATTATACTTGCTTTCCTCTCACTCGATTTTATAAGGAGGATATCTGGTCTATTATGATGCACTGTATGGTCTGTTATAACGGATTCATCCCAATATAGCTTAAGGGGACCTTTTTGTAGAATTCTATTGGGATGGTACTTACAATATGGTGCCTTTACATCTAGAAGATTGTATTTCACCGCCAGGGCTTGATGCAAAATTTTGGCCTCATTGTTATGCCTCTGTAGATATTCAGTGCCAGCCAACACTCCACATCCACCAGTGATATGCTGGATTGACTCCAATGTAGCCGAGCATAACCGACATTTATCCGGCTTTGATGCGTCTTTTAGAACTATTATTATTATATTATTACGATATATATATATATATATATATATATATATATATATATATATATATATATATATCGTAATAATATAATAATATAGTATGATTAGTTATATATATATTAGTTATTGCTGGAAAGGCAGAGTTTCTTTCCCGAAAAGAAAAGCATACTTGTTTAAGGGTCCTCAAACGTTTGAGCTGGCTCCCGTTTGGCCTAACAATCTGGCAAACTAGCTGTCCAATAAATTCCATCGGAGAGGGAACGGCTTGCATAATTTTGTGAGGGACCTGTGAGAGATTCGAAACATTATGGACAGGCACCTCCATCTCCTTGCACCATTTATCTCCCACATTATCGATTTCTCTATGAACCGAACACTAACTAACAGTAGTAAGTTTAATTTCGAATTCATGCAACGAAAGATTGTGCAATGTGTTATGAAGGTATAAAGCTGAATAGTAACTGAGATAATTGAGGACTAAAAGTGTTTATGAAATGATTTGTAAATAATTAATAATAATGAAAATGTATCAGTTGTGATACCCCACAGACCGGTTTCAAGACGGATCGGTAAACGAGGAGAGTCCTCAACAAGAATAACAAAAATCTGTAAACTAATGAAGTATTTAGGAAACAAATTAAATCAGTTAATTCTACGACTGACCACATTTCCTTCTTGAAAAAATGCTAGAAGGAATAAATTACTTTAACATCGATCTGAACCACCTGTTTTTAAACTTTAAAGATGTTTATGATCGAATGGATTTAGGAGAAATTCTTAAAAACTTGCAGGCACCAGGATTGACAAAGAAACTCGTGCTATTGAAGAATATTGTCTGATACATAATGTCAAAAGGAATGCCTGCTAATTACTGTTTTATAAAAGATTATCCGATGTAACATAAAATTATGTATTCCATTATTTTCCAAGGGATTGTAATTTGTTACCAAATTTATTGCCTATTAAAGGTTTAACCTCTGAATTTTCTATTAATTATATAATTACATTCAATGATAAAAAATAATAATGACTTTGTATGTCGCAATTAACTTTAGCCTACCTTCCCTTCGAACACATTTAAAGGAGTTATGTTGAGTTGTTACGCAGTTAGAAAGAACTTTTCCTTACAAACAACCCCTTCAATTCTCCACCCTCACAAACCTACTGTTATAAATATCCTTTCTGGGAGTCTGATCTTATTGTGGATATTTTCCCCAATTTGTATCAGGACTTTCCACTGCCCACTTTTATTCGCCAGTATCCTCAGGCACAAAGCCACTTGTAGGAATATGTTTGCCCTCGAACTCTGTGAGTTTCGCTTTTGAAGTGTATACGATAATAATGTAATAAGTATCTCAGAAAAAGTCGAAGGAACAACGCTTATTCTTATTTATTTCTTTATTATTCCGGTTATTTCGCATTTAGATAAAAGTATATTTTCTTAGATTTGTTATGGCGTAGTAGGAGTGTTATTTAAATAAATTTTGCTAATACACCTAAGATATCAGTAATATTTTTGTAACATTTAAGAATACTTTTTTTTTAAGACCTTATAGATATTCGGCCGCCTTTACCAGCCTTCTCCACCTCTGTCTATCCTGGGCCACTGATTTCCAATCTGCTACATGAAGCTCCGCAGCATCTTTGTTGACCCTGTCCATCCATCTGGTCTTTGGCCTCCCACGTGGTCTCTTGCCAACTATTGTGGCATACATAGTTGTGTAGAAGCTTCCTACACGAACTTCGAGGTTCGAGGATTACTTCGAGCTACATGCCCCGCCCTAATATTATGTTCTTTCCAGAAGTTTAACACTTAAAAATACTATGAGATATAAAATTTTAAACTTCATAATCAATTAAAACATGACGATTCCTTGATTATTGGTTGAATACGCTACAAGTAATCTCATTTTCAGACCTACACTTTATTTAAAATTTCTAATAGTTTAACTCTTCAAATCTTTGATAGCGTAAAAAAAAGGTATCTTAGTGGGTGATGTAAATTTCGTTTAATTATTTCATGATTTAAAGTTATTCACGAGGAAAAATAAAAGTTAAGAACCACTGATTTAAACTTCGTTTTTCGATTATTTTTCGGAATTTATTACATCAGAACACTATGGGTCTGTTATTCATTTAATAGCGATCATATTTAAAGAAATGAGTAGCTCTAACTAATGTATGTAATGTATAACAAAAACAAAATAAATAAAATGAAGGTTTTATATATTTTTTTAACACATATCTAATGTTATGTTAATAGGCCAACATGGAGGATTTCTGCATTGTAAAAGATAAGATAGAAATTGTTTTATGGTTACTTATTATAGTATTACTTCTATGGTTACTGACTCTAAGTTCTAACTCATGAAAACATTTGACAAGCAGTTTGCAGATTCTTTCTATAATCAGTATTGAGGTCTAGTAAGTCTAAATTTGTTAGTCATAATAAAAGAAATAACATAAAATGCTGTGTCGAATGAATACAGCATAATATTTAGGGTTAATAGGCATGGTTAGAAAACCACGGTCATAAAACGGTGGTTTTTCTCAATTAGTCAAGAACTGAGGCAGAGTACTATATACGGGTCTGTAGCTTGGGAATGAGTTTTCCCATGTTTGTAATCATAAAAATAATTATAAAAATATGAAAGCTTCTACCCCATCTGACTTCTTCCCCTTTTTTGCGGGATGGTATAAAAGGCAAATCTACAAATTTAAACTATCTCCAGTTTCGAGAGGTGTTTTTTATTTCTTTTTCTCGACATTTTATAAACAGTTAATGACGTGACATCGAAATTATTCAAGTTTCCTCTTAAAACTTTCCTAAATTTTTGCCTATTCAAGTTTTTACGCAATAGAGATTAATTATCTTTTTCGTAATTTATTCATTAAGTCAAATTAAAACTAATCAATACAAACATTCTCATTCTTTACTAAATTTATCGATTTCCAATAGCAAAAATCAATCTTGAACTACTACTTGACCATGAAGGGTCTTGGTTCAGAAAGTGGTAGAGCTTGTACTGTTCCTCGGTCAACGGTTGTGGAGGGAGGCACTATGTCTTAGATCATGCGCATTCCCCCCTATTTCGGATAACGACTTTATAGAGGCTGGGTGAGTCCCTAGTTCTCAAAGTATCCTGGCTGCTAACAGATTAAAAACAAGATGCCAGGGTCCGGATTTGAATCCAGAACCTTCGTCAGGGCAACTAAGCGCTTTAGCATTACTCCACTCCTTCGTTATTTGTTTAGTGTAGGTTTTATTTGTATTAATTATTTATAAAAAAAAATGAAAAATAAACGATATGTTGAAAACGGGTTCAATGGTACTCTACTATCATATTTTATGTTTATACAAATTCTACCATTTTATCATGTTTTCTAACCATATTAGATGTTACCATATATTTTATTATACATTTTATTTTCCCCAAATGTTTAAAATTTGAATTTTTACTTATTTTCTAAGAATGTGGAAACTTTGTTACAATCTTTTTTCTTCTCACAACTAAATTCAATGGACATTAACTTCAATTCTAGCAAAATCCTACTCGAATTTGTTGCTTTCTCAACATGGCATGTGAGTTTAGCTCAGGCCAGTCTCTGATGTTATTCAACCAAGAGTATTGCCTCGAACGTTGGCAATTCCTTCAACCGTAAGCAGAAGGAAAACATATTTGTTTTGTTTCATAATAAGGCCGTGATTGGCTGATTTTCTTTTTGGCTTTAGAAGTTTTTATTCTTTGCCGATTCGTTATAGAACTTGCAAATTCGAAATAAAATAAGTAACTGGTATTATAAATGGTATTATATGACTTAACTCCGCAAAGAACAGTGAAAAGCATATAGCACATGACAAAGCTATATCTTATCAGAAGTTTATCGCATGATAAGTTCGCATTCTAAGAAATTCCTAGTCATTTCGATGTGAACCCGAATTTTCAATTTTACATTGTACCGATAAAGTTTTGTGACTAAAAAGGTATTATTGATTGGTATTCTTTGTTAATAATATGAATAAATGCTAATATAACATATTTTACCATAAATTTCACAAAATATATGTCATCTATGTTTAGAAACGTTAAATTCATGATGAATTGATTCGCGAAATATTCACATTTCCCACAATTACACTCTTTTTTCATACTAAAACTCACGATTATTTCGTTTTTTTAGAATATTAAAAAGGAAATGAATGAAAAGGTAAAACTTGGGACTTTTCCTCGAAGCGACAAACTGCGGAACTTATATCAGTTAACGTATCTTCCCAAAAATTTTTTCTTGTCTATGCTGGAAAATCGTACGTTTTCCCATGATTTTCCTTTAACATTTATCCTAAATCTCTTTTCATTTCGATAAATACTTATCGATTAATATTTAGTAGTGAATCGTGGCAGTGAACTGGATTGATCAGGGAGGCATAAACCGTGGCATATCTAACGTTCCCTTATATAACGTGGAAGTGGCAACAGGTGACTGACTAAGCTTCCATTCACATTTACGACTCAATGCTCGATTAATTTCAACTGCTTGTCAGTTATAGAGATTCGTATACCGTTCGCCTCTGATAAATTTTTCGAATTTGTTGAATTGTTTTGAATATTTCTTCTTAAAAGAAAAGTAAAATATTTTCACTTTTACCCCCTTGGTTTTAGAAATAATATTTATCCCGATTTACATACCCTGTGAATGTTATCATCCATTAGAATGTTTGGTATCAGTTCCGCATGCAGTCACTTCGAGTTAAATCACTTCAGTTTTAACCGTTCATTCGTTTTTAATATTCTCCAATGGTAATGAATAAAATAAAAATAGTCATGAGTTTTAGTATGAAAAATATTGGGTTTTAATTATTATAATTAATTAATTAATTATTAATTAATATAATTAATTTTGGAAAATGTGTATATTTCGGTAATTATTTCAAAATGCAATAAACTTTTCAACAAACATAGACTATATAGTATAAGACATCATCTATACTTCGAAATGTTAGTTGAAAAGTTCAATTCTAGATGAACAGAACTCAAGATTATATTTATTTTTAAGAATATTTAATTAAATACGACAAACTGTGGTACTGATACCAAGCAAGAGCTGAATTGAATGAAACTAAATTAGTTCTCTGTTGGTTCTATGTATTATAAATTTTTGTTGGACCATATATTTTTCTCACGATTTTCCTCTACCAAGCATAATTATAGTTCTTCTGTCGCTTTGTAAGGGTCCACGCCTGTCTAGAATGCATCACTACTGGTCGGAGAATGATCTTATACAGGGTGTTTCAGGGTTGAATGGCCAAACTGAAAATTTGAACTAAGGACCTCAAAACAAGAAAAAAAATTTCGTATGAAGGTACGTCCGCAAATGCTTTGTTTAGCAGATATTCACATCTAAAGATTTCATTGTATCGAATTATTTAGGCATAGTGAATAAATAAAACTTTATTTATTTGTTCCAACTACTTTATTTATTAAATTTAAACCATTAACATTCATATTAAATGTTCAAAGTGATTTCCTTGAGCATTCAGACAGGCTCGACATCTTTCTTCAACAGCAGCAATAGCAGAACGGCACTGGATATGAACTCTCAGAAATCTTCAGAACTCTCAATTATCCTTCTTCGTAAAGAATTAAGGCCATAAGCGAGCAGACCAAGCCACTGGTCCTGCACGGCCAATCCATTGATTAGGATAATTAGCATTTAGCCATTGTCGTATAACTCTTCCGTAATGTGCAGGACAACCATCTAATTGAAACCACATATTCCTTCTCAGTTGTAGAGGAATATCTTCAACTAAATCGTGGTAATCATTATAAAGAAATTCCAAAAATGTGTCCGCATTGAGTCGAGGTGGTAAGAAATGCGGGTCTATTAAAATATTGTCTATTATCCCGCACATTGCACTGAAACTCGTGCCGAAAATGATGCTGACGAATTGAATGGGGATTTTCATGCAACCAGAGATGATTATTTTTCTGATTGAAGATACCTCTTCTAGCTTTATCTGTCCATAAAATTTCTCCTCGAAAGTGTGGATTGTGATCAGCTTGATTTAAATACCAATCTGAAAAATTATTCTTTGCCGTAAATCTTGCGGTAGTAAATTTTGTACCCGTTGATAATGATATGGGTGACACCCATCTGAAATGAGAGTTCTCCATACTGCAGTTGGCGTAACATTTAATTCTGCTCCAGCTTTTCGTACACTGGCAGATGGATTATCATCAAAATATTGTAATACGGTCGCACTCCTTTCTTCATTTCATAACGGGGCTAAAATACCATCAGCAGGTGCTACGACAGAAAATGTACCAGTTTCTCTAAGGCGTTGAAACGTAGAGTTAAAGGCAGACTTACAAGGTAATCTTCTATTTGGAAATCGCATGGAATATTCACGATGGGCAGCATTGGCATTACCATTGCAAAAACCGTACACAAACACCATATCGGCATATTCAGCATTAGTATAAATGGAAGGCATAATGAGTACTCTGCGAAAGCTTCAAACAAACTGATAAATGTTATTGATAGTTCTATTCTTAATATTATTTGTTATTGGTGTTCTATTCCTAACAGTATCAATCCTAAACTACCTAGTTTATGCACAGTTAGGGAGACAAGGTCATATTAGTATTTTATCTAAATTTATCTCCTAAGCAAAGCGTTTGCAAACATACCTTCGTACGAAATATTTTTTTCTTGTTTTAAGGTCCTTAGTTCATATTTTCAGTTAGGTCACTGCTGCTGTTGAAGAAAGGTGCCGAGTCTGTCTGAAGGAAAATCAAGGAAACTTTGATCATTTAATATGAATGTTAATGGTTTATATTTAATAAATAAAGTAGTTGGAACAAATAAAATAAGTTTTATTTATTTACTATGCCAAAATAATTCGTAACAATGAAATCTTTAGATGTGAATGTCTCCTAAACAAAGCGTTTGCGGCCATACATACCTACATACGCAATTTTTTTCTTGTTTTGAGGTCCTTTGTTCAAATTTTCAGTATGGCCATTTAACCCTGAACACCCTGTGTATTCTTACTTTGATCCTTCGGGATATTTTTCGATTTAGAAGAATTTTCTCGAGTGTCCAATAGCATTTGATGCATTTTGGTATTCTTAATTTTATCTCTTCATCATTCTTTCCGTGACAATCGTGCCGAAGTATTTAAGGTTTTGTAACTTGTTTGATGTAATATTCTTCTCTTATATCATATATACCCATCAGTCGTGCTTTTCTTGGACGAATAAAAGTAAATTTGGCGAAGGAAAATTGATTAACCTGTTTATCTAAAGTTATAATAAGACTTTCTCTCATTGTTACTCATAAAAAAAAATCGACAAGTTTAAACTACCAAGCAATTTGATGACTAACGCCCTCTTGAGGAGGATGAAACCCTGCAATTGAATTTAAAATCACTGATTTTAATTACTCTAGTTGATTTTATGCGATATTTTTAAAGGTACATTCTTTTATCATCACCGTTATGGGCAGGATAAACTACCATTATCGTTGAAACAGTCAAATTAAAATTCTTTATAAAGTTTGGACTAAACACCTGGTGTTCAATATTTTTGTTTAATGTTTAATGATTTCGAGTTACCCTTTCAGAGCTACTACTCCTTATTCAAGAACTTTTAATTCAATTTATGGATATTGTCGATTCTCATATATTGCCAGACCCTTTCAGTTTTATATGGAAGTCTATAGCTATTCACTACTATAATAAATAAACCATTATACTTATTATTGAGTCGGGTTTATAAACAGTCATTTTATTTTCCACATAAAGGAATTGTAATAACATTTACGGTTTATAGTTTGCTTAGCATGCATTTTAAAATGTCGGCTAAAGGTATTTTATGTTATTATTGTCCTTGAATAATTTAATAGTAGAATAGGGAATAAAACCTTTTCCGAATCAGGGGAAGTTATCACATGCTAAAAGACCTCGTAAATACGAGCGTAAACTATCCACAATATGGACGGCTCTGCTGCCATAAACGGTTGATTTGATGTTTATTTTCACCGAAGTTCTTAACAGCTCCAGGGCGTTATATGATTCTGGATATGTTTAATAAAAATGCAATTCCCTAATGGTATACGTTCAAATAACTATAAAAAAGTAAATGTATTTTAATAAAATCCACTTTCCAATATAATATGCATTTTGTAGATTTAAAATGATTAAAGCCAATTCCTCATTTAATTTACGGTCTAATTATATCTATTAAAACAGTATGATAGAACATATAGCCTATATATAACATTAATAAAAAAAGTGACAAAGAAATATACAAATATGATAACATATATACCAAAATATGAGAACATATCTCTTCTTATGTTAATTCAAAAACGATGACTATGAAAAATAAATTCGAGTCCTTGGACTTAAAGAGTATCACAGTCGATCAACATTCGGTTGTATTAGAGAAATATCCAAGGAAGTAATAGCGATTCAGGAAAAATGGAAAACCAGAAGCTAGTTCACGGATGAATGTGAATAAACTGTAGAGAAAAGATGAAAAATGAAGTTATTCTCTAATCAGCAACGTTGGGATAATACACAGCCGCCAGGGCGAAGACAAGTAAAATGATAAGAAAAGTGAAAAGAGAACATCTCAAGGAAAGACTGCAAACTATTGAGGATAACTGGGAAGCTGGAAATATAGGCAAACTGTACGCAGATATCAGTAAAGAAAGGGTTTTATACAAAGTAACATATACGCGTACGCGAGAAAAAGACAGAAAACTGACGACATCCAAAGAAAAGGTATTAAAGATCTTGAAAGAACATTATTGGCAACTTCTGAACCAAGGAAACCTTAGAAACAAAGAAAACATGGACCACGAAGAGGACTTTGACCCACAAAAACCAGACATTCTGGATGCAGAAATAGCAATCGATAGACAAGCCATTCGAAAGATCAAAAAGACAAGCCAATTCTGGTATACGTATACGACTGTGAGACCTGGACTGGACACCAGCAACCCCTATTGAGCTGAATTGAGAAATTTGAAAAGAAAATCCTCCTTAGTTAATAATTTTCTAGATAGACAGAGGAGAT
This sequence comes from Arma custos, assembly GCA_037127475.1. Taxonomy (NCBI): domain Eukaryota; kingdom Metazoa; phylum Arthropoda; class Insecta; order Hemiptera; family Pentatomidae; genus Arma; species Arma custos. Next base: position 5,541,497 of record CM073761.1, on the reverse strand, counting down.
GGCTGAAGATGATCTACAAGGTCTGCGAAAAAATAAAAATAAATATTTAAATTCGCTACAATGTAAGTTTCTTATGGATTATTTTATGTAATGTATTTATGGACCCACTCCATTTTCCTTTGGTATCATGTTGCCAATAAAGGTAAACTTTTAAAGTTATTTGTCGAATCAGTATTAGCCTGGGATACAACGGAAAGCAAAGACATGTAAAGGGAAGCAGCGGATAGTATTTTATGTTAATTTGTTATTTATAATAAGAGCTCTTATCATTATATATCGAATTATATAGGTATATTAGTAAAGTAATAAGTTGGCAAGGTTAAAAACTTTTCCGAACCCTGTCTGAGGTTATAGCAACCTCAGCAACCACAGGCGACTGATTTTAATGCAAGTGTTGCAATTGAGAGAGGAATGCTGGCGTCTGACTCAGCTTTTCTCTCGACAAATGCGGTGGGATGAAGGTGAGCAAGCTTTTTTTTGGAGCTTCACAGACTCAAGTGCATAAATATCTCTGCGTTTAATTTAACATAAATTTCATTTTAATTTTCTTGTTGATTTATTAATTCTTTATATGTAAAAATTCTAATGAATACTTACTTACACCACTGCCACATAATGCCCTAAAATGGAGCAGACTGTAGAAATCGACATTAAATACGTCATTTAAATATGCCATTATAATATCAGCCATATAGACTTGTACTTTTGTGCTTTGTTATTAAAAGGACGTCAGTTATTCAGTAAATGGTTGAAAACTCTTATGAATTCCACTAATGCATCTTTTAAATGTTGGAATATTTCATATTTATACCGATGCATTCTCATGCTAAATTCTTCGCATATTGAAAAATGTGCATATACATATTTAGAGAGTGTGAGAGGTAGGTTGAGGAAATACAAATAAAAAAAAAAGTTACAAAAAGAGAAATTTATATTTAAAATATCATATGCTTTATACGGAGCTAAGTATCATTTTCGTAATATATTGATACATAGATTACAAATAATACCTGTTACTAACAGAAGTAAAACAAATGAAATGAGATACGTTATTCTGAGCGGACGGCTGCCCTGATTCGGAATATAGCTTTGTTAGTGAATGGTAGATGATTTCTTAGAAAAATAGGAGGAGGAAAAGCGAAGAAATGAGGTTAGAGTCGCAGATAAGGAGCGGAACTAAGATAACAATTAGTTGTGGGACGTGGAAGGAAGAAACGGAAAGATAAATGATGTTGGAGAAATCTATATACATTTATATAAATACATAAAAATTACGGAAGAATCTAAAATAAATAAATAAAAATAACATTTTCAATAGTCCTTTTTGTTTTAAATAACCTCTCAGCGTAAGTCTTGAATCCTTTACATTATTACTCGCAAAACATGGATCAAATCGTTATTGGCCCTACCTTAAAAGGGTCATTAATTAATTTGTATTTAATAAAAATCAATTAATTTTTAATATTATGAAAATTAGACGGACTTTAACTATCGCGGAATCTCACTCCTACCGACTTGCTATAAAACGTTCTCGTTAATCCAAACTTGTAGAATAACGGAATACACCGAGGAATTATTGGAAATTATCAATGTGGTTTTAGAACCATTTGACTATCGATCACATATTTTCCTTAAGCCAATTACTAGAGAAAAAATTAGAACACAAAGGAGTCCTTCATAAGCTCTATATCGATTTTAAAAAAGCTTATGATTCCATAGAGCATAAAATGATGTAAACTTATTGATTGAAGAGGGGATGTCAAAAAAATCAGAAAATCTGGTTAGGATGTGTATGAGCGAATCTTTCAATGAGGCCTTTGTTAATCATATATATATATATATATAGATATAGCGCTACCTAATGCTATATTAGGTACATTACTTATCACCATTACTTATCGGTGAATTATAAAAATAAAGAAGCATTTATTTTATTTTTGATAATTAACATTTAAAGTAACTACAAAATTGTTCTCTACCAAAAGCTTTGGTATTTCCAAAACACTCTGAAATCCAGATTAAAAGCGTTCCAAATGAGTTTATGATTTGAGGTGAACTCGTGACAGGGAAGTTGTAACTAGGTTTGAGGGCTGATCCCCTAGTGAGTGATCTCTTAACCCTTTGTGTTCTACATCCGATATCACAAACTGAGATGAAATATTACATCGGGTAATCATTTAATTTTCAACGGAAGTAACGAGTTCAGAAATATAATTACTTTCGTAGTTTAATAATTATTGTAATTCAAAACATTTTATTGAAATTCAAGAGGAAATAAAGTCGCCGATAAGGGCAGGTTATGCGTATTATTTTCGGTCCCAACTTAACTAAGCTCTCTCCAGTTTTCTCGAACTTTAAAAATTAGATTTTGTGAAACCATCATCCTGTCAACTGCTCTATATGGATGCGAAATATGGCCGTTAACGTGGAAGGTTGAAAAACATCTTAAGGTGTTCAAAAATAAGGTATTTTGTAGAATATTCATCAGAAAAAAAATGAAACCATTGGAAAATTACGTAAGTTGTGGTACGTGCTCTGATAATTGAGATGATAACGTCGCGAATGTAACGAAAAAAAAATGATAAAAAGTTAATAGGTGCTGAGCCGGCTGTTAAATTCATTACACCGATATTTCGGTGGAAAGATTTATCTATGAGTGACCTAGCGGGTTTGGGTTTGAGCGGTGGTCCGTAGATAGAAGTTTGAAAGCAGAAATTGGTGGTATCCGTATCGAAATTTCTGGTTCGACAAGCCTTATTATTATTATTATTATTAATATTGAAAACGTTTACAGCTTTCATAAACAAGTATAGTCTAACGATTCTGAAAACGACCTGCGCAGAAGGCTGGCTGCGCATAGAAAAGCCACACACTTTACCTCATTACCTAGCTCGCTTCAATTGCCTTCCGCCCTCATAGTGACTAGTTTGATTTTATTACAATACCTTTGCATTCACTCACTCACACACTGTGTGGCGCTACAGTCCTTGTAGGACCTGGGCCTCCTCCAACAGCTTGCTCCACTCCGCTCTATCCGAAGCAAACCTCCTCCATCTCCGCAATACCTTTGCATTATGTTAGCGTTATTGTTCTTTTGCGTTCTATCCGGATACACTTGGACTTCGTTTTTGATTGTTATTTTTCGGCATGGCTTTCTTTGGACTCTATTTTCAGGGAGATTCTCTTTCCCCATCACACCTTCCCGCCTCCGAATCATCATATGTCGTTTGCTAAATCGTCAGACTAAAAGAGGAAAGGGGAAGCCATTAGTTGAAAAAAATAAAATATTTTATTGTAATTTTGTGAGAAAAGGGAAGAAACTCAAAATATTTTAAACAACGTTTACGTTTAACCTTAAATATGTGTGCTAAAAATGGACAATTATTACTTGTTATTGGATGTTATGAGAACCAAATGTATTAACGAGTTCGAAATCGATCTGGATTTAATGTTTGTTGTGCATTAGAACAGTCTCAATATAGCTTAATAATTATTTATTCTAAACCAAATTGTAAATTTATCCATAAGTGGAAAATGGATCCAACCCTGGAATATGGACAAATATAATTGGATTAACATATAAGCTTTACCAAGAGGGAGCATTACCAAACCAAATATCCTCTCACGTCATGTAACATCCCTCTTCATAATCTGGAATTGAATTAATCCTTATTTGTGCAAAGATAATAACTCAATACATTCATATATTGGTTAATTTAAAAAACAAATTATATATATACATACATATATATATATATATATATATATATATATATATATATATATATATATATATATGATATAATTTGTAATATAATTATATTATAATTAAGTAATATAAAAGTGAAATATGAATAAATGGACATGTGATTTGTTTTGAGGTTGTATACTCTTTCAGCTTGTCAAAGTCCTGCTTGCTTGTTCATCAATTCCACTCCCCCCTGTTGTAATAATTTAAAAGAACTTTTAAGTACCTTTCCATAGGACTATAAATTCCATTTAATACTGTTTTTGTTTATAAACGTGTGAGATTGAGGTAGCTCTGCGCTGAATTGCTCAGCAGTATGCCCCAAGCAAATAAATTATTTATTCTTTTCTTCCAGTCTCTATAAAGTAAGTACCCTTGCATTTGAGCGTGATCTTGGCTAAATAACCAATATCAACAACCTTTGGCTTAAAAACAGAGCTTAACATATGATTGCGGTTGGCCTTAGCATATATTTTGCCTTGAGATCCCACTTCTCCGGATCTTGTACGATGAGCCACGTTCTCTCGAGCTTAGTGCGTTACAGGTAATTTTATGCATAATGTTTAAAATCATCATGAAAATTCATTCTAAAATCAGCTCCTGGTCCCTAGAATATGTCTTGTAAACCTAGAATATACGATGCAATGACGAATAAACTGAATGTTTTGGTACGCAGAACATCACTCACAACAGAAATATCTTATTATACGTGAAACAATAAACGATTCTCAATTCAGCGCAGCCTCTTGAATTCTCGACCGTCGCTAAGTTAAGTAAAGTCAATAATGTCGTTTGTAAAGTCTGTTGGCACTTGTTGAGCAGTTTATGCCTATTAATGGCTTGGATTGTGTTTAACGTATTAGTGCCGATTTAATCCGTGTGTCCACTGTCGCGAAATAGGTATTGTGTCTTGTATATTTACTGTTTGTGTATACTCATACCTTGTTTTGGAAGTATTTAGTGAGTAAAGAAAATTAATCGATTAGATTATATCCATAATAAAAATTTACCGTTCACATTAGTCCAATTCAGAAGTCATCAGGAAGCAGGAAGCACATAGAACACGGACAATTTTTTCTTATTTTTTCAGAGGGTCCAATTAAATTTATATTAATAAATTGCTGGATTATTGAAAATTTAATGTATCATTGTTATTTGAATATTTTAGGAAATTAGAAGATACGCCTTCTACAATGTTTGTATCCTATAAATTATTCACATTTTAATAAACAATTATTTATCAACATGTATATGCGTAATAACTTAATGTTGTTTCCGTGTACAGTTACCCTACAGTTTGAAAACCGTGGCTATATATATGTCTATGTGCGATTATTGATATGTCAAGTATTCGTTTATGTATGAAATTTCGATATGTAGTTTCCTGTGGCGCGCGGTTCTCCTACTTTTCTGAAAACGTTATATAACTTATTTAGGTTTTTAAATATGCGTGAGCGAGGTATCTCAGTGTGCAGAAAGCTGAATTACTGAGCTGTGGGTGATGAGTTCGAAATCTGCTGTGGAAGATAAATTAAATATGATTTAATTTATGATATGATCCACGACCGCTTATGGTTCGACTCTGAGATATCTGGAGAGCATTCACAATTTAACTCCATGGTGCTCTTGACTAAGTTATACATTTTTTCCCTCAAAAACATACTGCTCATAATTATTAATTCATTTAGTTCATTTCCAATATACCTTTGAACAAATTCCATTTAAATATTTGATGATTCAGACTCTACCTGGAGTTGATAGACACAATACTAATTTCACCACAGTGGAGTCCACAAAGAAGATAATTGAATTTCTCCGTCATCTAATGAGGCATGATAGATACCGACTAATACAACTAATAGTCCAGGACAAGTTACATTTGTGACTCCGCAATTTGCGTCAGTGGTTTGGACATCAGTCCAATTATTTAGAAATGTGTCACACAGAATTTAGCCAACGTTCGAAACGGACAGTGCAGAAGAAGGAGAGGATATCTGCAGACCCTCTCGAGGTTCACCGGGCCTCTATAAAGAGGGGGAAACCTGGAAGTTGAGGGTGTTCATCGCCTCCCTCTTCAATCATTGGATTTGAAACAGTATAGTTTCTATCATGAATTCAGTACTTTTTGTGGGTGGTAATGATACTTTTTTTTTCAAATGGGCATCATCCGAGACATTAACCCGTATAAGGTATCAATTTAGTGAGTTTAAAAAGCTCCCCCGAGACGGTTCCTAGGCACAGCGTAAGAGGATCAGGGATTGGGACCGTTCGCCTCCCTCCGCTTGTTAATGATTCATAGCCCCTTTCAATTAGCTACAGCTCCGAGCCCGCAATCGAACAGCAGGAAATAGGAGATTTCAAACCTCGCTTTCTTACACAAAAGCTCGTGGGATCCAAATTCAATATCCTGGAATCCTCGAGTACTATCTTCCATGGATACTTAAAATGTCTAGAAATTTAAATTTTACTTTAATAACCATGACATATGTAAAAATAATTTATGGAGAAAAAGATGATCCGACGGTATTATACATACATATTTGTTTTTTCCAATGTATTTAAATCATGGTCATTTTCATGATATCTTCTGCCATCCATGCCCAGCACCTCTCAGTTTCATGATTTTGATGAATTTAATGGGATGTCGTTGATGTTTGTACATTATTATTATTATTAACTCGGCACTACAACTCGGTTACGAGTCTTGGTTTCCTCCAGTCTTCTCTGTTCTGCGCAGCTGCCATCCAGTTCGATGGTTGTACATAGATCCACATATTTCCCCCATATTTCATCTTCACGAATTGGTCGTCAAATTCAGCGTTGTACTTTTCTTTCGAATACCTATGCAGTTGAAGAAAATACATGTTTTATAAAAATAAACTTTAAACAGGGCAAGTGAACATGTTCAACTAACAATATTAATTTTTTTGTTTTTATTTAAGCTTGAAACATTCTTTTTATTCTACCTGAGATTAGCACTCTTCAAATATCCGGATAGTGTATCGGGATATCCGGAAAATTAACCGCAAGGCTAACCTGTTCGGTAAAAAGCCATGCGAGAAACTAATTTAAATACAATAAAACTGAAAGCTAATTGTTATTCAAAGAACAAAGCATTTATGGTGTAACAGATCAAAGATCAGTTGCTGATGCAAAATATGGGAAGTCCAAATATCTCTTTCATTGTGGATGTAAAAATGTTTTCTGAAGAACTGTCTACAGCCACCTTCCACAAAAGATGTCATTAATTATTACTATTTTAAAGAGTCTTTAATAATATAAGTTTAAACATTTACGTTATTTAGTTATTATTCCCCAGGTTGTCCCTTCGAGATGAGTCTCAACAAGTTTTAACTTTTCATTTCCCTTTTATTATTTTCAAAATTACAAGTTATCGTGAGCTTTAGCATGGATAAGAGTATGTTTTTATGGGAAATGTATATACTTCGGTAATAATTTCATCTATAAATGAACGTTTCAACAAACATATATCATCTATATGTTAATTGAAACTTTTATTTCTTGATAAAATGATTACCTAAATTTAACCATTACCCACAATTACATTCTCTTTTCCACAATAAAGCTCAGGATAATTTGTATTTTCGGAAAATATTAAAATGAAACGAATAAATAGTTAAAACTTTTTGGAACTCAACTCGAAGTGACAACCTGCGGAACAGATACCATAAATTTAATTTTGGATATATATTTTTAAATCATTAAAATATGGACAAATCTCGACAGAAGTAGGGAGCTAAACTTTCTCCATTAAGGTGTGGGTCATAATATCAATTCCTAACACTTTATTGTCGGGGGGGATAGGTGCGTCGTTAATAAAACATATAATATTGAATCATCAAATAATAAACAACAATAATTTAGTTAATTGATTTCAAATTTATTATAAATTTTAAATCATTTCTTTATTTTTGTTATTTCTATATTCCCTTTACCATACATTCATCATTTCCTCCTAATTAAAAAAAATACTTAGTTATGACAGACTGTCAAGTCCCTTAGTATTGTCACAGTAATCTGTATAACCAATTTAAAATTTTATTGTAAAAAACATAAGTATTATTTTAGTAGTTGGGAAATGTGTGCTTTAAGAACAGCCTATAAGTAAATAAATGGTAAATATGTTGTTAATCTCAGGAAAACAAGAAATACTGAAGAATATGAGGCAAGGATAGAAGCTGATGTCTGAGGCAGGCTTCGGAGATGACAGCAACAGTAGTTTGAATTCTAAGGAGCTTTCCAACAAGCAGGTTTCCAGCGAGTAATAGCTTTTCCTATTTTCTTCGTTCCTATCCACGGAAGAATACAGTTTTTACTATGAATTAATAATAGAAACAACGCGAATTAATTTTTTTTTATAATATAAGTTTATTTAAAAATAAAGTTAGTAGAAAAAAAAACAGACTATATTATTGTTTTGACAATTAATTCCAAAAAACTTTGCTCCCTACATTAACTAATTGATTAATAAACTCAATATTTTTCTCAAGTAATGAATGTACAATTAATATGGTTTCTAGGGTATTATATAGTCGATCAAAAAATTAATATTTTTATTTTGAAGAGAAAATATTTTCCCTGGCCGGGATCTATTAAATCTTTGCTCTTCAAAAAAAAAAAATTAAAATTAAAACAATTAATAAAAAATTGTAATAAATTACAAAAAATTAATAATTTAATTTTCAATCATATGAGTCAATAAAAGTGTTCAATTTATTATATTTATTCGATAAAACCATAAACCTTGTGGATTTGTTTTATGATTTGATCGAATACGCAATTTGTGTTTTCTCATTTAAGATCAAGACTTTGGAATAATATTAACATATTATGTCCATTTTAATTAATTGTATTTTTATTTAATTAGTTTTAACAAATTTAATTTTCGAATAATTGTATATAATTTTCAACTTTTTTTACAAATTGTTTTTATTTATTTATATTTTTTACTTAACAAGAGTTTTCTCGGGCTTAAGTATTACCAAAGTCGGATTCGATCTGGTGGCTAAAACTAATTTTAATTATTTCTGCAAGATCATTAGAGGATGATGTTGATATCAATTTGACAGGCATACAGAAATTGTTGAGCGCTGAGTCGCCGTGCCGAAGGTTACCCGCTCACTGGGAGACTTTAAATTAATCTGCCCGGAATGGATCCTATTGGATCTAGGATCCTCCTGAGGCTCACACAGTCTCTTTAAAGTGGATAACCAAAAAAAGGGGGGGGAATCTGGCGGTTAAGCTTGGTCTAGGACAACTCACCTCCTTGCACAACCACTGAACAAGAAACAGTAAAGCCTCTACCACTTATTGAACCCAAAACCCTTCGTAGGCTCTGGTGGTACAGGTTTTTTTTTTGGTTTTATTTAGTTATTGCATTGATTATAAATATTATAATCACTATAATGAGTTACAATACTTAAGTTACTAGGATTATTTTATTTTATTTTTACCCTAATCGGACTTTAAAAAATTCTATTGAAGAGATAAAGGAAGGACCACAATCAGAAATGTAGGTACGAATTCAGGGATGGGGATTGGTCTTCGGAGGCATGAATGGAAGCAGGCAGCGATTCAACCACCTTTTTGTCGGCAACAATGTCCTAATCGGCAATTCTATTCATGTTACCTTCCATTGTATCTCTTCGAATAGTATAATAGAATAATCACTTTTTATGCTGTGAAAAAGTACAGTTTTTAGTGACATCAAAGTAATGAGAGGAGCAGAACTGTCGAAATGACAATTACAGCCCGGTAGATGTTCTTGATTAAGGGAAATTGAAAAACCTTGAAGAAAGTTTATTATAAAAAATCCTCAACTTTGTTCACTAAATATACATTTTATATAAATTTATACAAATAAATATATAAATGATTTTTAAATTAGTTGTTTCTAGCGGTTTGGGATTTCAGAGGATCCCTAAAGGTCTTGCGGATGGCGAGTGCTGTACACAATACACAATACACAAGAAAACCTCTTCCTATTTCAATTTGATATATTTCACTGGACTAAAACCTTTAAATAAACCTAAAAAAGCAAGTACTCTTCCAATTTGTAGATGTTAAACTCCAAACCTCGAAGTTATTGTTTCTGTTTCAATAGTAACACACATCGTTTTGAAAATTAATTACTAGAAACAAAATGTTGTAGGAAGTTACCGGGTTTAAATCCCGCTGTGGAGGATATAGATTATATTAATTAATCTGTTAACAGGCACGGATGGACCATTTTGGATCTACAGAACCCTTCTGGGACTCATTCAGCCTCTATAAAGTGGGTATTCTTGCTGTGGGTATAAATCTTGTGGTTGATCTCGGACAAATAACCTCCTTGTACAACCCTTGTCCTTGAAACAATTTAATTGCTATCATTTACTGAACCCAAAACTCTTCATGGGTAGTAGTGGTAAAAGTTTATTTTAAAAACAGGAATCATAATTCCATGTGCATCTACATTACACTGAAAAAATCACTTGCTTTTCAATTTTTCTATATTGTGACTGTTATTACCGCTACAATACCGTTTTTATTTTTTACACTGTTTATTTCAGCTCTTAAAAATTTGTCTATACTTTTAATTGTACACTTTAGGCAAAAGCGTATTTTACTATAATATATAGATAAGGAGAAACTCTCTATTCCGGTAAAGTAAAAGAGGAAGTTCCATCGTCTTCCGCAAGATAGCAGCATCTCGAATCCCGGTGATACATCTTCATAATTTAAAGTTCAGGAGCCATTTTCTGAAATATTATTCACCATTTTCTGAACTTCCTATTCTTCTATACAAAGCTTTTTTCTGTAGAATCTAGGTTACAGTTGGCGGTCCCAAGCCCGGAAAAAAGATCCCCGGAGGTATAGATCCTAGCGACCTGCAGGAAAAACACAATAGGGATTGAGGTCAACACTAAACAAAATAACTGTTTCAGGAAGTAAGAAACCCTCACCAACAGGGGAATTAGGGAGGGCGGGTTCTCAAACTGGCAACCGGCAGCCCCAAAACTGTTTTAGGGCCCTGAAGGGTAATAACCTTCTCACCTCAAATTCAACTATTTTTTGGAAACAAGCTTCAGAGTCTTATTTTCTCCTCATGGGTTTTGGAGATGGAGAGAGATAATTTAAGGTTCATTGGTGTAGGATTATTTTCGTTTCTGTTTACTGTGTTATTACTTTATCAATTGCCACATTTTTAATATATTTTAATTATCATTGATTTACTGTCACTACTTTTATTATTCATATGTTTTACTTCGTCAATTATTTCATTCATTTTCTTATATAGTTCCTACGACTATTATTGATTTGGCATTCAATTCCTCTCTTAAATTGCCACAACAAATATTTTGAATTCATTCATCTATTCTTTCAGTATCGACCGTGACGTCAAATTCTTCACCAATCTTTCACTAGACATGCTGCTAGCTTCCTCAGGGCTTAATCTGAGATAAAAGTTGTCCTTCTATCATCCGGTATTTATATCTGTTCGGGGTTGTACCTCTGAAGGAGATCAGGTACAATTCAGAAAGATAGGACATAATAAGTCTTAAATTAAGCCTTGAGGACGCAGCTGCAGGCACATGCTAGCAGCATGTCTAGCGAAACGTTGAATATGAATTTGACGACACGATCGAAACCCGAAGAAATCTTAGATGAGCTTTGGTTCTTTTATTTTCCTGATTAAAACTTACATTTTGCGTTTATGTAGATATCATATGTATGTGTATGTTGATTCGGTTGTTATACCCATACTAGCCGATAAGATTAATTTTTACGAGGTTGCTCGTACTAAGATTGTCAAAATTCACTCTTAACTTATTATATTATTTTATTGGCTAGTAAGTAGAACATATATGCTATCTAATAATTAGCTAATATGAAATAAAAATAATGATTTTTTATGATTATTTCTTTCTATAGTTTTTCAGCATATTTAGATAAGAGTGTGTGTTTATTGCCAATTTATTTGTGGCTGGCCATTCCTGGAACCATCAATCACTCAACGGTATTCCGGCAAAGGTAAAATGGTGCCCACTGATTCGCGAACGAGATCAACAGATAAGAGTGGATTGTTTGTCTTTTTTATGTACCTTGATAATAATGTTGGTCCACCATTTGTGGTTTAAGGAAATATGCCACAGAACAGTGGAATGTTTACTTACTACAAGGAACAAGCAAGTTAAAGAGTGTCCATGCGATCTTTTTTTCGATTGAAATAATTAATTTTTTTAACTCTATAAGTAACAGCTATTCATTATCATTATCATATCATTTAAAACCTTGCTTTCTTTAACATTACCTCGCTTCCCAAAAAGATGTTCTCCAAGCAGGTTAGTCATTTGCTTAAATGAGTCATTATGAAATATTGGCTTTACTTGTTCAGTCTTTTTTGTTTTTTTGTAAAGAAGATATACATTATGTAAATACTTCATGATTCGTGTTATGTAGCCTTGAACATTTAAAAGTAATGATTGCTGAGTTGCAGTCACACAATTGAATACAGCAGATCATTAACGCTATCGTAAAATCTAGAAAAGGTAGAATTGAATTTGTATAAACAGATCCTACGATAAAGTTGAAATGAAGTTACGTCATGGTATTGTGGAAAGACTGGATTTCAAGTGGCTGCAATAAGTTGGTGGCATACATATAAATTAGAAATTTACTTCTGGGACACCTGTTTTATTCTCTTTATCCTTCGAGTTCAGTATTTCAGTGATTTTATTATGCCTACATGCTTATTAATCTTTTTTCTTGTAAATTTATCATACTTAGTTTCTTATAATTTGTTTTGTTCTTTTATACTTTTGCATCTACAAAATGCCGAACTATTTTAACAAGTAAGTATAAAAAATATAAATATTTTAATAACTATGTAAGTATAAGTTTAGTTATTACTTAATAATAGAGGGATTATAATATACAACTGTTTTGGTTATAAAACATTTCAATATGTTCAAAAATTCATAATTAAAAATATTATAGTATATATGTATTGATATTAACAATGTCTTTAATACATATGTAATTCAATTTTCCTTAGAATATATAGTAAAATCGGATTTTTCTGAATGGTAAAGAAATCTACCTGTACCACTAAAACCCATGAAGAGCTTTGGAGTCATTACATGGTAGAGACTGTACAGTTCCGAGGACAACGGTCTAGGATCAGACAGGGAGGCGAGAAGTCTGAGATCATGCTTAAACGCCAGTTTTTCTCCAATTAAGGATATCCACTTGATAGAGGCCGGGTGAGCCCTAGGACTGTCAACATCTCACAGCATCCATCCGTGATAACAGATTAAATAATTTAGCTACCACGGCTGGATGTAAACCCGGGACCTTTAAAAAAGCAACTCTACATACTGACCTACCCCGTTTAGTTTTTTACCCTGTAGGTAAAAAAATACCAAAAATTAAAACTCTTCCCCGGAAGATTAGACGGGAAAGTATCTAAAATTAATATAGCTTGAATAATATTAGTTGACCTGATACATTTGGGGAAGAAAATGGTCCGGGTTGAGGTCAAAGAAATAATTCTTTAAATAGAGATAAACTATTTATAGCAAACTGACGTTGCAGGTCTTTCTGAGGGCTATAATTAAAATAATAGTAATGAAAGGGATAAAAATAAAATATTCCATCCCTTTAACATTTCCCGACATGACATTACCTATCATGTAAAGAACATTACATATATCACATTGCCTAATAGATCACAAAGTTATACAATATTCCACGCCTTACCAATATGCATATGTAATAACGATATCAACAAAATACATATGGGGATGGATGACTTATAAGTTTCATGTTAATTTGCAGTTTTTTACTCTTTTTAATGTTGAAAAATACCATCCAATATATAAACCATAACAAGTATATACATACAGTTAATTAATTCATTTGGTCATTCACCTTTTAGGGGAACTTTAAAGGGGAACTTTAAACTTTATTTTAATGTTTAAATTCTAAAGGAGCTAAGGAACTTTTTATATTTATTCTCTTTGAGAAATGTTTCTGCTTTGTGTAAATGTCAAGCCTCTAATGCCTGTATTCTCATCAGCTTATTTATTTTGTCGAAAGCTTCATTATACAGTCAAAACTAACAAAGATAATTTTTAATAATGTTCATGTAACACTTTTCATTGTTTGCTTTGTACTCATTTATTTGATTGAATATGTACAAAAAAACTACTTGCACACTGTGATGAATAAATACTGTTCAGATTTGTTGACATTTTATAGTTATGTCTGATTTTTTTTTACTTTTTCGTGAATTATAAAAAAGTCTCGAAAACCACAAAAAAATACAGCAAGAAAAAAAGGATATAGTGGAATACCGATAAAGAAATATGCCAAAACTAAAATAGAATGCGTGAATATAATCTAATGTATAGATGTCTACCATCTTTTAATGTTATATTTTTATTTGAAAAGAAAATATATGTCCAGGACCGGGACTCGAACCCGGGTCTCCCATGTTTCCGTCAAGGTACTCTACAAACTAAAATTATAGTACTAAAGTTATAGTTTCAGTCTACAGCTGGAAAAAAATGGGAAACTCTCCTATCATGGAAGATAACACAGGTCTGCGATGAAAAAATTTAACTAGCATATTAATTTTTAGCATATTTAACTAGTAGGTTAAGTACGTAATAGTATTTTTTATGCTGATTACGGAAAAAATAGTGAAACAATTCCATCACCCCTAGATAAGTCACAATTTTTTTTTATTGATTCATCAAAAAGGAGTTTGAAAGCTGTACTTCTTCAAAATGGTAACCGATATGCTTCTGTGCCTATTGGACACTCAGTCCATTTGAAAGAATGCTACGATAATCATGAGTTTGTTCTTAATAAGCTCGGCTTCTCTGACCATAAATGGACCATTTGTGGGGATTTGAAAGTTATTTCCGTGTTACTAGGTCAACAAGTGGTTACACAAAGTTTCCTCTGGGAATGGGATAGCTATTCCTGGAGTTAAAAATGTTGAAAGACAAAGTTTAGTGGATCCTAAAAAGATCTTACTCCCACGACTTCATATCAAATTGGAGCTAATGAAACAGTTTGTGAAAGCATTACCCAAAGAAGGACAGCGTTTCGAGTATCTTTGTGAACAGTTTCCTGGTATATACGATGCTAAGCTGAAAGAGGGAGTCTTTGCTGGGCCTGACATCAGAAATCTTTTAAAAGATGAGAGATTTGTCACTAAAATGGAAATGGAAGAAAATATGCCTGGAATTCATTTAAACTTGTAACAGGCTTTCTTGGAAACAAAAAAGACCCAAACTACAAAACTTTGGTTGCTGAATTGTTACAAAACTATAAAATGTTGGGCTGCAATATGAGTGTCAAAGTTCATTTTCTTTTTTCACTCACATCTGGACTACTTTCCAGAAAATCTTGGGGCTGTAAGTGAGGAAAAAGGAGAAAGTTTCCATCGTGGTATAAAAGAAACGGAGCGCAGATATCAAGGTCGATGGAATGTCAACATGATGGCAGAGTACTGTTGGATGTTAAAAAGGGAAAATTCACAGCCGAAAAAGTACCAAAAGAAGCTTTGATGGAAAAAGAAAACGTTTTTACAAAGAGTTATAATAACTTTACAACACACGTGCATCACTTTTATGTTCATTTTAGCTAGGTATCGCAGTTTTTTTTTTTTTTGCTTTTACTTCATGTTAAAATAATAAAAACAAATCCATATGTTTTCCGTTTTTTGTACTTTTTCTAAAAACTCCAACTGTATTTTGTAGGCAAGCATTACGTGATAGAAAAAAAAACAATGCCATTTTTGAAATCATCGCAAAAAACTACATAAAGATCAGTTAACTAAACAATTTTTAAAAAAGTTCTTTTTTACAGACCCGTGTAATGTACGCGGAGCCCGAATGAGTATATTATGTACGTATGAATACATACGTTCGAGTGCATATGTGTTTTCCTTGTTAAATTTATTTATAACTGAAACGATAAATCGAAAATATGTAACTGTTAGTTATTAGTTGGTTGTTTTTTCGATGGGTGAGGGCTTTATTTCAGTTAATCATTAACAGCAATTTTGAATTTTCTTTTAACTAATATAATTTTGTTTATTCAATCTTAAAATAGATTTCTTTGTTTTTCCAAAGCGGAATCGTTGAAATGTAATTTCTCTCATTGCACGTGCGACACTGCTTGAAAGAATTGCTTCTGACATCTTTATCCCTTAGCTTATGAGAAAACGATTGTCTCTAGAAAATTAAAGTCACGAGTTGTGTAACATCTATATTTAATTGTCCACAATATAAACTATTTTCACTAGAAATATAAATATATTACGAAACAATCTACAGCGTTTCTATAAAAAGTTGTACTAGAATTTATTTTCTTTTAATTTTATTTATGGGTTTCCAGCTATTAATTCTGTAGGTTGCGTATTGTAAATATAACCCTCATTTATAATGGAATGAAATAAATAATTATCCCATATTTATTAAAAATGAGATAATACGAAAGAATAAATACTTATTGTGGTTTCTGTTACCTATATCAGAGTCATATCATGAATAATTTCCAGAAATCATCTATGTAACATAATCCTTAGGTGTGTCAGATCTTGCCACTCGTTTAAATATGCTAAACCCTTACAACAGCTCAGTGTTATCTGCACTATCCATACCTACTCCCTGTCTATTTCTACGTTGTTTCGAAATATGAAATAATAATAATTATAAACATGCGATATTTATAGTTATTATTTTATTAGTTTAATAATTAAGACTTAATGAATAATAAATTAAGGCTGAATAATTATAATACTATTTTCTGTTGTTTTTTTTTCAGATGCTGAAACAGCCGATGGGACTAAGACATCTCCACCACTTCTTCGAACTACGTCACAGATTCCTCCAAACCAGGAGGGCAGTATGGCACATTGTTGGTCAGCGTTTCCGTCGTGCCTAGCCGGGAGGAACTTCCAAGGACTTACCATTTACTATCTCTACATTCGCTTCCCTATCTGACGCCCTTTCTAGCGATAATGAGAGGAATAGTAAATTCTTACGGAAGATGTCTCATAAATGCCTAATTATAAAAAAGTAGCAACATCGTTCGTTTATGCATCACTTGTTTCCAATAAACAAGTTTAAACGAACATTTTTGATTAATAACCAATGAAGAATATTTTGTAATCGATTATTGAAGTCAGAATGGGTGTCACACAAAAGTCACTTTTCCCAACTCGAACAACCGGCAAAACTAATAAGAGGGAACTTTTTAATAACCGTTCTAACTAGGATTTGTTAATTAGTCAGTCCACATTCAATTAGAAATGTACTTAAAACTTAAAGCCGAGTAACTTTGGAGTAGTTCAAGTCCAGCGATTTTTTCTTTCTTTTTTATTATACTACCCTCACGCGCCTCGATATTTTAGCTTATATACTCCCTTTAGAAACTTATTGGTAGTTTTACTTTAGGCTACTTATTAAGTACTATGCTTCCAGTTGGTTCGTTCATTACCTAAAAGACAATACACAAACAAAATTAACATATTAACATAAATATCTAGAGATTTTTTTATTTTTTCTCAGTAAATCAATTTAAATTTTCTTACTATTCGTTACGTATATGAATCGATTCTTCTGAATTTTTCCGTTTCATTGGTAGAAAATAGATATTTATAAAATATTTTTTTGTTAATAATTTATAAATAAACAAGGGTAAGGAAGCTCAATTGTTAATAACAGATAATAATATCATGACTGTAATAGAGAACTCAGAGTTACGTAACAATCAGCTAAAAGTGACAGTATAATCCGTGAATGAAGCAGTGTGTAATTTCAGCTCCCCTTTTTGTCTTAACATTTGTTACCAAAAATAATCTAATACAAGAGAGCCTCGCCTTGGTTATATTTATTATGTAATCCTACAAATATCCTCTCGGGAAATGGAATCTTTTCAGAAATCTGCTGAGGTCGGTATTATCGATTAATTTATGTAATAAAAATAAAATTGCGTAAGCCTGGATACCAATAAAAACCTACGAGTTGAACTGTGTAATTTCTCTAGCTACATATATAGTTTTAGAACTGTAAATCAATTCAAGCACCTGGGAAGTGTGGTTATAGTTGGCAACAAAGTAGAAAGCCTTACTAGCCAAAATAACAGCAGGAAATATGTCTTATTCCTCACTGCAAAGAATGTTGCAGTTTAAATCTCACTCTAAAATAATGCAACTACAAATATATACAACCATTGCAGGACCGGTAGTCACGTATGCGTGCGAGACATGACCCCTAATCGAAAATTCAAAACTTTTATTCTTCTTGATTATTTCAACTCCTGGGAAAGGAGAATATTAATTAGAATATGGGGCAGAGTGGCCGGAAATGGAGTGTGGAGAAGAAGAAGGAATGATGAGCTGATGGAAGTGTATGAAGAGCCCAACATGTTGGCATTGATAAAGAGAGACAGAAATCCTTAGGTGGATTGAATATGTAGAAAGAATTCCAGACCACAGGTACCAAAGAGAATGCTTTATGGGAAACCAGGAGGGAAACAAAGTAGAGGAAACCCTCGGATCAAATGGCACGGCGATGTGGAGGAGGACTAAAAGCTGCGAGGCGTAGAAGAATGGAAGAATAGCGCAAGATCGCTAAGAGTGGTTGGCAGTGGTGGTGGAGAACGGGATACTTGTAGGACCATAGACCATCCTTAATGGAGCGATGCGACAACCTTTCTTTGATATGGAAAATTTCTGTTTTCGATGGAATCGTTGGAAAGATTATAACACTGGTGAATGCATTTGATTCAACATTCCTACCTCCATTCCCAACCAATCTAACTATTTAAATTTTACACTTCAAATTTTAACTAACGTTTTTTAAAAAATATTTTCAAACCTATTTTATTCTCTTTATTGCAACGGAAAAACCTCCCTCATATTTCAGAATAAAAATTGGATTTTCTTCTCTTAAACAAGATGGGAAAATCTTTAGATATTTCAAATCTCTCTTAAACTTGCTTTAATTAACATAAATGTAATTCAGCAGAGGGGTGTATGAAGGCTATGCCCATTAATATACCATTATTTATACAGATTTCTTAGTGTATGAATATTGTTGTTGTTACCAAAATGTATTGTGGGATAAATATATTGATACATAACTAGAAGTCTCAAACGGAATCGGATAATTAACCGATCAAATTTATATCCATTCTGTCGTAAAAAAAGATAAAAAAAACATAAAATAACACCGAACATTATTAACAGAACTGATCATATATAGAAAGTATATTACCCTAAGAGTATCTTCAGACCAAGAATTTCAACCCATTCGATCAAGTCTAGTGCAGCAACAGTCAGCTTGACGGATTTGACGTGGCTGGACGAACTGACGTTATTGTTCTGAGTGTGCCACAAAACAATTCAGGGTACTAGTGTACTATTTTGACCTGTTCTATGAATACATGTTGGGTTGATGGACTAGCTCTATTTAAAGTCGTGATGTTTGACTGATAAACTAGCTATGTCTAAAGAAACAATAATTTATTTACGGAGGTAAATAATTGTATTTATTCTCAAAGAAAAAACTCTGGAATCTTTGATTTTATTTTTTTATAAAAAAAAAACCTAAAGTTTTCGTATTAAGGCAATATTTTTATAAATAAATGATAAGATTAAGACTATTATTTGTTGAATGTACTACTCAGTTATTACACTAAGCTGAATTTACTCTATTCCAAACCTCAGACCAATCCTTAAGGGTTCAAGAGAACCGAGCTCTACGTAATCAAGCAATATGCAGTAATTGCACTGCACAGTACTAAATAATACAAAGATTTTATTTGTTTTCAATTCTGCTCTAAGATCAGATATAGATTGGAGTAAGGCGATTATTTACCTTACAATGCTACAACAAGAAATAGAGTCTAACTATTGACCTAAGATTGCTTCCTGATGATGAATGATTATTAATTTAAATAGACTATACCAAACAAACGTAGCCTGGCAGGTGGCCCTAGGATTTTTTAAAGGGAGTAAAAAATCCTTAGTTACGGCGTCCTTCGGAAGGGACGTTAAACGGGGGTCCCGAGCCTGTACGATGTCAGGTACTCTTTAAAAATCTCTATCCTAATTAAACCTGGATAGGCCAAATTTAGAGCTCCCAGCAAAAAGTGACGTTACATGAACAAACAACAACAACAAAACAAATAAAATCAAACTTCAAAATTAATAACGAAACAAAAAATATATATATATATTTTTATATTAATTTATTGATATTTACAACTATAATAATATTACAACAGGTAAATCTGCTAATATGAACAAATGACATGAAAAAAAAAAACACTTGTGGAGAAACAAACCATCGGTAGCACTCCAAAAAATATATGTAAATATAAAAACTTTTATTAGTGAGTAGTTAGTATTTAGATAGAGTTATTATTTACTGATCCTTAGTTGGGCATAATATATATATAAAAATAAAACTGTTAATAAATATAAATAGTTAAAAATAAATATTGTAAATATACGAACCAATTTCCACTAAATTACATTATAAAATCTCTTAATTTAAAATATAAATATTAATTACGGGAAGCAATATGAATTATGTGGCATTAAGTACCTTATTGGTTCAAGCTAATTAATTCTTTATTGTTATCCTAATTATGAGGAATAATAATTTATTAAATTAAATCAGAAATAATAATTGATTGGGCAATTAAGTAGATTTGCGTTATAATTATTACATTTTCAATCACCGATAAATCACGATGCCTTCCAAGTGTTCTATAATTAGAATATATGCATTAAAAATATGATAATCAGCTGATGATGGTAATAAGAGTAGAAGTGTCTCGTAATTGTTTTTATTTTTAATACTGGATGAATATTGTTGGTCGACTGTATGAAGGAATCATTTATCAGGTCTATACAATATTTTTTATCCTTAAACCCGAAGTTCCGCAATGAAATCTAAAAGATATAAGCTTCTGTGAGAAGTTGTTTCAAGTTAGTTCAGTTAAGAGCCTAACAATCCAAACCTAATGTTCGCTCAAGTATTTATGCCTAAACGTTGATTTTAAGTATAAAAAGTATTACACTGTACAAAAGGATTTATGATAGATATGATAGATTTTTATTATAGAAATTCATTGTATATGTGTTGTGACACATATAGATAAGTTTTTTGCATACTGCGAGTAGAGCCTGGGGCATGTTGATGGTTTTTTAGTATGAGTGGTGGTAGCAGCAGTCCTAATGCACCGCCACAAAAAGCTCTACCACACTCTACCCTGTTAGCAACTTTATATGGGATTATATTTTCATTATTGCTCTTAAATTGAATAATATAAATAAAACATAAATAGAATCGATTAATCTATTTGGGTTCTGCTCGTGTTTGATGTGATATTGAAAAAATAATTTTCCTGCAACCATTGAGTAATGTTATCCATTACTCAACTAAAACTGGTGTGGAAAGTCCCACTTTCCCCATTAGTGAGGGAAAACCACTTTCTCTCACTAGTAAGGAAAAGTAACAGCCACCCAGAATTTGACAATCAGTACTCTGTTATTTTAAATGTTAAATGGTGGTATTATATTATTATTCATTTTATATTCCTAAAATGCTAAAGTAAATAAATTTAGAACTATTTTACATTTAATTCAAGATAGATTTTATTTATTTTGAAGCGGCTTTATAGAAATATTTAATATAACTTTAAATGTATTAGAACCTTCACACATCAGAAATTTGGAGATCTAGCATTAATACAGTGATGAAAGAATTAATTTCATTAAGAATTAATTTCTTAATTTTTAAATGGTCGCAGGAAAAATGTAATATTTAACACGTGAGAAAAGTGCTTATAACACCCTCATTTAATTACCATTAAACTAGCCTTCGGCTCGTGTGGTAAAATTCACTCAGGTGTAATAAAGTGGCACTTTCCTCACTTGTCAAATAAATTATTTACAAATTATATACACTATTCTTTATGTATAAGGGCCAATGCAATATTGTTTTCTATTTTAAAAAAAAACCTGTACCACTATAAAACCCCACACAGGATCCATCCCGGGCTCTTAAAGGAGTAAATAAAATCGTCACAACTGCCGGATTTGAACCCGAAACCTTCGGGACGGGAACTGAGCGCTCTATTACCGAGCCACCTCTCACCTCAAATAAAAACACTTCTCGAATAGTTAAATGTGTATTTGGGTTTTGCTTTTGGATGAGTTACAAATATTGGCGAGGAAGAGAGTAATGATTTCTGCAGTTTTGAGTTGTCTTATATTTTCATTCCCTTATTTATTTTTTTTCCATATAATTATCACATGTGCAGAGCCGGGTATATTGGAATGTTATTCGTGATTGATATTCATACCAGATCGGATAAAGGGCTTTTCAATAGAGACTATAAAGGAAAACATCTCCCCAATATTGGGATTTTCACCGAGCAAATATTTCATATTATTTCAATATTTTCTCCTTTTCCGCTGCCAGATTTCCATTTTTCCACCCGCCAATATTCCATCACATCTTGCACTTGGTTCCACTTGTTCTTGTTTTACACTGTCCCCTTTGTCCCGAGGTAAGGATAGAATTCCATATCAAATAGCTTTTAATATCAAATGTTTTCAGGCTGGTTAAGCTATAATTAGTAATCTACTGAACAGTAAATATTAATATTAAGCCAAATATTGCTTTGGGAGTAATAATTATAATATCCAATTTCTGATCTGCAAATTTCTTATTTATTTATTGTGATCCACGAGAATCACGCAAGGCATTCTGAGAGAGGAGGGAGAGGAAAGCTCAGTGCTAGAAAGCTGAATTCCAGATAAATAATTTAACCAGTTAACAGCCAGATATGGACCCTACAGAATCTGGGACTCTTCTGAGGCTCACCCAGCCTCTATAATATGTGTACCTTAAATTTGAGGAAAAGCCTGGTGGTTGTGCATGATCTAGTCATCTTCCTGCACAACCGTTGTTCTGTAATAGTACAGTCTCTACCATGTACTGAGCCCAAGACCCTTCATGAGTTGTTCTAGTATAGGTTACATCACTAGATATAAATTCACCTATAAATTAAAGTCTACGTAATATAATAACAACTTTTTATTCGTTTTGGGATAAGTCCATTTTAAATAATATAGTGAACAATGTTCAATAAATAGTAATGAAGTAATGTTTGAAATAGGAGTAGTAAAACCTTCTTTATGTACTATAAATAAATTATCTTAATATATTAATATTTTGGTAAATATTTATTTTTTAAGAGAAAGAAAATGGTCTGGGTGGAGGTAAAAAAATTCTCTTATTTAGGGAGAACTGTTTATTTGGAAGCCGATGTTTCAACCTATATTGCAGGTCTTATCTACCTAGTGAGTCTAGTTTCAAGTGTGATCCTACTGTAGTAGCCCTGAAGAAGACCTGCTACGTGGGTCGAAACGTGGGCTTTCAAATAAACAGGTGCTCCCTTTATAAGAGAATATTTTGACTTACACCCGGACCATTTTCTTCCTCATATATGTAAGGCCAACTAATACTATTCAATATATATTTTTTTAATTCAATAATTTAATTAATGAAATCTGCATATTTTTGTGTTGGATGGTTAGGAAATGACTGAACAGCTTGAATTCGAAGATCAAAGATCCATGACGATGCTTTTGCTTCGAGATATTCAACGTAACACCTCGTTATACGTGTAACAGTAGACAAAGGAGAGGGGAGGGAGAGATATACAAAGTATCTAACTAGAATCCAACGAGGATCGAATGGGAATGTGTGCCCTAGGTGATTTCGTCCCTTTAAGTTGGAGAAGATACGTCAGAAGATATTGGATCCCAAAGTTTTCGATGATTGAATAAAATTGTATGGCATTACACTTTTGGACAAGCGGCGGAATGTGATTCATACTTTTAACGAGAAGAATGGAACTTAGAGAAATTGGCTTTATCCCCTCCGCATCGACAAGTAACTTTCCCCGTTTGAACTTCCCTGTGTCTTATTCGTTATTGAACTAAAAAAAAAATATTCACGGAATTTATTTATGTTTACAACAGTTAGGATGAAGATAAGTGTTTTTTGAAGCTGCCAGAATAGTTACAGTATTGGGATTTATGTATTAGGAGGGTAGTGTCATTATTGCAAACTACACATAGAGCCGACAAAGGACCAATATGTTGACATTCAAAATTCCCGATAGCGAAATTTGGTATACTTTCCCTCCCCCCTCCCCCAAAAAAAGGGTCGTGTGAACTTTGATCGAAGAGTGGTTTTCGAAAGTTTGTTTTTCAGCTTAATGGCTTTTGTCAGTATTACCAGTAACACACTTACGAAGGTCCGGCATAGATGGAACTTTGAGATTAAGCATGTCAAAGTTGTGTCACTGAAAGAAGCCGTAAAGTTTTTTTTTAGTTTTTACCGTCTTACGCAAATGAAGAAACTCTCATATTTTGTTATTTTTCATAAGGAATAGTGTCTAGTAAACTCTTCTGTCTGCTTTTACAGACCTTGACATCCATTTATATTTTGAAATGGAACTATAATTGTGATAGCAATATATGATGTCTTAGTGTAATTCTTTCATAACGAACAAATAGTTATGAACCTCTCATTGATGAGCCGTTATTTCTTTTTTTTTTGCTTTACTGCTTCAGATGAATCCAAGATTAGAAAAAATCTGTAATACTTCAACACTTTGATGGACGGGTCTTTGGGGGATTGTGCAGTAGCTGAGTCAACAATTTTGCAGGGAAATTAATCTTGCTCAAGTCCATGCTTTTACCCTAAGTTTATAGAGGGATGGTGAGCTCCTGGAGAGTCTCCAGATCTCACTGTGACGATTCACTGCTGCTAACAAAAAACTAATTTATCTGCCTTTATCGGTATCAAAAACAGAAGAGTGCAGTTTATTCTTTAATTAAATAGATGTAGGTCAGATCATTTTCAGATTGTTGCCAAACGGCATTTGTATAATTTCTGAAATGTGTATGTTTATTATTATTATTGGCCCCAGAAATGGAAGACGTTAAGCAAACAAATCAATCAATTTTTCTGTGGGTTCTTATTGTTCTTCCAATAGGCTTTCATTATTTCCGAAAGAAATGTTTACGCTCTTCTGACCACTTTAGTCCGTACTGTTTTTGTTTTTGCTGCTCTGATACAACTTCACATTTGTTTACTTTGTGTCTCTTCCTAAATTGTCGGCTGGTCGTAAGTTATTATATTGTTATTATTATTTGCAGATAATTAAGAGCATTAATGAATCTTCTTCTTCTTCACAGGGCATTATGGTCCATGGAGGAAAGTCCTTGCCAAGGTGGCCTCCTCGATAATGTTTCTCCATTCTGACGGATCTTCCCCGGCTCTTCTTCATGTCCTCAGCCTTAGAAACCCAAGGTCTGCCTCCGTATCGTCCAGCCATCGCAGTATAGGCCTGTCTCTTCCTCTTTTCCTTCAGGACGTCTCTCCAAAATCCGTTTTGGAAGCCTTTTCCTATCCTTTCAACGTACGTGACACAACCATCTTACTCTTTCTTCATTTGTTTTGATACAGAAACGATTTCCTTGGTTCGGCCTTATACTCGTCTATGAATCATTCTCTCCAAATAATCTCTCTTTCTGCTTGTTAGGTCCAAATCCAGCCTACCATACATGACAACTTGAAGAAGTACCGTCTTATAAACCCTTATTTAGAGGCTTCCGAGTACAGTCATACTTTGGAACAATAACATTTCTGAGGAACCAATAACATTTTTTACGGTTCTTTGTTTATTGTTTATCGTCTGAAAATCGTCCTATATTATTGTCTGATATATTTTTTAAATATTATAGTTGAATTTACGACTTGCAGTTTATCCGATCTTCAACGGTAGAGTAAGGAAAACATTAATGAACAAGTTTGCAGTCTGCTCATTACTCAAATGTCAAGGCATAGCATAAAATCTGAAACCATGTGTTTAACCCAAAATAGTATATACTGACAACAATAAAATGTCTTACTCTGTTGAACTTTGTTCTTGAGTATAACAAATATAATAGGATTTAAGAATGAAATAGATCGGTAGAAGGGCTCGTTATATACATTAAATTGGCCCCTGGAGGGCTGGAGAAGGGGTTGGGCAGGAAGGAGGTGAGGACAATGGAACTTCTACTGATAGAGGAGCTGGAGTTGAGCCCTACCGCCCTTATATATATATCCACAGGTGTTTGTTTTAGGGCTGTCCCTTTCCCAACCCCGATTTCTGCCCTTTCCCTCTTTTACCCCTAACCCCTCTGCTTTAATAAAATAACCAAAATATAAATGTTTCTCAACGAAATTTAATACACGGTATATGTCTAAGAGTTGAATACTTTTATCAAATAATAATCGTTTAACTGAATATTAAAAAAAAAATAATACTAAGGACTACATCTTGAGAAACGTTTAACTTGGAATCTTCATACTAGACTAAAACCACAAGAAACTGGTCGCCGTTTCAGTAGACTTCAACCATTTACAAGACATACGCTCTAAATCCCAAATTAATTACAAAGAACTCATATACATGACTACTATAAAACCGTAATAGGACCTACGGATTCGTGCTTTAGGGCTCCTCTAAGCTCTTCGTAAAATTCTCGATGCTCCTTAGTTAATAATAATGTTTTAAAAAATGATTAATGTTTGTAGAAAACATAGATTACTTTTAAAGATCGCTTCCTTTTGATACTTTATAACTCGAGATATTTTTATCCAAAAACCTGAATGAATACTGGTATTAATATTTGGTCTGTATCGTATATTCTTAGAAGAATCATCTAAAAATAGATGAGGGAGTGGCAAACTTGTATCTGAAACATAAAAGATTTTTCAATACATTCTGCATTGAAAACTAGGTTTTCAAAAGATGATGATTAAAAGTTGCTTAAATATAAAAAATGTTGAGCTAAAGAAACTGGAAGAAATTTTGAGTTTTTTTCTTTAATGATGAATTGCTAGTCAAGAACACTAACAGTAATTGGATGTCACAAACTGGTGATACTAACAGATTCGCCTTTATACTGCAAGTTAGTTTTTTTTTTTGTTAAATTGTAAGGGAACCAACAACACTGCCTTTCATAACGAACAAAGATCTCATTGACGAACCGTTATATTCCTTTTTCTTTGCCTTACTGCTTCAGATGAATCCAAGATTAAAAATATTAATCATACTCTTGCTAGTTGCGTCGGAGAAAAGAACTTAAAATGACAGAACTATGATTACACTTCTTTCTGTAAGTTTTAATTAATTAGCCATAAATGAGGTAGCCCGACGTTCAATTTAATTATTTACACATTTCAGTTTTTCTCTTTGGAGCCGTTGGGTGTTTCAGCCTCAATGATCAAAAAGTACATTTAAGCATATTTTTGAGGATTAAAGACTTTCAATGGTATATTTTTTAAATATTTATATTCGTGTGGAAAGAGTTGTGCATTTTAGCATTAAAAATTACAACATAAAGGATCAAAATATTTAATAAATTGTAATATAATATTTTAGTTGTCGTAAAATTGTATAATAATATTACTGTTTATTGTTGCCTGACGGGACACTATCATGGCAATACATATCTTTAATTATATACGGTATAACCTCGATTATCCGATTAATTGATTATACGATACTTTTCGTTCATTTTTTAAAATTTCAAAATTTCGTTAATTTTATTAAAATTAAGCTCTGATAAGTATATTATAAAATTAATCCGGAATAAATAAATCTTCGTCATTTTGGAATGGGCATTAAGGCTAAGTTAACCAAGTGCTTTCTTTTTTTTAATAATACTCATTAGTATTCCTCTTTAAAACATTTTGTGGACAGGGATTACACTCCCATGAGGATACGTGATTACCCAATCAATGTAAGTCCATGCCATCTGATCAATTCTCAGACAGTTAAGATTTCATCCTGTGTGTGGAAATAATGAAAACTGTGTTATTCTCATTAAAGTATTAGGCCAGCGGCCAGGTACAAAATAAGGGCCTTAGGTTGCAATAAATTGAAGAAAGCTGAATTTTGTATATGTTGTAAGGGCATGTCTGACTAGTGGAAATCCAAGTTTGCTACCGAAAAAACGGATGGATGGAAATTCATGGGGAATGAAGCTATAGTCAATTTAATTTAATAAAAAAAACTAATTAAAATAAATCCACGGGTAACCATTTTAAAGTATATTAAATTGGCTACAATATGAATCCAACCGCAGTTCTGTAAGGTCTAATCCTTTGAAAATTGGGAATTTTTTTCCAAAAAGTACAAATTTTAAGTTTTGGTCGACTTTCTTGAGAAACACCGGCCGAAGGAGTGATTCTACGATAAAAGTAAAGGTAGTAAATTTAATTAGCATTAATTTAAGCTCAGTCTAAGGCCTGTAGACGTAACAGATTCTGAGTTACGTCCCTTTCAAAATTGGTGTTTTTTTCCAAAAAAAGTCCAAATTTTAAGTTTTGGCCGACTTTCGTGTGGAACACCGGCCAAAGAACTGATCCTACGATGAAAGTCAAGTGAAATGGAGTTATAGTAAATTTAATTAGCTTTAATTTAAGAACACAACGAGGTCTTTAGCTGTTATACTTCTCTTGTTAATTAAAAAAAGGAAAAGCGGGGAAATGGGTGTGAAAAAATTATCAAGGGGCATAACTCAGAATCTGTAAGACCTAAAGGCCTCAGTCTGTGCTTAAATTAAAGCTGATTAAATTTACTACAGCTTCATTCCCATAACTTTCATCGTAGGATCACTCCTTCGGTCGGGTTCCTCACGAAAGTCAGCCAAAACTTAAATTTGGATTTTAAAAAAAAAAAATTACCAATTTTCAAAGGGACGTAACTCAGAATCTATTAAAGCTACACAGCTGCAGTTGGGCTCAAGTTATACCAAATTTAATCTAATTTAAAAATGGATACCAATGTTTTTTTTATCAAAAACACACCGATTAGGATATATACATATATTTTTATATAAATATAAAAAATCCATCTCTCTTCAATTTATTGCAAACTTCAAGCCTATAAGTTAACTTTTAAAACTTTCTCTAAAATTTGTTTAAGCACCGCATTATAAAAATACAAAAACTAACGGAGGGCATTAGGAGGCTATTAAAGGAATAAGTGTGTATTAGCCTCGTTAAGCTTATCAGCGTTTAGTTTAAGTTCCACCCTGGATAATCTTGTTAATTTAAGCAAAAATTCAATCGGTTATGACCCCGAAGTATATCCGAGATCTATTAAAGTAAAATTTAGATTGCAGAATCAGCAAGACTTCATTCCTACTTTTAACATTACATTATTAATGCATATACATATATACATTAAAAACGAGACTATCTCGAGATAAATAATTAAATTACACGGTATACAAAAATGAAAACCATTGTTGAGTCTTCTATCCTAGGAAATTAAATTTATTTGAAGTAGCCATTCGGCCTTTAAACCGATGAATAAATACTGACGCTTAAAAGTCAGTCCACTTAAGATCTTATAAAAAGTTATTTTCGCAATTAAGTTGTCCAAAATTTAATTAATATACATTAGCAGAACCGTCAAAATCTTAACAGATGTAATAAAGTCCCAATGCTGTATTAGAAAATATTATCTGTCTTACTGAACAAAGCATTAAAAAAAATCTCATCCATCAGAACAGGTGAAGGCAGATAATGAAAATAAACATCAGAGCTATCCCCTAGTAATAGATATGAGAAAATAATAACTGGTTTGAAAGCATCTGATTGAGAATAGACATATTGGAAAAGCATGGGTTCGAATGAAGGTAGGGAAGAAGCATGGCGGATATCAGGTGTGAGTTCCAAACCGTTCGATTGGGCTGAAATGAAAGGAATGCTCCAATGCTTTGGTTCTTTGGGAACGGTAAGTGTGATTTTCTACCCCAGTATTGGATTGAGGATTTGAATTGTCGGAGACTGTAAACTTATGAAGGCTGTTAAGAGTTGGATTGGTATATGGTGAGCGGTAGAAATATTTTATACCGATGGAAGGGAAGTAGAATAAAAACTTGTTAATTTTTTGTACATTTGACTCTTCACAAAGGTATATAAATTTAACCAGGTCGCTCAGAAAAAGGTTATATACATTAAACTATTATATGTGTCTATTGTAACCACCGATCTTATCTTAGCCCTGGAGAAGACCTGCATTGAGGGTAGAAACGTCGCCTTACCAATAAACAGTTCTCCCGATATAAGAGAATTTTCTTGACCTCCACCAGACCGTTTTCTTCCTCTTAAATTATAATATCTGTACTTTTTCGATTCATTTCGCGCCTTAAAACAGCTGTAGAAACAAAATATTATTAAATGTTGAAGAAATTGGTCCGGGTAGTGGTCACTGAATGAATTTCTCGTGTAATTTGAGAAAAACTTTATTACTTTATCAAAAACTTTATCAAATTACACGAGAAATTCATTCAGTGACCTCTACCCAGACCAATTTCTTCAACATATATTATCAAGGTCAACAATTATCATTCAAAATAAAAATATTATTAAATAACCTTAGTATTATTTTAATATGGTATTATCGATCTTCAGGTTCTCTAAGCTTTTATATAAATAATATTGTATGTTGCGTTTAGGTAAAACATAAAATTTGTTTCTAGAATAATTATTATTAAAATATAAGTCTTTTATCATTATTTTTATTATTATGATATCTTATTAAAAATTACGCATAAAAATCAACGAACTAGTGATGAGGTTTTTCATTTTATTTCGATAAACAAATATCCTAACCCGCCTCTTAGGTATTATTCAATAAATATTTTCACAAATGCATCCCTTGCATAGTTTACAACTGCAAGAACATTTTTTAGTATATCATAAAATTAAAATAAAAAATAAAATAAAATTAGAAGTCTGCTGAATAAGGTTTTTCAGTGTTTCGTCGGATTAAAACACTACGATAGCGAACGGATAAATTGCAAGACTATATATTTGTTTCAAGGGGGGGGGCTGTGGGTGTAGACTAAAGAGGAAAATTTCAGAGAATCGTTTAACGCGGTGAGAGAATTGCTAGCCAGGGTTACAAGCACTCTTCTGTCAAAAGCGTTCCCGTTTCGCCGATTTTATTTAATTATGGTTTTTCTCTTGTGTGTTCTTGTTTTCTGCTATGTTTCATGGTCACTGGACTCGGCGTAAACAATAAAAGAGTTTAAAAAAAAAAAAATTCACCCACCAAATTCAGGCCTAAAAATGTGTTTATATTTATTTGATTTTAGAGTGTATGTTCCGCAGGTTTTAGCTTCCAGTTGAGTTACAAATTCAACTGTCTATTCGTTTCATTTTTAATATTTTCCAAAAATACATTATCGTGAGATTCAGTATGGAAAAGTGAATGTAATTATGAGTAATGATTACCGAATTATAAAGATAATAACGTAATGGGTTCTACGATTATTCATGAATGTCTTTGATATACTTAACTTGATTTTTTTTTAAATTAAGAATTGAATAAATAATCTTCAATTAATAATCTTCTAAGATTGTTGTAGTGAAAACCCTTGGTATTATAAAAAGAAATTATGTAATGAAGTGAAAGTTTTTTATGAAGTAATATTCGTATTTTAGTGTATAGCCTACAGATTTGAAAAGATAGATAAAATTAATCCTATCAATCTAAACACAAGTAGTTTCAAGAACGTTTCTTTAAATATTATATATTTATTTATTGTTATTATAACCATTACCTTTTTTATACATATTTTTTTTTTTTTCGCAATTTGAACTAAACGAGACAACGTTCAAGTTAGGAAGATCCTTGGATTCCCCTCCAGATTCATTTTGTTTTTTTGCTGAGCGATTGTGGCCTCGTCTGTGTCCACAGTTTACCTTGATCAATAACAACCACGTCAGCTATCAACAATTGGAAATTGATCTAAATTTTCCTTACATATGTCCCATGGTTCATCATATGTGACGAATTAATTAAAATATATATGAAGCCTAGTCTTGTAATATTTGTTCTGATGCCAATGGCTTTCTTCATGCATAAATTATTATACAAAGCTACTATTTAGATTTCACTCGCTTCCCCTGAGTTAAGAGTTGATATAAGTTAATTTTAATAACTGATTGCGTCTCATTTCTGAATTATTTTTCAATTCACTGATACATATAATTAAATAATTGAAACGTTAGATAAGAAAATTACACAATGCTCATCTGCAGAACTATTTTTTAGCTTCAATGCAATATGAGCTATATTTTACTGAAACTTCAATTCGATAATTCGATAATCCATGGAGTAGAACTGTTTAAATTATAATGGAGAACGGAGATAGTTGGGGGGTTCAGTCAAAAAAACACTAGTACTAGACTTATATTTAGTTTGTGCCGACGTTTCGACCTACAACGTAGGCCATCTTCGGGGCTATGAGAGAGAAACAAACAGAACAAAAAATATATATATAAACGTTACATTAACAAGAATATAGTGACATGTAACGTAGAAAATTAAAATAGTGATAGATATGAAAATTAAAAATAACGAATATTAAAATATTGACAGATATAATAAATCCCTTTATATTATGTTCTCTTTTTATCCTTTCTGTACATTTAGTTTCTGTATTTTATTTTATATTCGTTATCTTTAATTATTATATATGTCACTATTTTAATTTCTGTTCATTATCTTTAATTTTATTATATCTGTCAATATTTAAATTGTATTATATTCTGTCACTATTTTAATATTCGTTATCTTTAATTTTCATATCTGTCACTATTTTAATTTTCTACATTACATGTCACTATATTCTTGTTACTGTAACGTTTTTATATATATTTTTTGTTCTGTTTGTTTCTCTCTCATACCCCTGAAGATGGCCTACATTGTAGGTCGAAGCGTCGGCACAAACTAAATATAAGTCTAGTACTTATTTGGTGTTTTTTTGACTGCACCCCCCCAACTATCTCCGTTCTCCATTTTATCATCCAGTCAACTATTTTCCTCTCATACATGTTTAAATTATAGTTGCATTTTGTTACTTCTTTGTGTAACCCAACAGCTTTTGGTATATTTATTTTTTTCAATATTTCATACTAAAATATAGTTTAGCAAGCAGCTTATTGGAATAGTAGAGGTAAGAAAACATTGCAGAAAGCAAATTAGGAAAGAAATAAACCTAAATAAATAATGAAATAAATTTGTCATTTAAAGATATATAGTGATAAGATATGAATTTAAATATATATAATTTATAAAATGTCTATTCCACACACCCCAGATTCTAATTCTGGCTATTGTGGAACTGTAATAAAGGAGTTGTGTTACTGACAGTCATTCTAGAATTTCTTGGAATAAGAAGAAGAGTTCAGAACCTCATGTTCTTTGCATGCAAATGCAGGCAAAAGATGTTAAATCGAATAGGATTTTGCGAGGACTAAAGGTTTGCTTCGTGATACGTGATACGTGAAAAGTTTCTCAGACAAAAATAACGAGAAATTGGAGACCCTGAGTAGTTACTTTTATCTCTTATATTTTATTAAATATTAAATTTACCCACGAATATTTTTTTAAATTTTGAAACATAAAATATAATCTAAAAATAAAATATTCCTGTGTTCCATGATTCAATAATCATTTTCTTCGTCGTGCCGAAAAAAATATTGGTCGTCCTATATGGGTAGTAGAGAGAAAATTAAACAATCAATAAATAGATATTGTCACGTAAATATGCACAATTTAAAAATTGTTCATATATTCCTCCATTAATCACTGATTTTCTGCGGTTATATCGTGAATTCGTTGGGCTTGGATTTGATGTTCAGCAATAACTGTTACCCATTTCCAATTAAATAACAGTTTAAAATTATTGTAATGCTTATTCTCTGACCTCCAGTCGGACCTATGTCTTTCCCATATATTTAAATCCAACTAATATTATTCAGAGGAGCGGAGTAGCTCAGTAGTAGATTGCTGTGTTGCCATGGCGAAGGTCCTGGGTTCTAATCTCGCCCCTGGCATGACTTTTATTTAATCTATAAGCAGCCGGAGATGGGGCCTATGGGATCTAGAACCCACCTGGGGCTCGCCAAGCCTCTATAAAGTGGGTACCCAAAATAAGGCGGAAAATCTGGACAAATCACCTCACTACATAAACCTTGTCAATGAAACAGTACAGTCTCTAGCATGTACGGAAATCCAGACCCTTTACGGGTTTTATTGGTACAGGTTTTATTTTTTTTATTATTCAAGTATTTTTGATAATATTTTATTGGATTATATCAGCTCATGTAGAAATAAACGCGTTTTAACTAATTTTAACGAATCCTTGAATAATTGAATGGAATGAAGAAGAAACCTGTTAAATAGGGAGTAAACTGAAGCGTAAAGACGTTTTTTCTCGTCGACTTTACACGTCATCGGCCGATGAGCCTCACTTCACTGATCCGAGCCTTCTTAACACCTTTCGGTCCCTTCCCAGGCCAGCGGAATTTCTATATAAAGAGTGAAAAAGGTTTTGAAAACTATTTTTTATATATCATTTTAAAATATATTTCTTACTATTTACAAAAGTTCTTTTTGAATATGAAAATGATCCAAGCATCTCTTCAGTGATCACATTTTGGTTGAATTTGGCCTCAGACTATTGCCCAACCCCGTTCTAAAATCTTTATTGTATGAGTGTTTTCGTTTAGAGTGATAATTTCTAAGATGCAGACCCGTTTAAAGTACTCTTTCTCTTTTTTAGACTAGACCTTTGTAAGCCCGTTCTTTATTATTTTGCGGCACTAATTAGACTTAGAATGTGATATTATTTAATTTACTTTATCACAACTTTTTTGATAGAATACACTGTTGGTAAGAAACCCAAGGAAGTTCCTATTGAAGGACGGAAAGAAAGTGTCGATGCTCCATGACAAACAAAATCGGGAAGGTCGCAAAACAACGAGGTTATGTCTCAATGACGCTGAACATTTCCTTGATGACCAATATGGCCTTTAACCTCTTCTCCATTGTAACTATCTAATGTTTCATCACTTTTTCTTTTTTATTCATATATAGTTGTTTATTAACAATCAAATATGGTATTTTACTTTTATTTGTATTTATTTTTTTTTTTTACTAAAGCGACCCCGATGGGGCGGGACTATATACGCTCCTGGTTCAAGCCTTGATACATTCGCTAAATTCTCACTTGATAAATTGAAAGAGAGGGCATGAACCCAGGTTTGACTGACGCTTACTGGGTCCACTCGACCTTAAAATGAGTTACCGATAATGGGATAAATCAGGCGTTTGGAGAGTGCAGGTAGTTCAAGGGATTTTTTCTGGACTGTTTTGTTTTTTAAGTAGTTTTAAAACATGAAAATGTAAGTTTTAGAAAATTTACTACCTTCATACACATAGTGCTCCTTACACACATTATAACCCCTTTCAAACTGTGATTAAAATTAACATTATAAAATCTGTTAAAAATAATTTGAAACGTTCATAGCTTGTATTTTTGTAAAAATTTTAAAAGGGAAACGTTAAAACTTGTGGCTCAACTCGAAGGGACAACCTACGGAATTATTACCCAAAAATATTTTAATAAATCTTTTTTTACTATTCTGCACCTGAATTAGTTTGCCCTAATAACCAGCATTAATTGGAAATATATATATATATATATATATATATATATATATATTTGTATCAGAATATATTTTTATCAGAACACGCCTATTTTTCGCACATCCAGTTCCCGTTGGCCTAATATACCTGTTGACTGATATTGTGATATTTTCAATTTCCTTTGGTATAATTGGACGAATTTAAATTTTTAGAACTAATAGCAGTTATGTTCTAAAACAGCAGTCGACAACCTGTGACCATTTTGATAATTTCAAGTGACTCATGTTCCGAAGATCAAGTAGGTATAAATACATAAAAATAAATTATAAATCATAAACTTCAGTATCGGAGACAATGTTTAAAATAAAGTCCACTCAACTATGTAATTATTTTCTCAATGTCCATCAAACTTTAGATAAAAATTAATGTTACGAATTTCAACTAACCTTTTTTGTTTGAATGTCTTATATGCCAAATGTTCATTTTTTGAAAATTCGGAGAAGCTACAGTGATATTGGGCCGTAAAAATCTATTGAAATGTCAAAAAAATCAAAAAGTTACATACGTCAGCGGTTTCGCATCAGATAGGATTTATTTTAAGCAAACATAAACCTACAGACGCTCCTGATGGTAAAAACGTTTGTTTGCAGACATCAGGAGTGGGCGCCACTAGGAGGCAATATTCAAATTCCAGGTCGTTACTTTAAGAAGACAAGGCCCTCCCGTGAACAACACTTTTTCAAGAAGCACCATCAGGCTGGTAGACTTTTATTTTCTAAATGTCAATGCTAAAAGTACTTTTTTAAAAAATGCTATCTAGGTTTTCTTCAGATAATGTCCATTTTTTGCATGATCATCGACTTCGGTATTGTGATCATGGAAAATTATGTCCTCTGCTATCAAAATAATCCAAGCTCAATGTTATTAATAAAATATGATTATATTACTTGTCTATCTACCCTACGCTATATTAAAATCATGTGAAAAAAATTTCTAAAAATGCTATCAACATTTTTTTTCAGATAATGTCGCTATGTGCATTGAATTATCAAATAATCATCTTATACTACCATCCTATGAATTTTACAATATGATTTCATTTTTACTCGTTTTTATTATGATCATTGAATTCAACTGAACTATGTGGAAATCGTAGTTGACAGTGTTTAGAAAATTCAAGGATGCTAGTATTTTTTTTTCAAAGCAATAATAACACAAATCATCATGTTTCGTAAGTTGCCTTCAACTAAAAGGGAGAACGAAAACCTTCCACATTACATCATGAAGTAAAACAATGCAATAAAATTATACATTATTTAAGTACAATAATATTTAAATATCCATAAGAATAATTAAAAGTGATTTAAGGATAACATTTTAGGAATGCTTCAACATAACGTTAGAGCCTTTTTGAGGTTACAATCTATCGAAAAACATGTTTCAGGACTATGACACAGTCAAACTTCCGCACAGAAGTGTCGATTTGGTTCACGTGTATTTAGGAAAGTCGTAGTTTTGATTAGGGTCGAAATCAACAGCTACATTTTCGAAATATGGAGTTGCTAACGAAAACGCTTGTACTTTGTTTAGCGAATTCAGTGGATGGAATTTGAGAAAATGTATTATAATTATCACGAATAAACATTTGTGAAATACAGGTTTGTCAGTAAAATACATTACACTATCGTAAGGAAAATTAGAGGACGGAATCTGATAAAACAGATATTTCTAGATCCGGGAAATTTCATCAAAATGGGATTAATTAACTATATAATAACCGTGTCATGTTTGACTGCAGATAGACCACAAGAATAAATAGGTTTTTTATTTATTAAACGTCACTTTATGCTGCTATCGCTAGTCGGATGATGCTACAGAGGGAGTCCTAAATTTTACCTATCCCAGTATAATTAGAATAGGGATCCTAAACCGTACAGGCTTGGGGCCTTCATTTTAAATAGTTCATTAGCAAACTATATTAACACACCAACAAAGTTCACACCATCTGACTTAGAAAAATCCATCATTACTAATTTCGGCGATCACTACTCCTGAACATTATGATATATGAAAGTATTGGTCATTAATTGGTTATATCAATTCATCATTTTTAAGTCACATTTATGGATTAACATCTTAGCCAGTTTTACATTTATATTAATGCTTTATTTAATATAATTCACTAAAAGCTGATTTTTTCACTGTTAGAGAATGATTATGAAAAAACATAGTCTCCAAACGTCGCCAAAAGGAAGTTAAAAGAATAGACCGAATTTCGAACTAAAAAAGTAAATTGAAGATGGAAATAGTTGGGAGGTGCAGTCATAAATTAACACCAAATAAGTGAAGACTTATTTTTTATTTGTGCCGACGTTTCGACCTACTTTGTAGGTCATCTTCAGGCAAATAGGAGAGGCGGCTGAGTGTACTCATTTTAAGATGACTTCATGTGGCCAAAATATTTTTATAATTTCTAATTCAGGTTAAATATAATAGACTTATTTATTCACGAATTAAATTTTAATATTAATCAGCAACTTTTATGAAAAAAAATAAAAACAAAGAATTCAGATCAGGGTTTCATACAAAGTATCCAACGGGTAACAACTAATGCACCACTGTACGAAAATAAAATCATTATCGTTAATCATGAAACCGTTAAACATTGAGAAAAGTTTAAATAAATTTCTAATATAAATTTATCTAACTGTAATTTTAAGACATAAATTGTAATACATCTCTGCCGAATTGAGGCTTCAACCTTCCCGCTCTCTCTAGCAAAATCCCCTGAGATCGATCAAATTACAAAATTACAATTGTAAATGAAAATTAAGGGGCATTTCCAGTATCAGCAGCTGTTTCTTCTATTTATGTTCAATAACAAAACATTTGGTCCAGGGAATACTTGGGATATCAATACTAATTTTGAGTAAGGATTTATTTATGATTTTTATTTTCCAATATCTTTGAATGATTCATATAAAATGAATTTTATTTAAAATTCTAAAGATTGTTTTACTACCATTATTAAAACCAACGTACAATACAGATATGTTATATAATAAAAATACTTTGATTGCGAATTCAATTTCAATAGATAAATCTATTTATCTCTGAATAATATATATAAGATAGACTATCTCTGAATCCATTTTGACCATTTTTTATATTTTTTTAGTATTAATGTTTTTTTATTTATTTATTGATATTTACAACTGTATTACAATAATACAACAAATAAGTAGGCTAAGTGATACATAATGACAAGTAGAGAAACTACCAACTGGTAGTACTCAAATCACAAGTTCAACTAAGAAGGTCACGTGGCCATCTTCTTTTCAGGCGCCTCGGATGATTATCTGGTAATGAAGAGGTATTCTAGGCGTTATTGTCTAATAAACTTTCCAGTTTTGT
The DNA here is from genome assembly GCA_037127475.1 of Arma custos. Classification (NCBI taxonomy): domain Eukaryota; kingdom Metazoa; phylum Arthropoda; class Insecta; order Hemiptera; family Pentatomidae; genus Arma; species Arma custos. The sequence goes on along the minus strand of CM073761.1, from coordinate 5,502,715 downwards.
TCGAACAGCTCGCCCTACTTCGAATCTTCATTTTGAAGGTGTGTGTGGAGTTGCTACGCTAATCTTGAGGTGAGCTATTTTAGCGCAAACATTTGCGTTTGGGCGAAATCAGCAACAAATAGGACATTAAGGTCATTATGGATGACTTTATTCTTAACAAAATAAGGAGCATTGAGGATTTTATGAAGGATTTTGGATTGAAGGGATTGTATACGAGAGGAATTCGATGGCTTAGAAGAGCTCCAAATCTCTACTCAGTAGTAATGTTATTTCATATATTTAATTAAATAATAATCTCATTTCAACTCGCAGATCATAATTTCATATAGGATCTCTTTATAAAGCCATCGGTTATTGGTTTAATATGTGAACAAAGAAGTCATGTCTTATCTATACCAGATATGTTAAAACATTACAATTGACATAAATCGAAATTAATTGACGAAAAACGTAGGATCTTATACATTGAGAAAAGTTTAAATAAATGTTTAGTATAAATTTTATAAATTGTAATTTTAAGACCTAAAGTGTAATACATCTCTGCCAAATCTAGGCTTTTTTAGTCCCTTCAACCAAAGTAAATAAATAATGGTGAATTTCTCGCAAATTCTCTGTTAGACCGCTGGTAATCAACAAATTTCAACTCCGGCGGTCTAGATTTACATTCTACGAACGTATTGTTAAACTCTCAAGAGGTTCTAACTAAGCACAGAAACAATGGTCAACAGCTCTATTTCCATATAGGATATGAAGTGGCACGGCCCGAATGGTATATAAATGCAAAGCCTACTTGAACAAGTAAAGGGTCTTCAGTGGCGATATTGATTTTAGTTTGAATCTAAATATTGGATTGTCTGAAAAATAATGTAGGATTTTATGTTCTCTCTAAAATAGTCCTTCAAATAGTGAATTTACTAAGTTTGTTGTATTTTTTACTTTTATAAATCTAAATACCTAGAATCCTCTTACAAACCAAATTTATTTTGATCTTCTTTGTCTTCAATGCTCTCTTAGAAGAGGTATTTTAAAGAAAACATGAAATTCTGTATTACTTTCTGGACAACCGTATAAATGCGCTGTTCTTTATAATAACTAGAGTGGTTATTGCAATTCTTTAAGTTACATTATTTTTGAACGTATTAAAATGTTTTATCACTACAACCCACTACTGCATATCCTGTTTCTAAAGAAATGGTTTCTTATCTCAACAACTCAATGTCACAGAGTCTGGGTGTGCCCTGGGATGTTCTGCAAATCCCACAGGGTTCATTCTCAGCTGATAATAGAATAAATTATTTTATCCTGCTAGAGTTGGTCTCATATCCGCTTCTACACCGTTCTCAAATGGATGTACCGTCCAATTTTTCTTTTTATAAGCATTTAATCTTTTTTGGTTCGTACTGTTGAGATTGTGGCTTCCAAACTTAAATCAAGGGTATACTGTCAAGGGCAGCAGTTATAGAGGAGAGTAGGGTCACCGCTGGATTTTGTTGGTGTAAATTTGGTTTTGGCAAAGGGGAATAGAGCGTTCTTTGACACACCCTTCCCCGAACGCATACTAATATTTCTTCCTGTTCTGCCTCCCGAATTTACTCCCGAGAGAACAGTGGATAGCGTCCTCTGCCGAGGCAGTATCTCAAGGATAACGAGAATATCAGCAACGAAATCGGGAAAAGACATGTGCAGATTATTAATATCAATTCAATATAAATGTTATAATGATTGGAAGTATATTATAACAACCTAATCATCTATTTAAATTAATAATATTGTATTTAAAGAAATAAGCAAAATATGCAATACAAGCATACGGGAATTATTTTTTAAAAATTAGTTAATTACGTATGAAATTTAAATTTAGGATACCTTCTGTTATGATAATTTTGAAACTAAAAAAAATCCAAAAAAATTACGAATTTAATAAATATTTGTTATAAATAGTAATAAATTTCAAAATCCACATTTTTACAAAATAAAATTTAAAGGGAGACAGAAATCTTTTCCTAAACTCAAAAAACTAAAAAAAAAAATTTCGTCCTGTGTCGGAAATAGGTAGGCCGGTATCATTGAATTAGACAGGAGGACATGTTCCCCGGCGAAGTGCAAAAGTCACGTGTTTACATTTCTCCTCGTTGACTTTGATCCAGCATTAGTTGCACTAAACTTCAATGAGTGAGAGGTACCTTTGGATACCTTAATGATGTTCGAGGAAGCCATTTCAGGGTCTGGATGATATGATATAACGGCTGTGTCGCCTGCGTACGTTGCAAGGAAGGTTTCAAGAGTAGTTGGTATACCAGCGGTGTACAATATGAAAAGGATAGGACCTAAGTCGCTGCCTTGGGGGACTCTAGCTTGAATTGGGTATAGATTCGAGTTTTCATTACCGCAGCGTACTTGGAAGAAGCTATCAGAAAGGTAAGATCGAAGGATTAGGATTAAGGATTGGGCTAACTGGGTTTTGAGCTTGAACACCAAACCGGCATGCCATACACGGTCAAAAACTTGGGCTACGTTCAGAGATCCGCCTGTGCAGTATGGTTTGCTTTCAAGAGCAGAGGATATGTGATTGATAACTCGGAGGCCCTGCTGAACCGTCGAGTGCCTGGGACAGATTCCAAACTGGTGTGAAGGAATGTCATTGGATTCGATTGTGGGTAGGATTCGTTTCAGGAGGATTTTTTCGAAAATTTTGAAAAGAATAGGAAGCAGGCTGATAGGTCTGTATAATGAAGTGTCATTGGGTGGTTTAGGCAATAGGATGATATCGGAGTGTTTCCACAACAAAGAGAAGTGAGTTGTACGAAGGATGTAGTAGTATAGATAGGTAAGGAAAATAATCTCTTTTTAAGGAAGGTGTTGAAGGATCACGGTGGTTAGAAGGTCATGTACAGGATATTTTCGAATTTTTAACTTAAGAGGAATCAAATTCGGACAGGATCAAATCGGTAAATGTATTTGAGACGTATTTGGCAAATTCCTCTGGTTTTTTCTCATCTGATGCAGCCCAGCAACCGTCTTCATGTCGGAGGGATGAAAAATAGAGTGGTATTTAAGGATATCTTTGGTAGCATTCCAGAGGGAGTTATCAGAAGCGGATAGGGAGGAAAGATAGGATTTGTAGAATTCGGATCTATAGTATGTCAGGTTATTTTTAACTAGTTTGGTGAAGTAATTATAGTCTCCGATTGTGAGGATGCCAAAGGGATCGGTAACGGCGTTTGGTAAGGATAAGATCCCTAAGATCTTGAGGTAATGTATTTTTCTTCCGGATTTTGAAGGAAAGACGAGGTGAACATGCAGTCCAACCTGCTTACTGGATGAAATTGGTAAAGGAATCGACGGCATCATCTGGCCCTTGGGGTGTTTTTAGGGAAACTCTGAGGTCAATGGTGTAGGATACAAGCTGGTGAAATAGGTTCCAGTCAACTGGTCCCCTAATAAACGAAGGCGGAGGAAGTTTGGGTATTGGGGCTATAAAAAGGGTAAGGATCAAAGGATTATGATCTGAGGACAGTTCATCAAGGCGTTCTATGGAGTAGTTTAGGGGACCTAAGCCAGCATGAATGAAAAAGTCGAGGAGATCATGATTTCTGTTTGGATCAGTGGGCCAATATGTAGGGATGCCGGGAGAAATAAAACTGGAATTGTGGGAATTAAGTGCAGAAGGAAGCATGCGGCCTAGGGAATTAGTAGTTCTTGAGCCCCATTGTTGATGTTTCGCATTATAGTCTGCACCTAAAAGCAAATGGATTCCTAAGGAGTTCAGGAGAGAGCTGAATTGGGAATTGGAGATGGATTTATTAGGAAGGCAGTACACCGATGCTAATGTGATTGGAAAGGAAAAGGTTTTGATTGTAACAGCTGTAGCCTGAAGGAGATCGTTTGAAGGTAGGGGAAATGAGTGTTAGGAGAGGGTTTGATGGACTATGACAGCAGTACCACCGTGACATGGATGGTCAGTCCGGTAGGTTTGGTACTGTGTTATGTTGAGCTGCCGTTTACTGGTCAGTCGAGTTTCTGTAATCAAGGCTACATTAATTTTTTTCATCGTACAGCAAAGATGTTAATTCGTCAGTGTGGTTTCGAATACCATTCGCATTCCAAAGGAGAATGAATAGGGTGGATGTCATTTAAGGATGTTGTTGGACAGGAAAGAGAGGGGAAACAAGATTTGTTAGGAGTGATATTAATGGTATGACCCACTCAAGAACTCAGTGTGGAATGATGTGAGAAGTGTCGTGAGATCAGTATCATTTGAAGGAGGGAGGATATGAGAGATTTGATGCGGGGTATTTTGATTTTGATTCATGGAATATTGTGGTTTCATGAATGAAACAGTTCCATCTTCAATTTTTGAAGGCTGTCTTCTTGACGTTCTCGCTTCGTCGCTGTCCTTAAATCCTTGTAATTTAGCAATTTAAATATTTTGATATATATTCATTTTCGTTGTTTTTGATTGTCAGAATAAACCATGCTTATTTAGAATTAAAGGAATTTCAAAAAACGTCCAAAATCAAGTAAATATTTTCCCAATTACATATTTTTTATTAAATTTTTCCGGAATATAAAAAAAGGTTACGTTTCCGACGGCTGACGAGTTACGGATCAAGCAATTCGTTTTTATAAACCTTAGCAATAAAAAACAAAGAAGGTATCTTTCCGATTATTTTTTTTTTCGAACTTTCTGCTCAATATTCCGCGAAATAAAAACTATTCTTTAGTACATGCGGTTTTATATTGCCTGACAGATTAGAAAAAACTACAAAACGGCAATGTGTTTCGTTGGAATTATTATTTTAATTATTATAATTAAAAGAAGAAGAAGTTGGATTAACTTTTCAAGTATTGGCAACTAACTACCAACTTTAATAATTATAAAAGCAATTAGTTGCTTCGATATTTCGACCTCGAAGGCACGCGATGGATCGGGACGAATAAAATAACAGATTAATCGGAGACAGATACAAAATTCTTATTCAGCGAATATTACAATATTTAAATACACTTTTAAATGCCCACGGTTAATATTTTTAATCCATTCAGCAGGTGTTTCTTCTGGTTTCGACCGTGTAGTCAAATTCTTTGCCGACGTTTCGCTGGTCTTACTGCAAGCTTCCTCGGGCTTAATCTGCGACCCCTATATTACTATATCTATTTTTTTTTAACGACAGTACGAAATTAGTTCGGTTTTGGGTTGGAAGGTTATGGGATTTTATTTCCGCTTAGGACTCCAGAAAACTTCAATCTATTGACATGTTATTCTAGGAAGACTGAACAGAGACAAGAGACCCCACGCAGACGGTTCCAGGTAGAGAATTTTTATTTTTGTAAAATTATTAGAAACGAGTAATTTATATATACAATCAGAAATAATCGATTTCATGATTAATAACGTTGTTAACAAATTTGCAAATTTTATTCCACAAGACAGTTTGCAAAGTTTTATTTATTCATTAAAAAAATAAAAATAAAAATAGAGTATTTCCTAGCAACCTCGAAGCAAAGAGAATACGATCCCTAAAAACCAATATGTATTATTGAAATGAGCCACCACAACATTGTCTGCGGTAAACCACTACTGCGCTCGCTCTGGAGAAGCAAGCTAGGTCTAAAAAACCGTTCCTTCTCTGAAAATATGGAAAATGCCTTCGAATTTTCCCAAATGAAAACTATTTGTTTATTTAATTCACTAACCGTGGCCCAGGGTTTGAAACGTGTAAAAATATATAAACACTTCAGAAATAATAATTCATAATATTTTTTCTAGTCTCATACGTAATTTTTCAAAATCCTCTATCACACCAACATTAACTCTTTATAAAAGGAATAATAATTGTTTTTTAAGGGCATAATTATTTATATTGAACTTAACGTTTTGATATGTTTTGTGCAATAAAATGCCGGGAAGCCTCAGAAAAGTTTCCAAGCATTTAGAATTAATGCAATTTTTTTTAAATGAACAAATAATTGAGTTTACATAGGATACGATAGGAAAAATCCGAAAAGTTTCCGAAATACTTAAGACCAACAGATTTCTTTTTAATTTTTAGCATTTTGTATTTTTTTAATTAATATTTTCCGCTTACATTTTTAAAAATTTGTTATTTTCCTGCGGTTGTAACCAATCAACGTGCTTATCTAGAACATGGAGAGTGAGTTTCTCTAACGACACTTATAGACTTCATCGCATCTTCATAAGACTTTTTTATTATTATTTATGTTTACTAGATGGTCATTATCGTTCCCTGTTAGTGTCACGTAATAAAACCTTAAGCCTTCCGCGACAAACTTGACTTATAGTTCTAATATTAGGGCCTTCATGTTTGCAAACTTTATAGCTTTGTAAATAGTATCGATCATCGTTGGCGAACCTACCACCATTGGAAAAATCAAACATTTTTTCTATATTTCACTATTAATATTGAAATTACTTTAAGCACGCATAAACTTATAGAATAGAATAGAAAAATAATTTTATTCTGGGACCAGGTCCCATCAGAATAACAGAGATGAACAAAATTAAATAAATATTTATCGGGCCAAAGGCCTACATCAGAATAAAACAATATTTACATAATATCTTGAAAGTAAATAACTAAACAGGTATGTTTTGGTAGAGAATCAGAAAATGTAATACACAATTAAAATTTAAAAAAAGACAAATTTACAATAAAAAGAAATAGGCTTATGGAAAAATAAGTGAATAAATGATAGCATCCAATAATTTAAAAAAATGATATCATTATGTGTGAGGAATATTTACAGTAGTCATCAATCGATCAAGTTGAATATAAATGATTTATTGATTATAAAGCATCTGATTGGGAATTTAGAAGATATAGGAAAAGTTTGGATTTAAAGTTTAAAGAAGATGCATGACGGATATCGAGTGGGAGTGAGTTCCAATGAGAGACAGGACAAGCGAGAAAGGAACGCTCAAAAGTTTTGGTTCTATGGGAACGGATATAAAGATCGGATGGGCGAGATCTTGTGCCCTGGGATTGGATAGAGGATTTGAACTGTAGGAGACTATAGATATAAGATGGATGTTGTGAGTTGATGGTTTGATATAAGTAAGAACCAAGGAAATAGAGTCTACGGATAGAAGAGAAAAGCCACTTTAACTCAACGTAATGGCGGGACACATGAGACCTCCTCGGGACTTCGAAGACAAATCGAAGCGAACAGGTAACAGTATAACTCTTATCTCATGTTTTTTTTTTTCGTTAGACACAAAAATATTTAAATTCAGATTTTATAACTTTACATTAGCCTTTCTTTCTAAAATCTTATTATCGAAAGTGAGTAAAGATAATACAGACAAAAGAATTAAACTGTTAAGAACAATACCTAGGGGACTTAGTAAACATACTTAATAATAAATTTTTCAATACGAAAAATAACTTAAATTTCTCTTACTTCATTTCACCAAATTCAGAGCCTCCATTAGAAGAACAGAGTTAGTTAGAAGTAAACAAAAAAAAATTAATAAAAACATTCCAATAATAAAAAGGGGTGGAAAAGAAAATATTTCCATTGAATCAGCTAATGCGTGAGGGAATGCTGGTTCCTCTAAAATACTTAGGATGAAAGAAAAAACAAAACATGGAGATCATAAAAAAAAGTCTCGAACAATGGAAAATATCTAACTTTTATCTACGTCAGTCCAAACTTGTCAAACTATATTTATAAAAAGCCCAAATAATAAAGCCCTTGTCAAATAATAAAGCCCGCAATTATGGGATCCAAGTGAGATTTTGGAAAGCAGAGGAAGAGAAATTCTATTACTATGGAAATAAGATGGCAAGAAAAAGTAAACATAGGAATAATCAACCTCATTCTTAAACAAGGTTAGCTGTAGTTATCTTTAAGTTGTTAGAATGACAAAATTACAGGTAAATACTTTAAAATACTGCTTTGATGCCCATTTCTCAAAATCTGTGTAAAATATATTTTTAAGGATAACATCTCATCTGTGTGTTTTTTCTGGACTTTATAGGTTTTCTTGGTCGAGGAATAGCACGTCTTCGAATCAGATGGCTGGATGATGAGGAGGACTTAAAGCGGCTGGGAGAGCGGAGATGGAGGTGAATGGCGCAGGGTCGCCATTGGCTGAGGTAGATGAGGCCAGGGTCCTTGCAGGATCCTAGATACTATTATAATAAATAATTCTTCTACTCTTGGTGATAATATAGTATAATATAGCTGTAGTTATCTTTAAGTTGTTAGAATGACAAAATTACAGGTAAATACTTTAAAATACTGCTTTGATGCCCATTTCTCAAAATCTGTGTAAAATATATTTTTAAGGATAACATCTCATCTGTGTGTTTTTTCTGGACTTTATAGGTTTTCTTGGTCGAGGAATAGCACGTCTTCGAATCAGATGGCTGGATGATGAGGAGGACTTAAAGCGGCTGGGAGAGCGGAGATGGAGGTGAATGGCGCAGGGTCGCCATTGGCTGAGGTAGATGAGGCCAGGGTCCTTGCAGGATCCTAGATACTATTATAATAAATAATTCTTCTACTCTTGGTGATAATATAATTTTGATTAAGGTCAACAAATATTCATCAACACATTCAGTCGATTTTTTCGTTATTTCTAATGTTTTCTTAAATGTCGAGAAGAAATGTAGGAATGCCTACTGGCTTATCACTTGTTGTTTTTAAACTTCTACTTTTATATAATGAATGCGACTAGAATCAGGCACAAGCATGAACCCCCCGCTTTAATACCATTTCAGATTCTGTAAGAATAGTTAATCTCCTAATAGCTTTGAATAAAAATAAAACCTTCCATTGACACTAACTTTGTAATTAATAATCCGACTTAGGCGATTCTGCTACAAGCAATCTGAATTCCTCCCGACTTCTAACTCCCAAATGTGTTGATACCATTCCATGTATATTGGATGAATCGGACAGCTTTAATAGCAACAAATATACATACATTAATGTAAATTAGCAATTCCATGCAAGAGTCCACAGTAAACCCTTATTCTACTGAATAGTGATTCCGTCAGTTGATAACTTGTTTATAGAAGTTTGATTGTCACTAGGAAGGGATAAACTCATTGTTTGCTTTCAATAAGACTATCCCTGTTCCTAGCAGCTTATTTCCCCATCACAAGGGCTTTGCCTAAATGTCTCAAAATTATTATTTTTAAACGAAAACCTTTTATATTTATTTTTGCCACATGGTAGAATCTAAATTTCCGTGAGAATACCAAATTTATTTCCAATCCAAACACACAACTTAATTTGATTAGTCCATTGTTTCATGGAAAGGTATTTCATCATAAAAAGGTACACTATCCAAAACTGTATACTGTCCAAAACAAGAGTATTTTTTGTAAGGAAGAAATTGTTGGGGGTGCAGTCAATCAAAACACCTAAATAAGCGTAACTTATTTAGGTGTTTTGATTGACTGCACCCCCAAATATTTCTTCCTTACATTAGAAGATACAGTCAACCAATTCTTCTCTAAAATAAAGAGTATTTTTTTCATTCTTTTAGTTTTTGGTAATTATTGTAATTATCGTAGTATTTTTTATTTATTACTCGAAAGTTAATGCATTTTTGCAGAATGTTTTTATATGTGAAAGCCTTGGAAAAATATCCAGCTCTTGCCCAATACTCCATATTTCAGTTTAAATACAGCTGTTTACAAATAGTAGTGAACATTTTTATTGTTGTCATTACAGCTTTATAATTTTTGTCTTAAGTGCAATTTCATTGATATTTTTAAAAAGAATTCTTCTATTTCTTCTTACAAACCCTAATGCAGCTGCGTTTTCGATTTTATTATAGCGATATTTTTTATTTATCTATTTGTTGTATAATTTGCTACAAATTATAAAATCCACAAAATTATATGCTATACTAAATAGACCTGTCTCAAATTAAAAACAATTGTACAAAATATAGCTTTATTGATTTAACATTAGTATGAACTAATGATCAAAATTTTCATAACCTCTCCTTAAAACTTCTCATTATCACCACAAAAATTTCAATTTGATGCGGAAATAAGGTAATTATAAATCAAATGGTCAACCCAATTCTGTTTAAAAAAATTATGTTCGGCTCGAAATTCCTAAAAATCATTGAATAATGAATCTTCTAGATGATTAATAATTTTCAGTTTTTTTTTTTTATTCCAGAAAACGGAATTTATTGAATCACGTTCTAACACCTATATAAGTACATAAAGAAGAAATACATGTAAATTAAACATGTCTAAGGAATATTAACTTCTTTTAATTGTTAATTTAACCATGTTTCGAAAAAATAAATAAAGTGAGCAAACTTTCCAATAGTAATAAATGATCCCTATTAAAAAAAATAATTACGACCCATCAACGATGTTAGGTTCAGTACATGATAAGGATTGCAATGTTTCTCAGCCAAAATTGTACAGGGGTGGTGATGATTTGACCAAAATCGGACTCAACCGCCAGGTTATTCCCCGACTAATGAATGCTATTACATGTATAGAGGCTTGACTAGCCCCAGGAGGGACTCATATTCAACAAGGTCGATCCACGTCCGCAAAGAGAATAAATAATTTAAACAAATCCTTTTGATATTAGTGCAAAAAAATGAGTTACATCCATATCAAGATAACCGCAAATATCTCCTTAATATCGTAGAGACAGCATTAGTACAATTAATGTTCCTAAATACCCTAAACCGCCAAGTATATTAAATTAATGGATTAAAATTAAGGGATGAGGGAGCTAAAGAGGGTTGAATCATTTTGTACATGGTCCACCTGTTGCTCTACTCAAGTCTCTACTCAAAGGGCGGTTAAATATTTATATGAAACTTGAAGGCAGCGGGAGTAGGGCCTCTTCCCTTCATTTCAGATTCTCTCCATCCTGCGTTATTTAACTTTCTCAAGTTTTACGTTAAGATAAATCAAAATCCTCACTGATTTTTTGTTATTAAATAGGTTCTTTGAAACTGACAGAATCTGTCTTCCATATTAAATTTGTAATTTAATCTGTCAGCGGCCGGAGATGGGTCCTATGTTATCTATGTTACCCAAATAGGGTATAAAATCTAGGACAAATTACCTCCCTGCACAACCGTTCTCCAAGAAGAAGTTGTCTCTACGGATAGATTGGATTTTGGACCCAAAACCATTAATAGGTTGTAGTGGTACAGTTTTTTTTTATATTAATTCGTATAAAAGAATTTCGATCTGCTTTAATTATGATCAGCCCAAAGCCAATGATCAATTGATATTTCAAGAAGAAAAATTGTTTTTTGTATCAGTACCGCAAGTTGTCGCTTCGTGTTAAATTGCAAGAGGTTTTAACTTTTATTCGTTTATTTTTTAATAATATTCTTTTTGAGTACTACCACTGTGTAGTTTCTCTACTTGCCTTCATCTCGGGACATGATTTATCTTTCATTATATTTACTTGATGTATTAAGTATACAATTGTAAATTTCAATAAATACATTTTTAAAAAATACATATTCTTGAAAATAAAAATAATTGTATTAGTGACTGTATATAGATTAATGACTGTATATACAGTCCCTGGCCATATTAATGTGACCACCAAGAAAGATTATTTTCGTTTTGTTTTTTCCTAATTTTTTTTATATACTTTCGCGTGTCTTAATAAATTGCTGTTTTAAGTAATGGCAACACTGTTATATGTTTTTAAAAGTATTTTTTTATAGTAATGGTAGAATTGGTTATAGTACAGCCATTTTGTTTTACGAGTGACGAGGTGCATAACCCAGGCCAACGATGAAAAAACTTTTTTAATGAAAATACCTTATTCTTATGTTGTTTAGGTTGCTGAATCCAAATATGATGCTTAAAAAGTTGTATCACCCACCATTTATTCACATTTTATAGTTAAATTCATGAAATAAAGAAATATTTTTAGAATTTAACAGCTTTTTCATAGTTAAGATAACATGAAAAAATAGGTCTAATGAACAAAGATGATGTTGGCAGCACTGCTGAAACACATGCTAAACAGCTGATGTTTTGTTTATTTTCAACATAACCTCACTTTTACGTTTCCTGTACATGTGCTCAGTGCAATGTCTCATCGCGGCTGTAAAAACTCTGCTGACAGTTTTTGTTATATTTGTGGTGAGTTTGTTATTAAAAAGCACCAAAGAAACATTACAGACTTTGTGAAAAAGGTTTATCTAGCATACTTTGGAACCAAACTTGGAGACCAGGATAAACCTTGGGCACCGCATAAGGTATGTTATGTATGTGTTGAAGACCTCAGGAAATGGTCAAAAAAAGAGAAAAAACACTTTAAATTTGCTGTTCCCATGATATGGAGGGAACCAAAAAATCATTCCGATGACTGTTACTTTTGCAGTGTAGATATTACTGGTCATAACTCTAAGAACAAGAAGGTAATAAGCTACCCTAACCTTCCGTCCGCCATCCGACCAGTAGGGCACGGTGTAGATTTGCCAATCCCGGAACCACCAGAGGACTTAAATTCTATTGAAACAGAAGTATTTTCTGATGTACAGTCGGAGTTAGATGAACACGATGAAGAATTCCAATGTGTTACAGAAAATGTAGAGCCTAAATTGTTCACTCAGGTCGAGCTTAATGACTTAGTTAGGGATCTGGGCTTAACAAAAGAAAAAGCTGAACTGCTTGGCTCTAGGCTAAAAGAAAAGAACTTGCTGGCGGCTGGAACCAGCATTCATGTGTATAGGAAGAGAGAACAACAATTTTCGAAGTATTTTGAACAAGAGGGTGATTTGGTGTACTGCTCAGGCATTCATGGTTTAATGAATGAGTTTGGAATTGAATACAAAACAGAAGATTGGAGGTTGTTTATTGATTCATCCAAAAATAGTTTGAAGGCAGTTTTAGCACACAACGGTAACATGTATGCCTCTGTACCTGTCGGTCATTCTGTACATATGAAAGAGAGTTACGAAAATCTAGAAATAGTGTTAAATAAAATAGGTTATTCTGCACACGGTTGGATGATATGTGGTGATTTGAAAGTTACGTGCATGCTCCTTGGTCAGCAAGGGGGTTTTACCAAATTTCCATGTTTCTTGTGTGAATGGGACAGTAGAGCTCGGAATCAACATTGGTGCAGAAAGAACTGGCCTGCTAGGGAGTCTTTAAAGCCTGGCGAGAAGAACATTTTACGCAAAAACCTTGTAGATCCAAAAAACGTGCTCCTACCACCACTACATATTAAGTTAGGTCTCATGAAACAGTTTGTAAAGGCTTTGCCTAAAGATGGGCTTTGTTTCAAATATCTCTGTCAGAAGTTTCCACACCTTTCAGAAGCTAAACTGAAAGAAGGCGTCTTTACCGGGCCTGATATTAGAAAAATGATGTTTGACGTTAACTTTGAATCCACAATGACCTCAAATGAAAAGGAAGCATGGGTTTCATTCAAGCAAGTTGTCACCAAGTTTTTGGGAAATGAAAAAGACCCAGAATATAAGGCTATTGTTGCTAACATGTTAAAAAAATTTGAACAGTTAGGATGTTTGATGAGCCTGAAAGTTCACTTTTTGAGCAGCCACCTCGATTACTTCCCGGAAAATTTAGGAGATGTTAGTGAGGAGCAAGGTGAGCGTTTTCACCAGGACGTTAAAGTGATGGAAAAACGTTACCAGGGCCGCTGGAATACCAACATGATGGGGGATTACTGTTGGTCACTTCACCGGGAAGTTCAGCAAGCTATTCATCGCAGGAAAAGCTACACAAGAAGCTTCAAGGAAAAAAGGGAAAGAAAATATAAACCAATTCCAGTTGACAAGTGAACCTTGTATCATCACATAAAATTACTATTCCAAGTATTTTACTGTAAATACAAACCATTTTTACGATTCTACAGTGTTTCATTGATTTCCCTATATACTGTAAATGGGTATTAGACTATATAATAAAATACATTTTGCTTGGAAACTAAGGGTGATACATAAAAACTACGAGCAGATTTGGATTCAGCACATAAAAATCTATCAAGATCAGCTATTAAAATTAAAAAAGTTTTCAAAAAGGTTTTTTTTGTTGGCCTGTGTAATTCGTGTTTGAAATTTTTGTGGATTTATTGTTTCTTTTTCATTAAATACAAGTCGGATTCGGTAAGTTTATTATTGATTTATTATTTGTATCATATATTTTAACTATTTTGATAGTTTTTTTTCACCAACATGTAAAATAGGGTGACGCCACAAAATATTTTTAAAAAATAAAGATTTATTTTCGAAACTATTTTTTCAATTTCATATTATTATCAGATAACTAACTTACCCATAAAACTAATATTTATACTCGATTGACATCATTATGCATAAGAAAAGATAATGCAAACATGAACAAGAATGAATCTATCCAGTGGTCACATTAATATGGCCAGGGACTGTAGATATAAGGACCAACTTACCCATACTGTTTAGGTTATATAATCAGCTATACTGCAAAACGTTCATTTCTTTAAGCATGAAAATGAAGAGCTCATAATTTTTTTTTGTAAGGGAGTAGAATGATATAAACAGTTAGTGAATATAAATAGTTATTTGGGATATTTATTGATTTTATTTAGTTATTTTAAGTGTCCATGGCATAAATCACATCGAGCTTCAATAAAGTTTCTTGAATAAAGCATTAAATGGTTAGGCATAAAAATAAAGTTCTCGAACAACAGAGTGCCAGGGGGCACGTTTTGTTTAGAAAGGATCAAGGTTGTTTTTTCTGTCGTTAGTAAACGTTCGAGTTGATGAAAAAACAGTTCAGTCTTTGAATCAGTTGTTGATGAATTATCTGCCTCAACTTTGTCTGGCAGATAACTACCTAGCTCCTCTATAATTAATATAATTTAGTACACATTTTATTTAGAATTGTTCAAAATCAGTGGTATCAGTAAGGACAGAATATATAAGAGACGATTTCAGAGAAACGAAATGGTATATCTGATCAAATAAAACAATTTATAAACTATCTTTTATAAAAATTAAACAGTTCCTGTCCAACAGATTGAAATGTAAGATTTACTCTAGCCACAGCTGGCCAAACAGTTTGAGCAATCTGACAAAGTTTACTGACGTTGATTTTTTTTCAGCTTCAGTCCCGTATATTTAGTTTTTCGGTTTTAAAAGAGAAACATATTTAATTTACTCGGGTAATAATTTTATAACTTAAGGAAGAACGTCACATATAATTTTATAAATAATATATGAGTCAATCTTAATTATTATATTTTCTTTTTACTCGTATTGGCCAACTGAAGACCACGTCATTTGAACTGTATTTTTTTCTTCTCGACATTGGCCCAGTCCTCCTTCATTCGTCGCCGGTGCTCCTCCCTTCTTTCTTCTGTCCATCTCTGTCCCGTCTTCAGCTTTGGTTCTTCTTGAAAACCCTCACGGATATCTAGTTTCATGCTGAGACGGTCGCTTTCCAAAACATCCTCGAAGGTAATCCTCATCACCGGTCAATCTCTTTCTACCTCATCGAACCAGGCCGGTTTGGTCTTCTTTTCCTTTAAATATGTAAAAATACGGTTCGCCAGTCTTGGGAATTTTATTCTTAACAGAAAGTCGAGTCCTACAATGAAGGAGGACCTTAAAGTACTTTGCTAGAATTTGGCAGTTTTCTCCGTCTTAATTAATTATTTATATATTTTCCAACTTTTCTAAATAAAATCATGCATTAATTGCTATTACACAATCCTTAACAAACAATTATTCTCTAATATTTATAATAATATTCTTACTCTAGTGTAATATTAAATATAGCAGTTTACTAGTCAGCATATTATTCCTAATATGATTGATTACATATATCATAAAAATATTTAGCATTTAATTAAAAAATGAAGTATGACTAATAATGAAACAAATAAAGACAGATACCCATGAAATTCTTTTTTTTTGCTATTTTTTCGAAAATATTTTTGGGCTTTTTGATTCATTTTTTTAGATAGACGTTGCAAAACTAAACAAAATACAAAAAAAAATTCTTTTTGTTCTTCGAAAATTTCCTACATATGATTCATATAATCAGTTAATAGGATACGTTTATGTACTGGTTGATGTACAGTCAAACAATGTATCATCCTATAGTTAACTCAATGATTTTGATAAACTATGGTGTACAGAGTTTATCATAATATATGCTGTATCCATCAAAAGATACAGTAACAACTTTCATATCTTTGGAAACCATTAGGCTCGGAACTGCTGGGAAACAAAAGGCATTCTATGGTCCACTTCACTCACTAATCAGTGCTAATGTGATCATGTGACAGGATGCGCCCTCTTTGTCGTTGGACAGGCTCACTCAAAGTTGGGTCAGGCCGAATGAATTTTACGTTCAAACTGAATTAATGATCAGATAAGTTTAATTGAAATGGTTAACCATATGTAATCATGTTATGATCTACATGTATGTCGTTTTTTCACATTTCCAATAAGTGAGTAAATAATTCGTGAACAAAAAGAATCACGGAAATCCTACTTCGATATATTCGGATCTAGGAAGGAAAATAGATTTTCATGCTATTAAGTATATTTTAATTTAAACATAATTTATTGCACAGACCAAAATAAAACCACAGAGATGTTGTCAAGAGAGGTAAGCATTTCCAGAAGTATAATGAATGAGGCAAGAAAAAATAAAGATTAATCAATCACTTATAAAATTAATGAGAACAAAACTAATATTGATTGATATCAAAGGAAATAAAAAAAAACTTACAAATATTTATTGCTGTTGAAAAAATACAAACCCCTATTTTAAAAATATTCCAAAATAGTTTAATTAAGCATTTAAGTATAGTAACATTTATAATAAGTTTTGAATTAATCGACTGTAGCTAAAATTTTATGAACATAAACAAAACCTACTTTGTAGTTTGCAGTTCAGGGACCCAACTAAAGCGATCATGTATGATAGTAATACACATATAGAAAATATAATGAATGATATTTAATGGCATTATATAAAGCCAAATAGAGAAACTACCCACTTGTAGTACTCGAATAAGAAATTTAACTTAAAAGTTCATGATGCCATCTTATTTTCAGACGCCTTGGAGGAATATCTGGAATCGAAGAGGTTGCTTGGTTTGAAACTAGAGTGTTTTAGTGGGAATAAAGACATGAAAGGATTGATATCGATTCCGTTCCAATCCAGTAACAAATGGGATATTAAGCCATAATTGATGACTTATTATTGTTCGTAACAAAGAAAGGAGCGTTGAGGATTTAAAGAAGAATTTTGGATTGGAAGGATTGGATACGTGAGGAAATCGATGGTTTAGCGGAGCCCTAATCATAACACTCATGTATATGAATCTTTTGTAATTAATTGGGAGCTTAGATTGTTTGTCAAGTAAATGTTGATGTTGCCTGAAACAATGAGCTTTTCTTGTCGTTTCAAACTAGTAATAGGATTCCAATTTAAACGTTTTTGAAGATAAAGTCCTAAATACCGGATCGGAATTACTTAGTGAAGGAAAAGGAAAACTTGAGTAAACTTGCACCGATTTCTTAAGTACTGGATACCAGGAACTGATCATGATATTGATATAATACTTTAGTCGAGAAGGCTGGTGCTGCTTATTTTATTATTGAGATCTTAATATATACATAGAGAAAGAGGGAGAGGAACAAGGAAAAGAGAGAAAGAGAGAGAGAGAGAGAGAGAGAGAGAGATTATTTTTAATGATTTATTTCTTGTTAACTTTTTTTTCCTCTTCACAGAGAATAACGAAGTGGATGTATTCTTTTACCTTTAATGCCCAATTCTCCTGAGTGGGGCACTGTAATATTTTCTTCTTCGAAGAAAATAAATTAATTAAATTAAATTTTATAACTACTTTTTTTAATAATGAATATTATTTATCTAGAGTAGAACTTCAAGAAGAATTTCAACTTTAAAAAGAACTTTAAGAATTTCAAGTAGGAGTTAATATTTTCCATATTTTAATGAGCACCAAGAACCATTTAACTTTGAAAAAGAATAAAATAAAATAACGGAAAAAGTATAAACAATTTTTTATTAAGCAAATAAAAGACTGTGACACACAATAACCGATATTAAAAAACGTATATTCTATATTACCTCTATCGGTTATTAAAATTAATAAATTCTTTGAGGGCAGGGAGTTAAATTTAATTGAAAGGGTTTTCCTCATTTATTAAAGGATTCAACAGGTTGCGACCTCAATACTTCCCCAAACCAGGTTCAACTTCTACGACCGCAAGAGTTCTATCTTTCACCATTGTTAAGATTCTTTAAGAAAATTAGTTTAATTTTCAATTATACTTTATCCTTAAAAAATATCAATATCTCCCAAATCAATGCTTAATTACATAAAAGTTTTTATGTTAATGCTCCTTTTTACTATATTGTTATTAGTTTTACTTAGTAATTACATAGTACATTATTACATTTTTTATTGCCCTGATAGTTATTACAATTCTTTAATACATTTTTTCGACTCGAATGCCATCAATTTTACTCTACCTTAGCGCTTTGAATTAAAATTCTCAGATGGAGGGACCCTTATAACCTTAGAAATTCCCAGTGAGCTCTCGCTATATTTTTAACTTTGAATTATATCCATATCTCTACGAAAAAATCACGTGGTAGAGGCTGTACTGTTGGTTAGCGGTTGTACTGAAAGATGATTTGTCCTAGATCACGGTCAACCCCCAGGTTTTCCTCCTTTTATGAGTATCCACTTTAGAGCCTAAGTGAGCACCAGACGAGTGTCAGAACACAAAAGGATCCATCCACGGCTGTTATCAGATTAAACAAAATCTGCCACAGCCGGATTTGAACCCGGGAACTTCAGCACGGTAACTCAGCGCTCTATCACTGAGTTACCACGCTCCCTCATATTTCTATAACGTTATGTTATTAATTAAGTAATCTATATATTCAATACATATCTTCAATTATTTTATTTTGAAAATTCTCCATTATTTTTTCCTTTATGAGGAATCTAACAACACAAATGCATACATAGAAATAGGGGACCTCCAGCATGCCTGGACCATCTTTTTTGGTCAGCGAGTTTATCGGACTACGCAAATAATTTCAACTATCACTACATCCACTCTTCTACAAATGTTAAGACCCACATAATGGTAATAGTGGCATAGTTTATTTTCCAAAAGAAATGAGGGGAGTACTAGTTAGGCAGATGTTTGTTTGAAAAACACAAATAAAGTCGGTTAACAAACCATTTTTTTGCTAAATGAATAATAGACATTTATCCTTTCTTTTTAATAATGAGACCATTATGATGATATTTCAGAAATGATAAATTTTTATATTTACCAAACTAATCAGTCCATTGCCAAAACAAGAAAACCTAATCCCCAAAAGGTTAAAAAAATGTTTGCTCCACTAATAGCAGGCAGGCATTATAATACTACGAAATAGTTACTCCGTTGCAGATAACTTTTTGTATTTATCGACCCTAAAGCAAATTATTTTAAATGTTACTGTAGATTATTCAACAATGAAAATCAACAATTTTGGTCGTTGAACTGTTCCCTAACTTCCGGCTGTTGCCAGATGTTTGAAGATAAACTTTGACACTGTTCAAGGACGCGATGACTGCGTAGATTTTACTCTAACATACTGACGAATAATTTCTAGTTGGATTCTTATATAATTCTGTTTTGAAAATCGTCTTGTACGACACAAAAAAATGTTACTCGTTCTAAGGTTTATGTTATATTACATGTTCTTTAGCGTAAAACGTATGCACCTGTTGGCTATTATAAATCTGAATCAAATGAACTAGTAGTACTGTCAGTATTTAACCTCGCAAACCAATTTAATGATTTTTATTTTATTAGGAAACCGTCTTGAAGGACTAAATTGGAATCTGGCTGGAAATACTGGCCTTAAAAGAGGACACAGTCAAAATCTCTCTGATGTGAAATGATTATTTTTATTATAAATCATTATAAATTATTGTTAATTTACACCCAAATATCTTATTCAATCTAGAATATGAAAAAGTATGAAATGCCTGGTTTTCCCACTATAACATTTTTTCTAAGTGTATATTAAAGTAAAAATGAAATTTTTTTGATCATATCAGCTACAAAAATGGTTAGATTAGCCTTTTACTTCTTCACATCATAAATTATGAGAGATATAGATTCCGCAGACCAAAAAGGTTTATAATATAAATATTATGAAAACAATTGTTAATTGTAATTATTTATTGTTGAAAAATTGTAAGCCATAAAATTACGTTTCTAGTCAGTTCATTCCATTCTAAACTGCGCAAAATGAATAGGGATACCACTAATTTTGTAGTATTTACTTTGCCTAGCATTTTAATATTATTTTTATGATGAAGAGCATTAATATTTATTAGAAATTATTCTACATTAAATATTGTAAAGTATATAAATTTAAATGAATCCATAAGCATATAAATGCTAGTTAATGTTTGTAGTATATACTAAAACATTAAGTAATATCACTATTCATTTTCTGCACCGTATTTTTCTTGGATCCATAGGAAACAGGAAAGTTTGTCGATTTCATACATATAAACAGCTATAAGCATCCGACGGTTTGTACGAAAAAAAGAGGCTTACAAAATGAAAAGATTTGTTTTTTAATACATCTTTGGGTCCTAAAACACGGAGATATATCGCTGTCAAAGCAAATTACGGAGATTAATAACTTTAGCCGAAGCCCCGCATTCGGTTTGAATCGTTCAAAGGGTTTCTGATTTATGGGCGATTTATTTGAGAAGTTATAATAAAAATGAAAGACAGACCCTACAAAATGGTTTTTAGGTAACGTTTTAATGTTTATAAATTAAATTACTAATAAATTAATGAAGTTATATAAAAAAAAAACAGATTTGCTTATCAAAATTTAATTTCAGGTAAGTATAAGCGGTATAAGTTTTGTTCCTTTCAAAAATAATACAAGAGAGAGAATTGATTATATGATGTCAGAAAACGCTTATGAAAGATAATATAGGATGAATCTTGGGAATGAAAAATACGAAAATCTAACATGGGGATAATCAAAAATTTTAAAAATAGGAAAATTATCTGAATTATTGTACAAAATATCCTCGTATAGTCACATATATTGGAATATTTCCAATTATAAATATAAAGTGGGTGATGGAAGTATATCTCCTAACATTTTGTCTATAGCAAACGAATATGTGAACTCGGTATTCACAATATATTTTTTTATGTTAAAACGATTTTATTGAATTTTTTAGAGGAACATTTTTAATCTAAAATATGGCCTAATATATATATATATATATATATATATATATATATATATATATATATATATATATATATATATATATATATTAGTATATGTTTATAGACTAATGAATTAGTAGTTATTATTAAATAATTATATCTTAATAAATGTCCTTTTAATTGCTAGAAATTAGAGCTCTAATCATCGAGAATCTGTACGCGCTCTTAGAATAGACCAATCCAAAATAGACCGCAACTTGGCAATAAACATTCTCTTGAAAAAAACAATAGTCCTCAAGACAGTGAAAAGAGTTGTAAAATACAACTTCCTTACCCATGAAAATATGTATTTATGACTGGTATAAAAACAAAAAATAAATAAAATTTAATAGTAGGTATAATAGATTTTTTTATTTTCAAATGAGACGTCAACCAATACTGAAAAATCACAATGTTAATAATTGCTTACTTCTATAAATGACTTAAGAATTTCTGTTATTTTTTAAAAATTATATTGATTGTAAATTTTAAGCTTAATGTAACAAAATAAAAGTTTAAATGATACTGACAAAAAATAATACATCAACTTTCAATAAGGCCAAATAATTTTAGGTAATTAGAGTTAATTTGGTATAATATACTCAATCATCTTTTTAAAACTAGATATTTATTTATACATTATAACAATACATAGTTGATGTTCATTAGAAATTTCATATTTTTTATATTTTAACTTTTATATTAACCAATTTACTTACAAAAACTATTAATGTATTTATATGTGTATATATAAATATATATAAATGAGACTTTAAGAGCTTGTTAAAAGCAAGCGGAAACGATTCAAAACAGAATGGAACAGTGGAAGAGATAATCTTCTTGTTTGGACAAATGGAGCGAGTTAGGTAATGGCAAGACCAAAAAATAACAAGCATTTTCCGTCTTTAAATGCCTCTTTATTTCATCTCTAACTTTGTTTTTAAACGTTTTCATAGTCCCCAATAAATTTCTTTATTCCTTCTTAAATTCCTCAACGTTAGAAATAGGCCTAGCTAAAAGCTTTTCAGTCAATGCGGACACAATAGATTAAAATTTTGTTATAATTAAAAATTTGGTTATAAAATATTGCAAAATGCAATAGTTAACAAAGAGATCTCTTTCAAATTTAAAAAATCGTAGAGGAAATGAGGAAAGAAAGGTCGCAATCGCTCAATGATAAAATGGAAGAGGTGTGTTGAGTATCTTCTAGACGGGAAGGATAGTCCGGATTACAATAGAAGATTATTCCGATCAAGACGATTTAGCCAGCGAGAAATAACTAGAGGAAGCCATCTCCAAGATGACTCGGGATATATTCCGAAATGATTTGGTTCGAATTGGGCAGCAAAGAAAGGTACTTCCTTCGTTTGCCCCTGACAAGACATATGAATTTGAATCAAAAGACTTGAAAGATTTCTGCGGTTGTGCCAATTTACAAAGAGGATACAATACACTTATGCAATAACGTGCTCAGTGTATCAAGCTCTACTCAAGAACTGAAGAGCATAAATAAGATGAACTGTCTTAGGTCAGGCCGGTAAGGAGCAGTTTGGATGTAGCCGCGTGAAGAATTCAAAGAACCTGATTTTCACTTCGAGGAAGATCATAGCTAAATCCATCGAGTTGGGAAAGGATCTTTCTTCTATCTGCTTCTTCGTGGATATGAAAAAGATATTGGCAGAATAAGAAAGCAGGATATAAATGATGTTCTGTTTGAAAGTCAAACCGATGTCGGCGTAATCCTGGCGGCGTAGTGTCGTTATTGATATTCAAGAAACGCTGTTTGGACTGACAGCCACACCTCCGATGAATCTGAGACGACTCAGGGAGTACACCTTGGATGCAGTTTGTGTCCCATCTTTTTTATATTAATCCTAGACCGCGCTCTGAGAAGAGCCAAACCCGGATTCCGTCTCTTTCAACTTAGTTTTAGGAACTCCATAGAAATACATTTCACATTTATCTTTTGAGTAGTTATTTATATTTTTGCACGATGGTAACTTTGATCCACAATTTTATTTTCGTACATTCTTTCGTTTAGGAGAAAGCCTTACGTACTACCACATGAATTCGGAATTTCATGTTTATATAGGCTGGTTAATGTAAGATGAATTGTATTAACTATAATAACTAAATCATCTGTGTAGCATAATATGGTAAGTCAATTAAATTAACCACATTACAATTATAATTTTACTAACTAATTCTCTGGTTATAAATTCATTCGTATCATAATCATTGTAACATTTGAAGCATAAAGTTTTATCAAGAATCGCATAATTTATAATATTGTTATTATCGCAATTTCTTTTTTTTTTTTAAAGCGGTTAATGAGATACATAGATCTTTTACATTCATGAATATTCCTTGTTCATCAATCAACTCGGAGGCGAACCAAGGATAATGGATCATCGCTGTATATTTAGGTGAGCTCAATTGATGTAATATAAGGCAATGAATTTTTAAATCGTCTTCCCTTGATGATTATCCTTAAGCATCAAGGGGAGGCTCTTAAGGGTCTTAAGAATTTTCTTAGGAAATATTTTTATTTTGTCTCGTTTATATATATTATGGAACCTAGTATAGACTAGTTTAACTCCGGATAAATACAAACCCATGGTTATTAGTATCGCACCCAAGAAAGCCTCGTATGCCTGTCAGAATTGGTATCGGACACAGCTGGGAGGAACATCTAACTGCCACTATCAGTCACTCCTGTGAAGCGCGCCTACATTTAATAATAAAATTATTTCGCCAGTTGGATTAATATATTTACAATTGGATTTATGCAAATCAACTATTGGCAGTAATTAAAAGTTACTTCAAATTATTATTTAACAAACCAAGCATGGTAAGGGCGCCCACCAATTTCAACGACAGTATGTTAGTAAGTAGCAAGAAAAAACAATTACACCAATTATTGATTGTTATTCAATAATTACGGATAAAATTAAATAGTTTTCAATTGCCAATGGCATTGCATTTTCACGACTAATTAAGTTAGTTTACCACCAAAACCAAAACTTCACTAACTGTTGGAAAACCAGTTACTATCAGTAACTAATGGCCAAAGTATTTGCAATTCAATTTAAACTAATGTAACTTCTATTAGTTATTTAGTTATCTAAAGCCCAGTACGATTTAACAAATCAAATAAATAATAATTAAAAATTAATAAACCTTTATAATTGAAGCCATGCGGTTAGGTTTACCTGGCTGTATTTTTGGCACATTGAATCACCAGTTACCAGGTTTATACTAATGGTTTTTAGTAAGATTTTATCAAGACGTTATATTAATATCAGTTATTTTAATATCTGAGGTGAAATACAGCTTCACTATAGTGAATCATAACATTGTTTTTTTTAAAACATTTTTCAGTACATAACCACGGAAAATTTCAACAACAATTTTGTATTTTATTTAATAAAAAAAATAACGACAGCCATTGTTAAATGTAACTGAAATCTCATGTAAAATAAAATAGTTTATCGTAATAATTACTTATTAAGTGTTAAAACAAGTACCCTGTTTTATGAAGTAGTACACGATATTCCGGAATATGGTTCCCGTGAAATCTCTACCAGGAACAGCACTATTTTTTTTTAGAACGTGTTTAGTACTAATTAGATGTTTTCAAATATATATTTTAAAAAATTGTATGGTTAATAAATATTCATAACAAGTAGGCAGTCACTCGTTTGATTGTTTTTTTTGTAGAACAGTATTTTTAATTATACAGATACGATTTCATAACAAGGTAGACGTTTAATATATTCACCATTTTTAATTTCATATTTATGCACATAAATGAAGAATAT
Organism: Arma custos; assembly: GCA_037127475.1. NCBI lineage: Eukaryota > Metazoa > Arthropoda > Insecta > Hemiptera > Pentatomidae > Arma > Arma custos. The sequence goes on along the minus strand of CM073761.1, from coordinate 5,477,611 downwards.
AGATTTGTATAATTTCATTATCAATTTTGTAATAATTCAATTTTGAAATTGTGTAATCAATCATGGTTTCGAAGAAAATGTACCCCTTCAAGATACCAAGATTCCAAAGATATAAAAAAAATCGCCTAGACTACAGGCCGATTTTTTGAAAATTTCAAAAGCACAAGCCAATTGTTAAAATTACCAAAGCCAAGTACAATTACTAGTGAAAAATGACTAAATTTCTATAATTATTATAATAGTCTACTAGTGGAATAGCTGCTATTATATTTGGTAAAAAAAATAATGAAAAAATCACTTGAAGCTCATAAAACTGAAGAATGAGTTTGCAAAGTTTAAAAACTTTATACTTATTGAGTGAATCGATATGTTTTAATTGTACAATCCAAACCAAACGTTTGTCGTCATAGTAGTGAAAATAATTAAGTGATGATTAAAAAAAAAGAACATAGTTCAGAGCTCGTTAATAAACAATGACTGCGATTGAGCACGCAGACATTCTTGAGACATGTAAATTACTCCTATTTTTCTCATTATTAGTATGCGAATACTTGTTCATTTTGTAACATACTTGTAATTTAATTAATCAAGTTAATCTGTATAGTTCATAAACTAACAAAAAACAACCCATCTACATCGTATATACTACTTATTTCGTAAATGTTCTTATGAGAATTAGTAATCTCGAATGTCGATAGGGGTCTTCTGTATTTAAGGAAGACAAAATCAATACTTATGTCTATATTTAACTCATAATCCTGGAGAAGGCTGGTTTCTTAGGTAATATTCTGAAATTCAACACAACCTTATGCCTTATTCGCATCAAGAGGATTCTTGTACGAGTGTAGAATTTACTGTAGGTAGCTTAAAAAATTGAAAACAAAATTTTGTTCGTTCTAATTATCAGGATCAATACGACAAGAAAACAAGAGAATGGGGCAATGTTTATAAAATACATTCCTTACTTACGAGAAAAGTTTGGAGTTGAATTCGGTGAAAGAAGTTTTTCAGTAATAGGACTTAGGTTCGTAAGTTGGCCAACTGTCCCTCTTACAACAAGTAATTTTTTTTGGAGAAGCTGAATGCTGAAAATATCTAGTTAGGGAAGTTACAAAGCGTGTCAGGAGCTCGTTTATTCTAGATTCTCAAGGAATCTTGCATCTTGATTGTGATTGTTGGATTTAAGCTTGAAAAAAAAAATGTGTAAAAAAAGTATGCACGTGTGGGTCTGTGTCATTGGTAATGTTATGTGAATTATCATGTGAGCTGACACTCGCAATATTTAGTTATCTCTCTATCGAAAAACATTGTACAGTTAAACATATGCTTTACTTGCTGTTCTGTACAAGGCACAGTGGATCCTGCATGAGACAATGAAATGAAAATATATTTATAGACACTTGAAATACAATGACAGGAACATTATTTTTTTTTTTAAATTTTCCTAAAGCAATGATTAACAGTCATCAAAAATCATTTAAAAATTGTTTATTGGTATACTGTTTATTAATTTCAGTCTTAGTTTCTCGAAAGCAACGATCAAAGTTGCTTTGCTTCTTTATACTCCGCTTATAGAATTATTGGTTTAATGGAAGCAACGCAGCAATTTTAGTGGCTCAATAGACCATTTATGCCCCTCCATCCAAACCAATAAAACGTCGTTTGTGGAAAGCTCTTCGACGGTGGAGAGTGTTCTACGTCCATTATCTTTCTCACCAAATTACTCTTGATTGCTAGTTCTACAGGTATCTCGGCCTCACCTTATCCGCGACTAATATACAAACTATTATTATACGTTTTCAACTTACATTCTATCCCTTCCTTCTATTTTCAAGTATCCTGCTTGTATTTAATTTCATCGTTATCCTCATCATTCTCTTCATCTGCCATAACATCGATAATCTGTTCTTCATCAAAGCTTTTTAGCACATAACGTGGTTTCATGTGCAGTGCTTTCTTGCGTGTATATGTTACGTCGTATGGAATCATCCAGCTCACGCAGAAGGCGGTGAACTCTTTGCCCAGCTTAGCGCTACGGTTACAGATTAAAATTTTGGCAGGGAGGTATTGCCTTTTAGCTATTTAAAGTCTCTTTCCTCAAAAACTAGTTGTGTCAAGTTATCCTAAAAATCGCCAAGTATGAGGGAAAATCAGGGGAATTTTGAAAAAGTCGCGCAAGGAATGGGACTAGTGAGATGAATAGAAATTCATTTAAAGCTTTTATTATTTGTTTCTCTGTGCCTAGCATCTCTCAGGATATATTAATTTTAGAAAAAATACAATTCTGTGAAAAATAAAATAAATTCTCTTCCCATTTTAACTTAAATTTGACGTTCAGATTGGAACATGTTCGTTGGAAGGAGTGTTCATCACGAGAGGCCTCACTGTAGTAAAATTTATCTTAATCCAACTATTTATTAAATCGAAAAAATAGTTTACACTATCCTATGTCGGAAAGGGAATCCGTGTTTTTATACCAGCAACAGTTAATGTTTATTGTATGAGATTAAAACACATATGCTGAAATTTATACAACTCTTAGCAACTGGTATGCTTCCAATCATTGAGCACTCACTGACATCGATAACCTCATGTATAATAAGGCTGATTAGCCGCGTTTCAGGTACAACCATTATCACTCTAATTATTGTTTGTGCATCAAGGTTGTTCAACGGCGCGGTATTTTTCTCCGTTGAAGAAAATCATTAGAAACATATCGTAAAATAAAACCAAGATTAAAGAAAAAGAAAAACATCTGAAACGAAATACGAACCGTCTCATGTCTTGTAAGTGCTATCGATTCATGTCATCATATTTACGTCTTGGCCCCAGCAGAGTTGCTGTCTTTTTTCGTTTGTATTTAATTTCATGACAGCAATTACATATTATGTGTTGAAATGATACAAATATTTTTTACTTTTATAAATGCTAAAAAGTCTACAATGGATCACTCATAATTAAAAAAGATCCTTGAAACTATTAGTTTTATGTATTGTACATTTCAGTGTGACGTTTTGTCGTTTTTATCATTTTTCATCATTTTGTGCTATCTAATCCATCACTAAACGTTCCCCCTCTTATTCGCATGCATCCTAGTGTTTATTTTTTTCACTATCGTAGCAATAAAGGCATATTAACCATAAATTAATCTAACGTCCAATCTATTGATGAGCAGCTGTAGTGAAAAGTAAGTGTACTTTGACCGTTTTCTTCCTGGAAAGCATTTGCAAAAAGTAAGAGAAGCGTAGAAGAGTGATGGAAACCACGAATCATATTTTTATTACCAATTTTTCATTATAAAATACTTTTTTTTTATTTTATTAAAATATGTTTTTAAAATAGCACATATTTATTGAATAATTTCTCCAGATATTAGTTATATATAATCCTCGGTGCGTCGGTTTGTATAACAAAATGTTTATTTTATTCTGTTATAGAAACAGTACAGCCCCTATAATGTTCAGAACCCAAAACCCTTAATGGGATTTAGTGTTACAGGTTTTTTTTTTGGAATAATCCAGAAAAAAATAATTGGGACTAAAACAAATGAAATATAAAGTAAATATAAATTTTCCATAATTATATCTTTTATGATTTTATTTTAAATAAATAAGATTCAAGAATTATAAAAACCCTTTTTTTTTTTGACGTAATGCTGGTTAGAAGATTAATCCTTAGGGAAAGGCGAGACCGACAGAGCATTAAATAATATAAAATTTATTACCTCGAAGAATATCTTATTTGCAGTATTTTTTAATTATTTAGTATACGCCTACCTTGTTTTAAATATTCATTGTTGGTTTCTTATATTGTTACAATCTAGAAGAAAGAGGAGGAGGAACACTCCGAAACGTCTGTGAAGTTTCAAAAAAAGTTGTGGCAATTAAAAATAAATTTGTCATCTTAACTAGAATTTATATGATAGTTATTATTTGAATATTTTTTGCATTGATTTATATAAGTGATTCCCTGTATCTTCCGTCGTCAGGGAAATTTCTGTGGGTTGATGGATTCAATATTATTCAAATTGTATTTCATGACATGAATATTAATGTTCCATTCATATTAATAAACCTCTGTACAATTCGGGGGTGGGGGGGTTTAAACCCTTATAGGTGCTGATTCTCTGCTCCCGCAAATTTATTCTTTTATGTGCCCCCTTTAATTTATCTTTCTTTTGTTTCGTATTTCCAGTCTTGAATATGAAGCTTCTTACTCTACTCGTAATTCCCTCTGCTATTCTTGTATAAAATTTACAATTTATACGTAACTAACAAGCTGAATCGGGAATTTTTCTATTTGTTGTGACTTCAATTCTATCGTATTTGAAGAGCAAATGGGAATATTCATCCTCGCAGAATTTGTATGCAAAATTATTCTCTTTTGAAATTGCGTACTATATTTTTTGGGTACTTGGGTTTTGCAGGTCGCCATGAAACCTACCTCCCAATCTCCTGTAGCCTGTTCTCACCAATCGTCTCATTTACTTATCTGTGCGTTATTAAATTGATTCCGTATTGTTATTTGTGTTTTTGTCTGATTAATTGTCCATTTTAATTTATTTTTAAAATGTCTATTAAATTTAATTTGGCGATTTTCTACGTAAAATAAACCTAATAACTCTTAGGGAGTAGCCGTAATCAAAAGAAAGCTGTGAAATACTTCCAGAAGTTCGGGATAATTCCAAAGATCAAATTATGTGAAGAAGGTCGTCAAATCGATTTTGAGAAGAAGATGAAATGGTTTGTGAGAAGATGAACTTTTCGTCGAAAGTGTAGGAAAACCATTTCTATAAGAAAAGGGAATTCTCTAGAGGGTCTAGAATTAGCATTTGACTATTGCTATTGAGTTGCATTTGAACCTTGGAGGTGGTAGTATGTTTCTTGAGTGCATTATTCATGTTTTGTTTTGCAGTTATTCTCTTTCTTCCCTGAGGATGCCGGAATAGGTGAAATATTGGACAGATAATTTCAATTTATGTTTTAGTTTGGAGACTTAAGGGCATTTCGTAGGAATTTTTTCCACGGTCTTAACATTTATGTAAGGTCTCTTTTTACTTTTCAATATAAATATTTTACTATTACATTTTGTATATTTCGATTTTCATTAATATGAATAATTAAGTAAGTATTATCGGTATCAGAAAGAATTATCAGTCCATGGCGAACGACTAAATCACAAGTACCTTTTATTTCAGCAGTAAAGCATCATTTAGTTTTCAAAGCCAAGCTAGCCGTCTGCTTCATCTAGCGTCCTCTCACGAAGATTGGATGGCCTTAATTGAAAGTATAAAAATAAAATTAATTAATTAATTTTAAAATGGCTAGGAGTGGAGATGGCGGGGAACCAATCAACGATCTTCGATGATAGACCAACATCATTAATTTCATCAGGGATCCAATTCACTGCGTATGAGCTATTCAGAATAGAATCGTACCTCTGGTATACCTTCAATTCGTAATTACTACATAGGTGTATTATATTGTTCTTGATTTTTTTATTCTTATTAACGTAGCACAGCCTGTCAAACCAGCAGTGAAACAAGGAAACATTTCAATTTAAATACTCCTAAAACACACCAAATGTTGCCAACACATCTTGGCATCATTCTTCGACACAGCCTGAAGAACATTTTGGCAACAAATGTTACACTTAAATTTATTTACTGGTTACAAACTCCTGTATAAAAGCAGCTTGTATTTAGTTATTATAGCCTCTAAAAGAGGCACAGAAACTCAATATTTAGAAAACCCTGCATTGTTTTTCAGGCACATTAGGATAGGACCATGCTCAAAAGTTATTCTGCTTAATTAGCTAATATAGATTTAAGCATTTATAGCAGTTGGATTGCGCACAAAGAGAGAGGATTCAGGGGGTTTAGCCTTCTCCGAGTTAAAATTTAAAAAATTGGACTTTGGTACCTAACAACTCAATAAATAAATTTACTACAAGTGACGAAAAATACAATGAAAAACAAATCAAAATATAATCAAAAGATCAATCTATTAAAACGTAATTTTCGATTACGATTACATATGATTACGAATAAACACGTAATCAAATCCGTCTTCTTATCGACTTCCTCCAAAAATATTTTTGCGCACGCTACAGCAATAATTATATGCTGTATCATCATATAATATTTTACTACGAATGATATAGTACCAGTAATGTAATATTATTCACAAAAATTGTTGCTTGAGATATTTATCACAATTGGTGAGGTTCAAAAGAGAAAGACAACGCCTACTATAAACAAGGATATAGCTCATACAAAAGGATCAAACTGTATCTATCAAAAAATTGTCTACTTCTTCTGTTATTGATTATACATATTTTCACAAAAAAAAATTAAAAGTTAGAAAAAACTTGTCAATACGTTTTCTTACCGATTTTAAGAATTATCTTTATCATTTTTATTTTAAATAACAGTTTGGATTTTACAGTTAAATATTCATTCTTACTGAATTAAATTATTAAAAAAATAAAAATGTGGTAATAAAAAAGTACCACTAGAACCAAGAGAAAGAGTCTTCGGTTCGGTATGTGGTAGAGACTGCACTGTTTCTAGGACAACGGTCGTGCACGGAGGTGATTTGTCCGAGATAACGTTAAATCACCAGGTTTTTACCCCATTAAGGGCAACCACTTTATAGAGTCTAGGTGAGGACGACCGGGGGGGGGGGGGTCATATCACACAGGGTCATATCAGATATAATTTATCAGCTACAACTAGATTTGAACCCTGAACCTTCAACATAGTAACTCAGCACTGTACTGAGCAACCCTGTACCCTTATTCGTACTATAGCCCTTTGAATTCTAACTGCAAAGCTTCATGAACAATAACAAAATGTGGTATTTATTGTAAATAGTTTCATATAATTAGCCGATGATTTTCTAAGTTTTCGTTCGTTAATTACGATGCTATAATGTAAAAAAAATCTAAGATTCTATATTAAAGCATTTTAAAAAAATAGTGACTTTAATATAGTCCAAGTTGTATACAAATATTGTACTAATCATGTAGAACAGAGAATTCAGAGGCAAATGTGCGTTTTATGAATTAAAAAATATTTAGGTCTGTTTTTTTATTGTGTTGACCATAAGCCAGTAAAATTTAATGTTAGAAAAATGTGTTATTTATATCACATATACTACCTACAATACTTTTTTTTTTGTTATATAACTTTTGACATTTGTTGGATGAGGGGGAGGAAGTTTCTGCCCTGTCCTGATAGCCACCCTCTAAAAAAATATCCCTCCCTCCCTGAATCCACCCTAGTCAAGATCCTCCACGAAGGATGGCCTCGTATGTATAATGGTTGATTTAAATTTCCCCTACGTTAGCGGACTCCAGGAAAAAAAATACTTCCATAAATATTTGGTCTCCCGTTTCTGGAAAAATTAACGCGTATAAAAGTAAAATTAAATCAGAAACCTTTTAAAAATCTGAAACAACGAAATTGAAAATTTGTTTATATAGTATTACAGTTTTTACCACTTAATTTAAAAATTAAATTCATTGATTCTTATTTAAATTTTAGCGAAAAGATGAAGATACAAGGCCATGATTAATTTAAAAAATGTTTTCAATTAAATAAAAACGAATAAAGAGCAAATAGAATGGATATCTGTATGAAGGACGATAATAAAATTCTTCATTTTATTACATACAATTATGCAATTTAATCATTTTTATTACATCGACACACACGATATAATAAAAAATATCAATAAATTTATTGGTAAATAAAAAGATTACTGGCAAGGATCGACACTGTAAGATAGTGCTGTCCTGGCTGTCTGCTTCTTATGAAGCACAGGGTATTTTATTTGTATTTTTTCATAGACATTACAATTATGGATGGCTTCTAGTGAGTATATACTTTTCTTGACTGTTAATAAATGAGTTTTTACTCTCAATTCTTGACTATTCAGCATGTTCCTTAAACTTTCTTTTGACGACGTTTCAAGGTCAAAGTGTTTTTACCGCATCAATAAACCAATATACCTGTTCAATATTTTCATGTATTTTGTAAATGTTGTTCAAGAGTAATGATTACTGAAATGTCTAATGTTGGATTTATTACAATGTGTATATTTATGGATTACGATCCAACATTACACCTTTCAGCAATCAGTAGTTCGTTTCAATAACTTATTCAAACATTTTAACCGAAAACATACTTTAAATCGAGATCCGTTCCAACAGGTATTCGTTATATTTTAACAGAAGTTTTAACAGCGGGCGAGTTCGATTTCCATTCTTATGACAACCTGCTTAAGAATGGAAATGGAGCCCATTCTATACCGATGTATATTTGATTGAGGTCATGCTTTATCGCGAGATAAAAAGGACGTGTTGTAGTTCCTAAATAAAAAAGGAAAAAACATAACAACAAAAAACACAACAACCAACGAGGAAATTTGCCGTCATCGAAATTGCCATTTTTTTTTTTTTAGATCTCGCAATCAATACAACCAACCAACTGTTTTTTTTTTAAAGCAGTGTCACTTTTAGTTGCAGCTAACAGTCGAACTATCCATCATTTATTAAAATTTATGATCGATCTGGTCTTATCCGAATTCAGATTACATTGAAATTGAAATGTTGAAATCGAATTGAATCATGACTTAAATTCGAATCACAAATGCTCTTTACCCCTGATCCTTTCCTGAGAACGAAAATATCAATAAAAATCTTTTAAAGGAATTTTTCAATGTCATTCTATTTAAATATTAAAATTATTTTACTTTTCGTACTATTTTAAATAATGTTAGAGAAGAATTGGTTGACTGTAAATTCTAATATGAGGAAGAAATAGTTGGGGGTGCAGTCGATAAAAACACCTTAATAAGTGTAACTTATTTATTGTGTGTCGACGTTTCGGCCTACAATGTAGGCCATCTTCAGGGCTAAGAGAGAGAAACAAACAGAAATATATGAAAAACATTGCAGTAACAAGAATATAGTGACAAGTAATGTAGTAAAGTGGTACAAGTGTGGAAATTAAAATAGTGACTAGATATGATAAAATAGTGAATAGATATGATAATTAAAGATAATGAATATAAAAGTGGTTACAGAATATAATAAAATTAAAATAGTGATAGATCAAAATAAAATTGTAGATGATGAACAGAAATTCAAATAGTGACAGATATAATAATTAAAGAATACGAATATAAAATACAGAAAATAAATGTCCAGAAAGGATAAAATGTAAACATAATATAAAGGGAAAGAAAAATGATGAGGTAAACGGAAAGATACAAAATGAGAAGATTAAAATATAGAAAAAGGGGGTGGAATATGAAGGATTTAGAAAAAACTAGTTTAATTATAGATATGGATATGATACCAGACATCTAGAGGTTACATAGGTAAAATGTAATAATACAAGCATATATAGAAAGAAAAGCTTGATAAATTTCAAAAATTAAAAATTGAAAATAGTCACTATTTGATCATATCTAGTCACTATTTAATTTCCACACTTGTACCAGTTTACTACATTACTTGTCACTATATTCTTGTTACTGCAACGTTTTTTATATATTTCTGTTTGTTTCTCTCTCTTAGCCCTGAAGATGGCCTACATTGTAGGCCGAAACGTCGGCACACAATAAATAAGTTACACTTATTAAGGTGTTTTTATTGACTGTACCCCCAACTATTTCTTCCTAATATTTTAAGTAATGTATAAAATATGTGCGTATTTCATTCACTTATGCATTTCAGAACTGGAAGAACGGTTTATCCTGTGGATACGAACGACTTGCCTGAATAATTGAAAAAAAAAAGTTATTAAAAACCATTACGATGACACCTGACATGACGAAACGATGCCTGAATAATTGTTAACCTGTATTTCAGAGACTCAAGGTTTGATATCTTTCTTCCAACCGATTGGATTGTTTCCTTTTGGACATTTATATGAGATAGTGGTGCGCCTAGTTGTCTGAAACGTTGGACTATTAACCCCTGGTATAAATAGAAACAGAAACAGATGAAAAATTGTAAAAAAAAAAAAAGTTATGACCGGTCAGTTAATTAAATATCAAGAATGTAGAGAAACAATTTAATATTACGTGGTAAAATTTTTTTTTTATAAATTTCAGTGAATAATACTTCGAGTTATGTCTTGCACTATATAACAGCATTAATATTAACCCAAAATTCACCATAGCATCATGATCATTCTACAGACATGATTTCTTAGTTTATGAATTCATTAAGATGAAACATATCTTCGGAAGTATCTTAACATTTTCGTAAAATAAATACATACGGTTCAATTACAAAAAATGTATTGCTAAAGCGTTTACAGTAACTTAAAAAAAAATCCATAATAAAGATAATTCTTGGATTAGATAAATAATCGACAACGCTCTGAGACAACTCCTTATCTTGTAATCTTTTTCCTTCCGCCTTCTTCTTTGTTGATAGCCTGGAATTTCCTAAGTTTCTCGACTGAGATTTAACGCTTTAAAAATGCTTGAAAGACTTTGAAGTGGCTTCTAAGCAGAATGTTGAAGGAAAAAATTGTTGGAGGTTTAGTCTAGTTATTTTTTTACTTAATAGTGATAATTATATTTAATTTTCATTTGTGTTTGACATATTCTTTTTTAATGTCATGTTTTATTTATATAGTTAGCATATCACTTAAACACTTTAATCTCAACAAGTTGGTTAAAAATTGTATTATAGAGACTGAAGGAAATTATTATTTACAAATATTTATGGATTATTATTTATTTTAAATGTCTGAAGAACTTTTCTTTTTCTATTTATTTGCATTGTTTGTCTTTAAATAACCTATCAGAGTTTTTACTGTCCTATTTTTACAAGTTTTTATTATTTCATTCATAAAAATGGTGAAGAGTAGAGGACTGAGTATATGTCCTTGATAGACCCACGAAAATTTATAGTTAAGATAAATCGGTATTAGACCTTGAAGTATAGTTTTAATTTTAATAATTAGATGTATATCCAAAGTAGAAGAGTAGCTGCTAATCTCTAGGCCCCGGTTCCGACACAATTTTCAGTAAATAAACTATGCTAAATAGTAATATTAGTAATTAAACTCTAGTATAATAGTAAAATATTAATAATATTATAAACTATAGTATAATAGAATAATATTATTAAAATATTTATAATATTATATACAATAGTATACTATTATTAGAATGCAATTGGAAAAACCACAATGCAAAGCCTTATGTTTCAAAATTCTCCAGCAAAATAAACACTTACCGGTCGACGTTTCGCCTATTCAGGCATTATCAAGACACAAAAAAAGTTTATATACATCACATCTAGAAGAAGAAAGTGCAATACATCCCACAATCAACAGCCCAAAACAGGCTCCCAACCTGAGACAGCACCCCACCACCAAGACGTTCAACATACCGGTATGTTATATAACATTTATTTGTGTCTTGATAATGCCTGAATAGGCGAAACGTCGACCGGTAAGTGTTTGTTTTACTGGAGAATTTTGTAACATAAGGCTTTGCATTTTGGTTTTTCCAATTGCATTCTGATAAATGTTAGTGTTTCTTTTTTTAGTTTTTGGCTCATTTTTATTATTTATTATTTTATTATAGTATAATACGAATAGTAAGTAGTAACTAAACTATAAATAAAAATCAGTCCTAGAATTCACTCAGCCTCAATGAAGTAAGGGTCATTAATCAATTAATTAAAAACAACTCGTGCGAATCTCTCTGCATAGCAGTGCAATCACTACCAAGTGTTTTTGTTTTGTTGCTTTAGCAGAAATTACAGATCAGAGAATAATTTAATGGGCCGATCCTTGTTTGATTTATGTGTTTTCCTCATTGAAAGCCGTCCCTTTCCCCGCTTTTTCGTAGATAAAAATTTGTAGTTTAAGTTAGAATGAAGCCAATCACGAAGTTTTTTTTTTTTTTTTTTTTAACTCGGTGTTACAAGCGTTTGAAAAAACAAAAAACCTTCTGTTGGCTGTACTCAGATAAATGTAAACGCTGTTCTGAATACTTTCATGTTCGACATTTGTTTTTCAGTCTATCTTAATTTATACCCATACGTCCCATTAGAGCAATAAAAAATAGTGCCTTTAGAGCGCTAAATGTCCAAATACTAATTACTGTTCAATAAATTTTCAACTAGAAGCATTTCAGTGCTTTTCAACTTAAAGGTAATTGCGTTTTATTAATTAATTAATATAAAGAGTATATAGTGTATATGCATTCCTATATATTTTATTTTATGAAATTAGTAAAACTAATACGATTTAATAGTACATGAATAGGTTTTGTTATTTGTTAAAATTTCATATTTTTTCGTGTTGTAACTTATCATTATAGCACTATTATTTTATTTTATGTATATTATGCTAAATTTATATAATATGAATTTAATTTAATAATAAAGCCTGTTACTTATTAAAAAATTTAATGATGAATTTTAAAATATTTTTCTTCTTTAATCAGACAATTTTTTTTAACAGTAACTTAACAATGTATAATTACATAAAATTATAGTTTGCTTCAATGAATGCTTTTGATATTAAATTTACTTATTAACATTAAATTAAATTAACATGTTTCAAACGATATATTAACTAATAACGCTGCACAAATGTTTGATTTACCATTTGTAATATGCTGGTCTACAAATAAAAACATACCGCAAAAAAAAAAAAAAATACAGGACTAGTCATAAATATACACAAAAAAAATAAAGGCTGTACAGGCGAAACTGAATGATCCAATATGTTTATCAAAATTTGATATTTATATTTCTGCAACTAGATACACGTCATCACCCTAGCTACTCATATTGTCTTAATTTTATGATTTAAATAATACCCATCGCCTCCAATGGTATTCCAAATATCACACTACAAACCGCGGTGAAGAAAAAATAAAAATTAACACAATTTCTGGTGGAACATGAACGAAATAAACATTATCCTGAAATGGTTTTATTCCAACTTATCTTATGCCTATGATTAAGAGAGAGAAGAGAATTCGGTCAATTAAGGCAGTCATGATGAAGGGAGGCTCTTGGCCTGCTTATAAAAAAAATTGTAAATACCGAAAAAATTAACGCAATACTAATTTTTATCTGAATTAACACTTACTAAATTAAATATATCACTAAATAGCGACCCGCCACGGCTTTGCATGGGTAGTAAGAAATATTATGCCCACATGTTTTGTCTGTCTAATGTATTTTATTATGTAGATATTATAAACATATAAACAAAACAAAATATTCTTTATAAACAATTTTATTTTCTTGCGCGTTAAGTTTTTGCGATAACCCAGAAGATAATAAATTACATAGTATAAACTATTCTAATAATGCGCATGAAATGCTTAAGGTGACTAAAGTTGATAAGGATTAATACTGTACTCGTCTAAATAGCTTTCTAAATACCGCATTGTACGTGATCAATTTTTTTAGAAGATAAAAAGGGTATAGTAAGCTTTCCTTAAAATATAGATTATTCTATCAATGACTTTTTTGCAGATCAATAAAAGAGGAATATTCCGTCATGCATTGTTTCTTTATATGACAAAGGCATTAGGCAGCGCCTTCGATGAAACCTCCCAGGAGGCTATACTTTTTCCAAAATTTCCGAAAATTATCGTTATACTCCAACCCGTTTACACAAAACTTTGGCGAATTATATACCTAAACCTTCCTGGTCTCTATCTATTGGTGAAAACCGCATGAAAATCCGTGCAGTAGTTATTGATTTTACCGCGAACAAACGCGGCTGAGGACTTTGTTTTATAATATGTATTACTAATTTTAGTTGTATACCTAAATTTCTCTGTTATTAATTTGACTATTTATTTAATTAGAATGTAATTGTGTGAAATATGCTATTGTCTTTTGAAGTGTAGATGTATGTTGGGTGTGTTATTTATATGAGAAATATAAAATTGTATTATAAATACATTTATTTATATGAGAGATGTAATATTAATGCACTTATTACATTCATACAACGCATATTATAAATGTATTTAATTTTTGATCATTTATCTTTATTTAATTTTGTATATTATTTTGTTTAGTCTTTTTAATAGTTATATATCATTTTATTTTATTTTTGTTTAGTATAACTTTCAACATCCTTAAGTTTATTTCATGATTTAATATTGTATTGGTTTTTGTTTCTTTTTCTTTTTTTATAACAATTTACTTATTCCATTTTTCTCTTTGTGATCTTTTATGATTTATTCTCATTCATTCATTTATTCGGCATTACAACTCGATTTCGAGTCTTGGCCTCCTGATTCTCAAGAATATTTAAATTGTATCTATATTTCATAATTTTATCAAATGTAACTGAAATTCGTATTTTATTAATATACGAGTCCACTCTCCACAGGGGATGGTGAAAAGTAATAATATTCGCCACCAATAACATTACTCTTTATTATTTGTATTTTTTATTTTTATAAATATATTACAATAATTATGTTTCTCTTCATTTTAAAACTTCTTCTCCTGTTTAAATTTATATGCCCTTAATCTGAGCGTACCTTCAAGATCCCTTATTCATATTTACTATAAACCCACGCACCTAAACTGGTAATCATTATTCGGAATATACAATACAATACATAACAACTATTTATCTATATACTAATATATATATATATATATATATATATATATAGGTGATATATATAGTTATTAAATTAGGTGATATATATATATATATATATATATATATATATATATATATATATATATATATATATATATATATATATATATATATCACCTAATTTAAGAAACGTGAATTCATTATCAAATGTTTGAAAAAATCTAGTAATTTTCTAAAAAAAAATATAACGTGTTTATTATTCAAATCACTACATCATTGACGTTAAATGCAAAAGCTTAAATCTTAGATAAATTATAAATTTTGATTTTATGCCAATAAATTGTAATGCAAAATATGTCTCAATTTATAAGGTTAATTTTAGTATATTTTTTTATTTTATTGTAGAATAAAAACTATTGAGTAGGTATTGGTGGATTTAAACTGATAACATAGAGTTGAGAAGGTGGTCACCTATCACAAAGGAAACCGAAGGACATGGGCTGTTTTTTTGTTGTTTTTTTGCACAATAAAATTGTTCGAGGCATGGATATTTATTTTCCCTGACCTTTATTGTATCTATTATTCCAGTTAGGATCATTAGAATGAAAAAGTAAAATATTATTTACGTTAAAGTTTTATTTAATGTAAATTTTGTTCAAAAAAATCTGACTATAAAGTGCTTCGTTAGGTTAAAAGATATTAAAACGAAAAAAAAAGTTTTATAACTTTCTCTATTAGGTTAGTTTATGTTTTAGAGGTTAATAACCCCCCTATCTCTCTCTTTCTTATAAATTGGAATAATTTATACGCTTGATTATGTCTGTGCAGCTATTGTTTTCTGCTATCTCTTTCCCACATTATTTACTAAAAAAAACTTTCGAAGGAAAAAAATGTATAACAAATACAAAAAGCAGACCCACATGTCTAAGATCGAACTAAAATCATACGACTTCAGTTGTTAATCTTCTTGATTACAAGCATTATATTGTAATGTAATTCTTGTTTGTATTTTCCCTTAGTCCGCCCTCTACTACTGCAAAGCAGTGCGAAGCTATTTTATTTATGTATTTATTTTTTTATAATTTACAAATATCGTCGGGTGTTTATTTGAAATTTGAAATATAACAAATTAAAATTAATCCCAGTTTAATTACTTTACTGTTATTTTAAAAGTGAAAAAGTATACAAGGGATATACTGTATACTCGCAGACATATATTCGATGGAGGAGTACAGACAGCCTTGAGGGATCACTCAAGCACCGATGTACAAGGGCTAAGAGAAATTGGTCTAAATCCAAGAACTGTTCGCAGTTGGTAGGCGCACGAGGACCTGTGTCAGACTGTCCCTGGATGAAACATTTGGAAGGTATTTTACATCATGAAAAACCACAACGCAATTTCCGAGTAACTTGGAGGGTTAAGGACATTATTCCTTCCCCTGGTCGGTGTGAGTTTCCTCCAGTAGCCTGACGGGCCTCACATATCCCATAGGTGGAGAGATATTTGATGAAACCCAAGACGGAGGTTTCAAGCTCGCAACAATCGGGTGTGCTTTGTAGAGTGTGCTCACATCATTAGGAATATGATAGGACCACCTGTGGCAGATAAATTATTGATTTTCTAGAAAATAGGCGTATTTTCGGCCAAATCACCTCCTTAAAAAACCGTTGGCTAGGTAGCATTACTATCCTTACCAAATACCTGAATACTGAACATAAACTGTTATTAATGGAGGATGGAGATAGTTGGGGGTTGCAGTCAAAAAAACACCAAATAAGTCGACTTATTTTTATTTGTGCGGGCGTTACTTTGTAGGTAATCTTCAGGGCTATAAGAGAATAAACAAACAAAACAAAAAAAATATTTAAAAAATACATTACAGTACCAAGAATATAATAACATGTAGAGTAATATAAAAGTAAAAATAGTGACGGATATATAATTAAGGATACAGAATATAAAATTACAAAATAAATGTACAGAAGGTTGATAATGTAAACAAAATACAAAGAGAAAGAAAAATGAGAAGGTAAACCGAAAGACAAAAAAATGAAAAAGTATAAATATAATAAGGTGAGATATAAAATTATGGAAAACCTAGTTTAATTACAAATAAAATATAAAATGTATGATAATAGATTCCTAGAGGTTACATAAGTAAAATGTATGAAAAATGATACAAAATATGATGCCAAAGAATAAATACAGAAGAAATATGTAGAAAGTAATGAATAGGAATCTCGTTGAATGACAGGTAGAGATGTAAAATTTGAAAATGTAAGTATGGGATGCTATTTAAATGTATATAATTGCAATAGAATAAAGCTAAATTAATACAAAATATGATGTAAATATAGAAGAAACTTATAGAAATAAAGATATAAAAATCCAGACGGGAAAGGAGATAAATTTGAAAATTAAAAACTTATTTGGTGGACTTATTTTGTCTTTTTTTGACTGCACCCCCAACCATCTCCATCCTCCATTATATCATCCAGTCAACTATTTTCCTCTCTACATGAATAGACTGTTAATATATTATAGTGATATTTTTTATATATGAAAATTCCTTAAGGCACGCTATGGTAATCACAATGAATAACATTTAAATAACTTATGTATATATTTATTAATAATTATTTTACGAAATTGATCGTATAATTTAATCTAATTCGTAATTTCTTTCTTTATTTTTTTAATTTGCTACGTAATAAAACTTTATTTCGCAATCTGAGACAAATCCTGAGAAGTATCTTAGAGACTATGTGTGCTTAAATGGGATCTAGGGACAGAGAGGCTAATGCTCAGCTAATGGTGCTATGAAGCGACGTTGACGTGGTAACATCCATTAACACCTTGCCTTCCAACCGATTATGTCAAAACGGGCGTCGTATTCCACGCCATTCTTTTTATTAATAAAAATATATATTTATATATAAATTTAAATGCTAATTTATTTTTATAAATATATATATATATATATATATATATATATATATATATATATATATATATATATATATATATATATAAATATGCTTTATAGATACTGTTTACTAAAGCAAAAAATGGGAAGAGAGAAAGAACGAACAAACGTCAACGGCATCAACCTGTTAAAAAAACAGCCTCAGATGGGCTGAGATATCGCATGTATGCCCGAAGATAGGATCTTAAGAAAACGCTAGAGAAAGAAATATGGCATTGTGTGGCGATTACGCTGTCAGCGTATGTTCGTAATCGCCTTCTAAAACCTAAATCTCGAAACTTTAAGAACAGCGCTTTTGAGATATTCAAGTGTAAACTCGTGCGTCACGAATCAGATGTGGAATTTCGCAAGGGAGGATTACAAGTTATAAAAATACTAATTACCTATTGGATATGCTGGATCTTACAACTTCTCCTGTTCAGACGTTTTCGTTTTTATTCACAGATAGAAATTAATTAATTTTATTTTTTTGTTTTAGTGATTAAAAATCTGTACCACTACAGCCCATGAAGGTCTTGGGTTCAGTACGTGGTTGAGAATATACTGTTTCTTGGACAACGGTGATGTCGGGAAGTGATTTGTTCAATATCACGTTCAACCGCCTGATTTTTACCCTCTTATTTTATACCCATATCTTATTTCATACTCTTATATCAAACCCATGCCCTTTTTTTTTTTTTTTGGTGGTAACACTTTCAAAAGTTTTTCTTCGAGATCCTTAGATTCAGCTCATTACTTTATAAGATAAACGAAGGAGTGAGTGGAATGGGTGGATGGATGATAAGGTATCTTAAGCTGAAGATGCCCGATCTTCTTTGTGGCCAAGAAACTGAAAGGCTCAGCGAGGAACAGAGATGATTGTAAACTGTGAGCAATCAGCAAGAAGTGGAGCAATCATACTAAGATTACCAAAATGGTTACGAATACTTTCCATACATCCTCCCCCAAAATTATTTTGAAAATTACAATAAGCCTATTTTCCTTTATCTTTATATTTGAATAAGACTCGAACAAAGTATATTTTTCCGTTTTTAGATGCATTACATATGTGATAAATTATCTTTACATAATACTTTTTTGCATGTACTATAAAGGACGAGATTGGTTTTCAGTGGTATATTTTATGTTTAAAGAGGCCTAGGTTAATTTTGTCAAAGGGCTCGAAAAAAAATGTATCGTCCACGGCTTGTTTTTTTCCATGGAACTTTTTATGTATTTCCACAATTTTATATTACGTGAAAGGAAAATTCATTTAATCACTCTGCTTGCATATCTTAAACTTTTTCTTTATAATATTTTTTTAAACTTGTTTATTAATTTTTTTTATTTTCCTTAGATAGGAAACTGTTGACGTTTATATAATGTAAAATTATAACGAATGTTTATACTGTGTATATATTATCCTGTTTTGTTCGGAGTGTGTACATCTGGTAAATAAACAACTCTGGTCAAGGTTGTTATGCATAAAAATATTATAAAAACTCACACAAGTAGTTCAACATGCTAATCTACATTATTATTAAAATCAGCATTTCTTTATTCATTATTATTTCCTCTAGTTATTATTATAATTTGTTTTTGCTGATTAATATCAGATTATGTAATAACAATATATTTGCCTCAAAGACCTTAATTGGCTCCAAGATCTACATTTTAGAGCAAATTAAGGTAATTTTAACTTATTCTGATCAATCAACGAATAGGCAGTTTCGACAATGTTTACTAGAGAGTAAAGGAAAAAAAATCATATCTCAAGCGGGTGAGGGTAAACGGATTAAACAGCCCACGGATAAGCTTTTATTGCGAATCTTTTCAAGTCGTGAAGACAAAAGTCGTGATTCTGTTGGAAAGAAACTTTGTCCGATAATGAAGTCCATCTCACAATCCTAGACCAATGGAGGAACTGAGAAATGCTATTTAAGAAGATAATTTAAATTTTGAGTGGTTCCTTTTTTAAAAGTTTGGTATCTGTTCCGCAGGTTGTCGCTTCAAGTTCAGTTACAATTTTTAACTATTTATTAGTTTCATCTTCTTCTTTTCCTTCCTCCTTGTTCCTTTCACTGTGGAGGAGCCTCAACTCATCCAAATTCATTAGTTCCATTTTTAATATTTTCCAAATATACAAGTTATCGTGAGCTTTAGTATGGAAAAGTGAATGTAAATACGGGTAATGAGTAGATTTCAGTAATCATTTCATTAAGAAATGAAAATAATTACCAAAGTATACACATTATTATATTTTATATACTTATATCTTTTATCTTTTATATACCATACTAAAGCTTTAGTTATAGCTTATTAAGCGATAATAACTTACATTTTTGGAAAATATTAAAATAAAGACAAATGAAAGGTTAAAAATTGCTCCTAGCTATAATCTACGGAATAATTACATAATTTTTTTTTATTTAATTGTTTTATATCAGATATATATATTACTTAAGCAGTTATGATCTTGCATGATCATTGTGTTATCAGTAGTAAGTCATCCTGGTCAGCCTTTCACACGATTTTACGAATTTTATGGAAAATTGATATAAAATTGTACGCTGAATAAAAAACAAATACATTCACAAGATTAGAATATAGGAGATCCGGATAAGCGGAGAACTGTTATTTTTAATTTTTTTAAATCTCCTAATATCTACATCTAATAGTTATACAACTAATATTTATTATATTATGTAATTGCAACATGTTTTATGATCATTTCTTAGTTCAGTTCAATCTTTTTTTTTTTCTTTGCAGACATTTCTTTGGAGCAAATGGCCCGTGAAATACGTTCGTTTTGTTTCCGGGTGACCATATTTCATTCTTCCATGGGCTCCTTTTTCTTTTATACTTCATCATCCACTAAACCCCTATTCATTACTTAAACGATAAAAAATATTTTATAAATATAAACCTGGAACCTCATCAATTTTAATGTTATTCAGATGTAGAGCTATGATGGTAATAGAGTGATGAATTTTGCTTAGGGACATTTGAGAAAGACCTTAAGAGTTAATCCGAAGTGATGAAGCAATAACTTTTTCAATGCTCTTGGTTTTGAATGGCTACTCGGAATCAAATGGAACATGTGAGATTTGCCAAAGAACAGACAAGTGACCTTTGAAAGGTTTAATAATTAGGGATATAAAACATGTTAGAATCAGAGTGCTGAGTGATTTGTCGAACAGCGTAATGGGCACTTAACGGCCTAGGCCCGATTTGGAGGAAGAACAGCGATCAGGGTTTCGTTTTGGACCAAATGAACAACATTAGAGAGTGGATAGGAAATATTTACTGGAACGTTTCTAACGGAATCATTTTTTTAAAACTTTATTTTACTGAACATACCAAAGGTAATGTCATCCTAAGTTTTGAGGAATGGGCTGAACTGGATTTCGGGAAAGGGTGGGTTAAGGTTTGCTTGGACTTGTTAGTTTTACTTTCGGGAGTTTGTATGCAGAGTTTGGTGGTATCAGCATTGAGCCTTCGGGTTCTCTAAGGCATATTATTATTATTATTAATATTAAAAAATAACAAACATGGAAGTATCGTAACGACAAGACTCAAAATCATTGCCTATAGACACTTCAGAATCTCTTTCAAACCCACACCTACAAGATGACAAGATGACCTACAAGAACACCGGTGATGAAAAAATATAATATATTGGCTTATTATTGAAATATTAATATAATTTATATGGGTATTTCTTTTCCTATGTATTTTATTTATTTTTTTTTTGCTGTGGAAAAAAGTCCTTTGCATACATCGACCGCATGATAATAATTTCATGAAATTAAGTTTTATGAAATTAATTTTCATTATTTCTCGATTGGCCAAGCCATATAGCAGAAATATATATTTTAAATAATTAGTTAATTATCTACATTTATAGTATAGTAATGTGTATATTAAAGTAACCTATAAAATAAGCTATAGTTTTTATTTTTATAAACTATATTTTTATAGAATATATCCCATGGGTATACAGAATCGTAAGATATCTTGTTAAAAACTGTCTTTTTCTTAAAATGACAGTTTATTGATTAGCGCCTGTTTCTGAGACTTTGTTGTCATAAGCGAGTTGATTATATAATGTTACGGAGCGAATAATAATAAAAAAATAAATAAAATAATTCATAGGGCTACAATTCTAACTTTAACTTTACTGATTCCTAAAGCCTTGTACACACCTAGCAACAAAGTCGCAGAACACGTGTCACGGGACAAGTCTCAGTATGTATGGGGACATTTTTCTGGTGTTCCGGAACTGTAGCAATACAAAAGTATCAGGTCTCCGGAAATTGGCAGGGCTCATACAAACAAAATTTCTGAATCCCATCCCATCTTCTAATTTAAATTTTTCTGATAGATTCAGAGGCGCAGTTATCCCACCAGAGAATAGTGCTCTCCTCTAGTAACGTTTAGGCTTACACTTTTTCTTTTTAATTAATCTTGTATTATCTAAGCACAAGTTAACAGCACAAATAGCAATTTTTTGGGACATCGCGTCGATTTTTTTAGTGCACTGGCTCGAATCCTCGAGTGCGCTAGGTGTGGACGCGTGACAATATATCGCAACTGTTCTGGGCATACTCGGCGACTTTGTCTCTAGTTGTGTACTAGGCTTAAGGATGTGTATTATCTATAGTATACTGAATAATAAAAAAAAGTATAGAAATTATAACAAAATCATTCATTGAGCGAATACATCAAAGGATTTTTTTTCTCTGCCGACAAAGAAGCTTCTAGTTCCAAATGGGTTCGACCTTTTTCATTAATTTCTGGTTACTTCATGTTATTATTTTTTATTTAATGAGATTTATATTGACAAACCATAAGAGCTGACGTATGACAATTTATTTTATTTTCAATTTTTTTCTCATTATGAGAAAATTAATCCGAAAAAAGGCCTTAAAATTCAATTTAAGTATAAAAAAGGTAATTGTTGTTAACTTAATTTTATAGATTACTGAAAGTCGTTAAGCATCAAACAGCTGGGAGAATTTTCATCAACGGTTCTTTCCGCCCCTTTATTATTCTTATTTCCTCGAATTAACATCTTCATTTTTCTACGAGCCTATTATTATTAAAGTAATTATGATTTTAGTTAATCACTCAGATCACTAATTGAATATAGCGAACAAAAATAAAAGAATAAATAAATAATTTAAATTTATTTGTTAAATGTAATTCAATACCTAACTAATCTAAGAAAAAAATAATAATCATTTGCAGGATCAAAAAGATGGAAGCGGCAAAGCGAGTAACTAGGAATAGCTGCGTTCATTTACAATATTAACCCGTTTGAAAAACAATATATGATTGTTAAAATGCAGTTTTTAACGATTAGATCTGAAAGTAAATATATATATACACTAATGGTAAAAATATTAATTTAATATTGATGATAATTGTTGACCTATGATAATTTATGTTGAAGAAATTGGTCCGGGTAGAGGTCACTGAATGAAATTCTCAAGTAATTTCAGAAGATCTTTATTGATAGCCAACGTTTCGACCTACGCTGTAGGTCTTCTTCAGGGCTATATACAAAATACAGACAATTTAAGAAAACGGTACGAATATATTAAAACATTTTAAATATAGATAAACTAAAAGAAGGTGAATACAGGCAAAAAAAAATTGATAAAGATGTACAGTAAGGTAATTATGAAAGTTAAAATGTAGAAAATAATAATAAAATATGAAGAAAATAATAATAAAACAGAAATTGTTGACAGTTAAAAAATTAAGGTATTACAGATAAAAAATAAAAACTGAATATACAATAGGAATGTGAAATGATATGGGTAAATTAGAAAGTGATAAGAATTACGCACTAAAAATTATAGGTAATAAAAAAGAAGAAATAAAAATTGTAAAATTATAAAAATCTAGAAACGAATTATATAAAATAAAATTAAAATAAAAAATGTTTTAGAAAATACAGTATTAATATTGATAGGTAGAGAATACTTTATACTAGTGTAAAGAATATTAATTGCATAAGAGAATGTAAGAAGAGAGTTTATATAAGTGTAAAATATCAATTGTATAAAAGTAGGTATGTTTTAAGTAAAGTAAGTGATAATACAATCAGGCTATATTGGACTAAAATACATATAAAAAAACAAAAACAAAAAACGGCAAGGATATGGTATTAATGATATTATGATATTTATGATATTATGATATATATTGATGAATATTTAGGGTGGTAAATAGATAACTAAATATTAATTTAATATCTTTAAATAAACGAGTTTTTCTACTTTTTTTTGCGATTTCTCTAGTAATACCAACACTTACATTTTATCTAACTATATTAGTTACCTTTATCGTGAATTTAATATTAGCTCAATACTTGAACAATGGATATGTATAATAAACGTATATGGAAAATCTATGTAGTAATTGGTCATCATGATGGAGGATCGACGGAATCACTGTTGTAGATTTTCGAGACTGATGACAGACTCATGACATTGATCTGAAAGTTAAAAATTAGAATTCTTTTCCAGCCAAAAGAACTCACAAAAAACTTGAGAAATTGAAAAGCTTGAGGAATCTTCAAAACAATTTCCTTTTCCATTAACTACATTCGAGGATTTCTTTCTCTCTCCTTTTTTTTTTTCTTTCGGTTATCTTTAGAAAGTAGCAGACCGACTTGGTCGAAGCTATTTTTAAGACGAAATTTATATTGTAGTACGCTTAATTAGTACTAACTATAATATTGTTTTTGTGAAATAATAACATACCTAGTCCGTGATGTATCATGTGATTGTATCACTTATACGTCTGAGATCACATACATGAGGTCATATTCTCCAAAGGATCGGTGACCATTTGAAGAATAGCAATTTAGCATTACGTCAGATGATCGTTATATGTAAATGTCGGCAATGACCTTAGAGATGAAAGGCGGGTTCTATTCAACTTCAACAAAACATTCTAACTGTTATGAGCTTTCTTTTTTCATTCCAAGTATTAAAATAAATAATTCCATGTTTCAATTTGTTTGTTAACTATCCAGTAGAAGAAACTGTAAATAACGTTGTTATTTTTTATGAATTCATGGAAAGGATTTTATGTTGATAGAGCTTTTTACATATTGATGGAGTTGGTACCATGTGGTTCAGTTTTTACCTCGGACAGTTGGTATTCGTGATTTATTATATTCAAGGAGCTCTCCAATTGCTAAACAGTGAAACTATATATCAAATTATATACTTATCAATAATATAAAGAAAATAGCCATACAATAAAGTGAATACAGAAGTAGAATTTTTTATTAAACTTAAAAGACGAAAAAAACTTGTACTACGATAACCTATGAAGGGTATTAGATTCAATATATGGCTGGGAGTGTACTGTTCCTAAGCCAACTGTTGTGCAGAGTAGAAATTCGGACAATATAACGCCCAACCGCCATGTTTTTCCTCTGTTAAGGACATCCATTTTCTGGATTATCTCCAGGAGTTTCATGTCTTATTCAAATTTACAATATTTATAAGCAAACAAACATTAGGAACCTGAGATGGTTAATATGGCGTTTATAGGGACAGAGGTAAAGGCTTGTTGGTGCCAGCTAACGGCTACCAGCTGGGGTCGTAACGAGCAACTAATTAGTACAAGTATGACAAGCTATTGGTCGGCGTCTTCCTGAGACAATGTCTGCCAAGCGAAAATATCGGATCCTAAGATCTAAATGTTGCTTCTAATTAGCTGTAGTTATTTTTTATAATTATTATAATATAAATCAATTATTTTTCACTTCCTACATAATGAAATAATTATGCATATGGTTTTAAAAATATTTATTATGATGTATTTTTTAAAATTAATCTTTCTAATCCGCCAAGGCAAGAAAAGAGCAAACGTTGTCAGTCTATTGGAAAAAATAAAATACTGAGATGAAAAGGTATTTCGATAAAAGTATGAGTGAGGTATTTCTACACGCTACTATGCTGTACTTTACCGGTTTGTAGCACCATATGCTGTGAGATTTGTAAAAGTTTCGACGGAGAAAGAATTGAATTAGGGAGTGGGCAAGTTCGGAAGCTTTCTACGCGGATTGTACACAGGTGCGAGGGTGGGGGTAATGAATAATGGAACCGATCGACTCCCTCGAATTGAGCTTCTATAAGAGCAGTGAATAAATATGTTAATTCACTGATAAACTGTACGCTTGTTCCCGATTCAGCGTAGATTGAAGTTAAACATGCGCAGAGATGAACCCTCGGGGTATTTGCGATGCCCTACTAAATGAAGCAGGTCATCAGATGCTTCAATGTTGTTACAGACTCAAGGGTTAAGTGCTAGTGAGCACACACGCGGTCTCGGAAATAATAGATCGCCCACTTTGCTCTAGAGGGAGGTACTTGCTTTTTGGCGCCCGAACACTGCATTTTTAATTTGTATTAATGGGCTATTAAGTTCAGATACTATTTGAGCATTCTTATTTTATTTTATTCTTATCTGTTATTATTATTATATGGCATTATTATTATGTGGAATTATTATTATTACATAAAGCGATAAATATTGATAGGGATTGAAGAAAATTATAAATATCAATAAGAAAATGATGAAACAATTCTTTTAGCTATTATCTGAGGGGTAAGCCATTAAATTGAAAATGGAAAAGTAATAAAAACCAGCGTATCGAGTCCGATTGGAAAAGGCAAAGAAAACAATTTTATGTGTTTTATGGGTTAGGGTTTCTTTTGTTATAAATGAAATGCTATGAATAAACCGCTGAAGAACTTGGCCACAATTTATAAGGATTTATGATCGGTAATCCGATGGAGAGAGATTTATTCTCACAGAGAATGGGGTCTTGATTTTAATTACTGACAGGACAATGGAACAAAAAGAATCCTCAAACTTTCGCAGTTCACCGTGCACCTCATCCCCTAGCTCTCAGCCCACAGCGCTAGCCGGTCGCATCATTCATCAACATATTAAATAAAGTGTTAAAATAACAATAATTATTACAATCTAAGTTCAGTTTAAACCGATTTAATGTGAATTTGTTACTTGTTTTTTTATAGCATTACTGTTTTTATTAGTAGACATGAATTTTTATCTTAATTTTAAAAAATCATAAGTTATGACGAATTTTAGAATATGTCATTAAAATTAAATTTTTGTTATTTAATAAACTTTTGTGAATTGGAAATAATATCTTATTCTTTTAACAGTCTAAGGCATTGGATAATTATTTTCCTAACTCGTATATTATTCAAAACTCATAAAATTTACTCAATCCAACGCATATTTATTTATTTTTAATTCTAATAATATTATCCAAACAATTTTCTTGTATTGAATTTTAAATTCCCGTAGACCAAGGTCAGCTGTGAGATACACTGCTGCAAGAGGATATTAAAAAACAAAAATATTACTTTAAAAAATCCTCGGCAGTCGTAAAATTCCTAAACACTGGACATTCTTGCAACCCCGGCCATTTTCCAGAACGACACTAAAAACCCTGGGACTGTCCCAGCTAATCCGAGTATGATACTTCTCTCACGGCCAGTTGTATGTAGCATGCTCCAGAGTAATCGCACAGAGTAGCCTGGTGATTCTAGCTCCCGAAGGAAAAACACAATATATTGTTGTGTTGTTTGGTGAATATGTTGTTTAAAAAATAATACCCCCGTGTAACTTTCACCAGATCGAAGGCCGAGCTTCGTGTTCACATAATATAACAAAATTCTATTTTATTTTCATGTTTATTTTACCTTTAAATTCCTGTAATATAATAAAGATTGTTATATTTTATAAGTATTCAAACATTTGAACATAATAAGTGATATGTTATAACAAAATTAATAACGTAAAATACCAATTAAGAATCCTATTAGAGCCATTTTCGACTTCTAAGCGGACGAAGTCGCGGGCAAAAGCTAGTGTAGTTATATATTGCTAGTATTCTAGCTAGTCATTTGTTTAATATATCATTGTCAATTACTGCGATCAGTTAAATACTGAAATTATAATGACAGATAAAATATCCCTGTATTTTTTTCTGAGTTATCAGTATAGTATGTAAATTAAAGAAAAAATAAAAGCCATTATTAGTGTTAAGAAAATTATTTTTACTAAAATTATTAACCTTTTCTTCTCAATTTACAATTAGGAGAAATACCGCATACTCCAGATTAATATCAACGGGGACTTTAACCTCAGATAACAAAACTAAAAATATACAAAATTAAAATGAATTACAAAGTTCTAAAAAAAAATTATCGATAAAAATTTAAAATTGTCATGAAGATATTACAAAACTATGAACAGTTAGTAGCTAGATCACCGAATATTATAAATAATCATATGTTATAATAAAAAAATTCCTTATAGGTAGAAGACAATTTTTTTTTGCTATATCATCCAATGTATGGTTTTACTTTCTTTAGGAGAGAATGTTGTACGGTGATAATATATCTCTGAAGACCCTACAGTTACGACAGGGAGTATAAATTATGCGACAGAACTGTGCCAAAATAAAGTTTACTTAGTACAGCGCTACCAACATGACGGGTGTAAGTCTTTGTTATATTCTCTTCGAGTAAAAGTATAAATGTTTAGCATGGTAAGTAACAATTGTTTTTTTACAAACTAATGGTTTCGTTTTGTATTTTAAAATATATTTAATACAAATCGCCGCTCATTTGTGAGTAATTTAATACGCTATATACGTTTTAGACTAAAATTTAAATGTTTGGGTGGGTCATTTCGGGAAAAAACGCACTGTCGTGTAGCTAAAATGAGAAGGTGTAAATTCTGCCAGTGTTTCCAATCCATTGTATTAATTAATTGCCACAATAAATATCACATAATAGTCATCATGATCCAGACTTGATTATGTTCTAGTTAATTAACCAACTAAGGACCTTCCTTACCCGACTACGAGGATTGTGTATCAAGTGTAACTAACTTAGGGGGTTACATGAATTTCTATGTTCTACATGAGCTAGTGAATAATGTAACATACTATGCTACACGCGTAACAGAGCATGTAATTATTTACGTTAACAATCTAAAGATGAAGTTGTTCGACTATTTTAAAGGTTTAAGTAGATGAAGCATATCTAAAAAAAGCTATAATAAAAAAATATATATTTTTCAAACTTTTCTTCTATTCAATTTTCTTTTAACGAATGCATAACATGCATCTTTACAATAACAATATATAAAGATATTTATAGAATCAAAAATACTGAATGGTATTTATTTAGTTTCACATTATGTTACTTATTCTTACTTTATAAAAAATACAAAATGTTATATATGTATTATATTTTTTGTTTTTTAATGAAGTAGGAATAATCTGTAATTAATTAATTGTAAAATTAATTAAATAACTTTAAGTATTTTCAACTGGAATGAATCTATAGAAGTTCATATTGTAATTTCTTGGAAACAAATAAAAATTAAATAATAATTTAAATCTAATTGTTTTCTTGAAATTATTTATAGAATAACTAATGTTATTCATTTTAAAAATCAATGATGATTTTTTTTAATATATTTTATTTTATTTTTTAAAGAGAAAAGATAGGCCCTCGACCGGGATTTGAATGTCACGGTAAGACAAAGGTTCCGGGTTCAAATCCCGGTCGAGGGCCTATCTTTTCTCTTTAAAAAATAAAAATATTTATAACTCATAAAAAATGACCAATAATTATAAAAAATTATAAATAATAATATGACGAAAGTCAATAAGATCCTAAATTAAAATTAATGTTCAAAGAACTTCGTTCTAGTGTATTCATCGCAAAAATGGCGGGAGTACTCTGGGGCTTTAGGATCTAAAAAGAGAGAAGGTTAGTCCTCGACTGGGAGGGACCTTGATAGCTCAATTGGCAGAGCGATGTCACGGTAAGACAAAGGTTCCGGGTTCAAATCCCGGTCGAGGGCCTATCTTTTCTCTTTAAAAAATAAAAATATTTATAACTCATAAAAAATGACCAATAATTATAAAAAATTATAAATAATAATATGACGAAAGTCAATAAGATCCTAAATTAAAATTAATGTTCAAAGAACTTCGTTCTAGTGTATTCATCGCAAAAATGGCGGGAGTACTCTGGGGCTTTAGGATCTAAAAAGAGAGAAGGTTAGTCCTCGACTGGGAGGGACCTTGATAGCTCAATTGGCAGAGCGATGTCACGGTAAGACAAAGGTTCCGGGTTCAAATCCCGGTCGAGGGCCTATCTTTTCTCTTTAAAAAATAAAAATATTTATAACTCATAAAAAATGACCAATAATTATAAAAAATTATAAATAATAATATGACGAAAGTCAATAAGATCCTAAATTAAAATTAATGTTCAAAGAACTTCGTTCTAGTGTATTCATCGCAAAAATGGCGGGAGTACTCTGGGGCTTTAGGATCTAAAAAGAGAGAAGGTTAGTCCTCGACTGGGAGGGACCTTGATAGCTCAATTGGCAGAGCGATGTCACGGTAAGACAAAGGTTCCGGGTTCAAATCCCGGTCGAGGGCCTATCTTTTCTCTTTAAAAAATAAAAATATTTATAACTCATAAAAAATGACCAATAATTATAAAAAAAAAAATTATATTTTATTTTAAATTTAGAATCCACACCACAGGTGATGTATAATTATGCTCAAATATGTCGATTTTTATGTTTCTCAAATACCAGCTAAAAACTGAGTTTTTATTAAATAAATTAAGAAAACCTATGAAATTAACAATATCTTAGATATGTTATAAGTAAATACCTGGAAAATAATAGATGGTAGAAAATAATAATCATAAACGTACAATACGTATATAGTTGAAAATATATTATATATAAAAACTTAGAGCATATATAAAACTGAGAATGTAATAAGTAATATTTAAGTAAAGTTGTATGTCAGTTATTGTCGTTTAGTAAAGTTGACAAATAAATCGCTAAGTGCAGAAAGGCAACTATTTCAAACTTTTGAGATTTTTGTTTTTAAATTTTTTACTGTTTGTCAGAGACAGGACGTATCGGTTACTTCAGAAAGGACTCTTGTCTGCGAGATACTACGAGATATCATGTCGACTATATACCACGCCTTAGCATCGCCTTCCATGATTTGTTTGTCGCGGATAATGGAAGGCGTTGCTATATATTTAATAAAGGAAACAAAAAGATCCATTTTTTTTTTGGAAAGTGGACAAGTTACCTTTCTGCAGTAAGCGATCCAAATGCTACAAGAGTCCAGTATCTGTCGAATGCCTTCAGTCAATCATAAATGTTCAATAATCATGGCTACTGTGTACAGAATGGTGTGGGTGTAGCTGTCAGTAAATGTTGATGGGTTAAGCGTGAGTGTTTGGTTTGGAATCTTGCCAGTATGATTTCTTTTCACCTGGTATTTCCATTGATGTTTCCCATTGTAGTTGGGCATGTATAAGCTTATGAATGAGTTGTCTGTAATCTTAATTGGGTGGATAAGGGTGGAATTTGTTACTATAATTTAATATATAACATCAGTGTTCTAATATATATATATATATATATATATAAGTTACAAGTGTAACCAGGACAGTATTATTGTTAATACCATAATTGTAAATATAAACAATGTAAAACATATAAAAGCAGGATTATGAGACAGAATAAAGCAGTATTGTTTCAGAAGCCTAACAGTGTGTGTTATTTCGTTCCTTTTAATCTTTTTTTTATTACTATCCGTGTCACGACGCTTAAGTGGTGCCGAAACCCGGGAACTTGTGAAAAGAAAACCAGGTTAAAGATTTTTTTTTTTCTTTTCTTCTCTTGATCTCTGTTCAGCACCTTTATTGTGATCACGGAGTGAGGTAATAATGCCTGAAGGAAACAATATCCTGAGACCAGCCGTGCTCACGATGGACGCACAACCTCAGCCACAACCACAACCTCAACCACAACCCGCAACACAACCTCCGCTAGAAGCACAGGAATCAGTTTTAGATATAAATCCTAATTTCCCGTTGTTGCCGTCAACTACGCTGTCATTAGCGCGTGCAGACATAGCTGCAAGAGAAGCGAATGAGTTAGAGCGCATGAAGCTTAGGAAGAACAACGCGCGGGATCTGAGGAGAGAGATAAGCGAGCTCGAGAGGTTTGATGGTGAAGTCGGGGAGCTTAATCATTTCCTGAAAGGAGGAGACCGCATCATGTATTACATCCACATTCAGACCGAGGCAAAGGACATAGAGGAATTGGATGCCACTAGACTAAGGGCAGCTCTGATATGTCGAGTCAGGAGGAGCATACTCAACCTAATCCAGGCCGATGAGGAAACGCCATGGCATGTAGTTAAGGAAAGGTTAAAGAAAGCATTCGGTGGAGGACGATGGGCTCCCGAGGAAGATATGCTCCAGATGTTCAGGGAGTATCGGAAACCTGGACAAACACAGGGGCAATATGCAGCAGTTCTGTTAGCGCGATACAATAAAATAACAGAGAAACTACGTGAAGTGATGGAAACGGAGCAGGTAGAGGCCAGAATGGATTTTCTGTCCAGAATCCTGAAGGTCCAGCTTGCTAGAGATACTGGCAGAAAAGAAGGGTTACCGCGAGACAAATCGTTTCTGGAATGCGCCCAGGAGATGGTTGACTCAAGTGCAAGAGAAGAGGAAGCCAGACACAGCGAAGAGGTAGAAGCAGGATGGAGTAGGGTTACGTATCGTAGACCCGAGATACATCGAAATCGGCCAAGATTAGAAGCTGGGAGAAGGAGAGAACCCGAGAAGTATAGGAAGGAGAGGTCGTTCGCAAGAGACAGGCGACCGGGGACAGATAGAAGGAGTGGAAGAAGGGAAGATAGAAGGTGCCACGAGTGCGGCAAGACGGGTCATTTGGTGGCCCAATGCCCTCGCACAAGGTGCTTTGAGTGCAACAGCGAGGGGCACATGGCACGACAATGCCCCTATATAAAGCGAAGAGAAGTAGACCGGGGTGAACCGATGGAGGTGAACATGCAGAGGTTGCGGAGGGACACCGGCAGGAGCCGTAGAGTTGGATCAGCGGATGAGACAACAGAGTCATCGGGTGTATCGGAAACGGAGGAGGAAGAACCAGGTAGCAGTGGACGAGAGCAGCGGAAGGAACAGCGACTAGTAGGGGCGAGGAGCAGGAAGCACGCAGCAATCTGAGGAGGGTGTCTGCGGAGAGGCGACCGCGCTGAGACCTGCAATAATATTAGAGGTGAGTCTTGCTGGTTGCCAATTATTAAGATAAGAGGGGGAGTGCAGTGTTTGGTGGATACGGGGAGTTCCAACACAATTGTGACAAAAGGGGCGTTGGAAAAGTTGTACGGTAACGAGAGGGTACTCCAGGTACGCGAGTGTAGATGCCAATTAATTACTCTGGGCGGGCCATGTAAAGTGGAGGGAGAAATAAACATTGAGATTAATCGGTGGGCAGGGAAACAGGGAGATTTGAACGTCCATGTAGTGGGAGAAATGACTCGGCAATACCAGATGATTATAGGGTGCGACCTGTTGGATCAGGTAGGATCGAGAGTGAGGATTCATCATGGGAAATGGGACATTAGGATCGGGACGCGCTCGTACAGCGGTAGAGGGATTGAACGAGGTAGGGAAACGCAAATCGGGGCTGTAACCAAAATCGATGACTGGAGGGGGGACATACGGAGAGAGTTTCGGGACATTTTTTTTCACGAGGGAGATGTTTTGGGAGTCACGGGCCGGACGGTGCACGAGGTTCCCCTGAAACAGGACAGGATCACATACGTTAAGGAAAGGAGATATCCTCAGGCACTTCGGTCCCATATACGTGAAGAACTCAATTCTCTCAAGGAACAGGGGATCATCGTCGACAGTACGTCGCCGTATAATAGTCCTCTATGGGCGGTTAAGAAGAAGAGTTTACCGGGGGATGGGAAAGACCGGTACAGAGTGGTGGTAGACTATCGGAAGCTTAACGATAACACTGTTGACGAGAGATATCCGATACCGCGGTTCGAGGATATTCTCGATAGGCTGAGCGGGGCGACCATTTTCAGTACACTCGACCTCAAAGCGGGATACCATCAGATTAAGATGCACCCGCGCGATCAACATAAAACCGCCTTTAGCTTCGAGAGGGGACATTACGAATTCACGCGCATGCCGTTCGGCCTAAAGAATGCCCCAATCACCTTCCAGCGCTTGATGGACGAGTTCCTCAGAGGCCTAGGAGAGTCCTTCTGTCAGGTCTACATGGACGACCTCCTTATCTTCAGTAAGACAGAGACATAACACGTGGAACATTTGCGCAGGGTTTTCGCGAAGATCAGAGAGTTTGGCCTCAAGCTGTCCCAAGAGAAGTCGATAATGGGGCAAGAACAAATCACTTTCTTAGGCCATACTATTTCCAGGGATGGGATCAAGCCGGACGCAACCAAAGTAGAGGCGATTCGCAAGATGGTGGTGCCACATGATGTTAAGGGTATTCGTCGCCTGTTGGGAACCCTCAACTATTACAGACGATTCATACCGGACATGGCAGCATATCTCGTCCCTCTGAACAAGCTGCTCAGAAAAGGATCGAGGATAGCAGTCACGCCGATCATGGAGAACAACATTCGGAAGTGCATGGAGAGGCTGCAAGAAAAACCTGTGCTAGCGTTTCCGGATTTTCAGAGACCCTTCGCGTTAACGACGGATGCGAGTGAATATGCATTGGGGGCAGTGTTGTCGCAAGGAGAGGCTGAGGGCGAACGACCGATAGCTTATGCAAGTAGACGACTGACAGACGCAGAGACGAGATATAGCGCTTTAGAGAGAGAGTTACTTGCTATTGTATGGGCAGTGGAGCATTTCCGGCCGTACATCTTCGGAAGGAAGTTCCGAGTACACACCGATCATAGGCCACTCCAATGGATCGGAAGACTGAAAGAGACATCGGCGAGAGTAGCCAGGTGGAAGGAGTTCCTGGCTCAATACAACATGGACGTGGTCTACAAACCAGGAAAGGAGAACATTGTGGCGGACTGGCTGTCTCGGGCTATTACAACGAACGCGGTGGAAGAAGCTGGGGAATCATCACGAGACGTACGACAGTTCCTGAGTGAATGGACACCAGAGAGAGAAGGAGGTGAGGCAACGGGAGGTCAAGAGCTACCGTCCGAGGATAGTTCCACAGACGACAGACCGGATAGTATGGAGGAAATAGATGACATCATTAATGACAAGCGGCGTCAAGTAATTTGGAAAACCCGGACATCCGGTCTACTGAAGATCGATTTTGCGAAATCTGGGACGAACAGCGTCATTACAGTATGGTCCCAGCCTGGGATTGGGGATGACCAAATCTGCAGAGTCCTAAAAGATGTATCGAAGCAGGGGAAGGTGCACCACATCTACGTGGGAAACGCTTCTATCTGGGACAAAATTCAGAGGGTATGGAGATCAGAACGCATTGGGCTAGACCGCAGCTTCATTCGCTGTAAACGTATGGTGGAGACCATCAGAGACGAGGAGCGGCAGAAAGAAGTGACCATAGCTCATCACCAAGGGAAAACTAATCACCGGGGGATTTCAGAGACTCTGATGGCATTGCGGCGGAGGTATTTTTGGACCAACATGAAGAAGACGGTGAGTGACATCATTGGAACTTGTCAAGTATGTCTCCGCACGAAATACGATCGCCATCCGCCGAAGGTCACACAAGACGAGACAGCCACAGCGGAGGCGCCGCTCATGGATATCCAAATCGACACATTCACCTGGAGAGGATATAAGTGGGTGACGATGGTGGATCTGTTTAGTAAGGTAGCCATGGCCTATCCAGTACAGGAACGATCGGCGGATGCGGTGTTAGCGGCATTAGGCCGCTGGTTTCAGTTTTACGGGGTTCCAGAACAGATCGCATCAGATAGTGGTCGCGAGTTCGACAACGCAGCAATTCGGGAGGAGATGCGCGTTTTAGACGTTAAATGGCACCTCAACACGCCGGGACATCCTAAAAGCAGGGGATGTATTGAGCGGCTTCACGGCACCCTCAGTGAGCATCTGCGGGTATATCAAGGGGAGAAAGGGTTGGAACCAGACGTTGCCATGAGCAAAGCCATTGTTGCGTACAACCATTCTATCCATGCGGTCACGGGGTTCTCGCCGTTTGAGATACTTTTCGGCTTGAGGGAACGTCGGAGAGATTTTAGGGGAGCCACGGGAGACGAGCTACAGATGGTAAATAACCGCCTGGAAATGAGAAACTTATGGAACAAGACTTATCGTAAGATTCGAGCCGAGAAAGCAAAGAGGGTGGCGCGAGAGAATTTGGCCGTGCGGGACGTGACAGGGAGAGTGGCGATTGGGACGATTGTGTACCGGAAACTAGGGTCCAATAGAGGAAAAGAACCGTCGCGTTACGAGGGACCATTCAGGGTGACAGTGATCCGGGAACACAATGTGGTTACCATCGAGAGCCTGAATGCTCCACATCGGAGACGGACAGTCCATATCGAACAATTGAAGATCCCAGCACGGGAACCGTCGGTTGGGTAGTTACTGGAGTATCCTCCCGTTCATACAGATACGGAGACATGTATGAGCTGTATCTCAGTTTGTAATTCTGTTAATAGTAGAATTAAGATTTTTTTTTTTTTTCTGACCATTTTGTATTGCACTGATTGCGTGCTACATGTGTAAAAGATTTTCTTTCCTTATTGTATTCTCTTTTATTATAGGTAGACCGGTGAGGTGTACAGTTCTCGTATGTCATTTTCTGTTGTTGTGTTAACTTATAAGATTCTATTTTCTTTTGTCAATTTTTTTTTGTTTGTTTTGTTTTGTTTGTTGTTTGTAAGAGTTTCCGAGGACTGTTCGGAAACTGGCAGGGGGGAGTTACAAGTGTAACCAGGACAGTATTATTGTTAATACCATAATTGTAAATATAAACAATGTAAAACATATAAAAGCAGGATTATGAGACAGAATAAAGCAGTATTGTTTCAGAAGCCTAACAGTGTGTGTTATTTCGTTCCTTTTAATCTTTTTTTTATTACTATCCGTGTCACGACGCTTAAGTTATATATATATATATAAAAGAATAGAAAAATAATTTCAATCTCGGACCAGTTGCCTTAAGAATAACAGATATGTTGAAAATTGAATAAATATACATCTGGACAAAGTGCTACATTATAAAAGTAACAAAATATTTAAATAATAACATGAAAATAAATATAAACTAAAAATGAGAATGGAGATAGTTGGGGGGACAGTCAAAAAAACACCAAATAAATCAAGACTTATTTTTATTCGTGCCGCATATAAACTAAAAAGGTATGTTCTGGTAGATAAAAAAAAATAGATAAAATCGTCTAATTATGAACAATAATATTGTTATGAGTGAAGAATATTTACACTAATTCATCTACCACTTCTTATGAATATGAGGTATTAATTGTTACTGATTGGTGCTCTTTAATCGTTTAGGAATTTAGGAAATGTTTTGAATGTGGATAAGGAAGATATCAGTTAGGAGTGAGTTTCAAAATGTGGTGGAACGGGCGAGAAAGGTTTTGATTCTGTGGGAACTATTATAAAGGCCGGAAAGGCGAGATCTTGTGCCCTGGGATTGGATAGAGGATTTGAATTGTAGCCTATAGATGTAAGAGGGATGCTGTGAGTTGATGGTTTGGTATAAGAAAGAACCTAGGAAATAGAGTCTGCGGATGGAAGGGAAGAGCCAATTCAACTCATCATAGATGTGGGATACATGATACTTCCTCGGAGCATCGAATACGGAAGGGAGCAATTCAAAATTCGCCTCAAATGTTTATATATATATATATATATATATATATATATATATATATATATATATATATATATATATACCAGAAGAGGTCCAATGTGTATATATGTATATCATTATAGATGTATATTATATCATTATATAATACTATTGTACAAGAAGGGACATTGACGACATATTTGTTTTTATTTGTGTTTGTATAACACAAATGAATTAATTGGTTCTACTAAACAAACAAGTCTACGGAGGTAAAAAAGAAAAAAAAAACTTACCAGACTGAATTAAATTTGATCAAAACTTACCTTTGAAAAGAAGAAGCTGGAGAGCTGTAAACCAATTGTTTTAGCCCTTTCCTGAATCAAGGCTTCCCTACTTCTTCCATTCGTATCAGCTTCCCTTAAAAGCTTTTAACAAGTGCTATTTAATCCCACTTTGATAGAACTGACCTTAATACACTTTAAAAACCTAAACGACTCGTATTGTTTTATGCACAGTGAATCGTCCATACAAGCTAGGTGGATAAAAGTCGATTCGAAGTATCGATTAATTCATGATACAATGCCAACAATTTCCTAAAGGCCATCATTACAAGTATACAAGTATTTATTGTTATAAGTATTTGAAACAGAGGTTAAAGTGGCAAGGCGAGGGACTCCATTCATATATACAATAGATATACATCGGGCTGTTTTCTTTATCGGTTATATCGGGGTTCATTAAAAACAACATTAGTTTAACTGTAAACAAAATTATTTTTAAAAAATTTTCAAATAAAACATAATATGACATATAAATAATAACATGTAACAGGCCGGTTAGAAAATAGTTTTATTTTCGTTTCTGAATTTTTAGTGTATTTATCTTTGTGTATCCACACACATTCTTTTTAAAATAATTATATAATCATAATCTTCTATGATGCAGGATAATATAGAATTTAGTTGCACATATATGGCTCTTTATTAAATATATCTTTCGATAAAAAAAGTAGTTATTCCAATAAGGGTGGTTAAGCAATAAAAATGAATAATCCGCATGTAGATTTTAGTGTGCAAACAATTAGCGGTATTTATTACTATGCATTATTATTATGGAAACAATTAGTTTTTATAAATATACATATCTTCAGAGAGGTATATAAATATTTAAGCATTTCTTTAACAATCTCTGAAAGTAGACAGCCGCCGACATGAAGATCGGCAGTTTTTAAAATCGAGATATAACTTCTTTATGGGAACAAAAATGTTTATATATATATATATATATATATATATATATATATATATATATATATATATATATATATATACATATATATATATATATATATACATATATGTGTGTATGTATATTATATCATAAACTATATAAATTAAATATATAATAAATAGAACCAAGCTAGAAAAAAAAGTTTAATAGCGAAAGTAAAACAGTTATAGGTAAAACAGTTACTTCCTATTTTTACTCAAATAATTCTGCACATTAATAATTAGTTTATGATTAATAATTAACAATCTTCCAAATTGATTAACCGGATCAGTAGCTCAGCTTTTGGCCAAGTGGAGATAAACACGTATGTGAGTTTGGTAAAGTAAATTTTAAAAAATAGAAAAAATAGTAAATTTTAAGAAAAAATGTTGTTGCTATTATTATTTATAACAAAAATTAAAATGAAGCATTAGCGGACAGCCAATTCTCTACTAGAAAACATTAGTCGACTTTTTTAAAAATTATTTATTTTAGCTGACCATAGTGAAAATTTTGAGTTTATTGAAATACGAATTTGGATCCAAAGTTATTATTATATACATATAGTTCTAAGGTCAAATTCTTTACTCTATTTTCTTAATTATGGATCTTGGATTTATAAAAGACGGGCTTACAAAAAATATATATTGCATTCTATAATTTTATCTAGCTGAACATACTGACAATGATTTTAATTTCTAAATATTTGGATCTATTGTAAATAGATACCCACTTTATTCGGGAATTTAATAATTGGAATAAACTGAATAATTCAAAATGTCTAACTTCAAATTAATACATCGGGTAAAGCTAGTGAATAGAGATACTTAATTTTTTCCTTCCTATCATCGCGAACAAATTTAACAATATATGTGTTAAAACCAGTTTTCATACTGAAATATGGGCGAATTTCATTACTTCGAAGAATTTGATTTTTAAATTTTCTATCTATAAAAGTTAAAAGAAAACTTTTCCAGTGTTTCCTGATAATATAATTTTAATAATTCACTCTAGATTTAAAGTTTTATTGTCTTTTTATTACGATTGAAAAACTCTAAATTCAATTTACATAAAAACATTTCCCGACGCCGTAATTAAAATAAATTCATTCTCCCTAATATTATGTATATTATTTATTTCAATGCAATTAATCCTACAAATATAAAATGATACTATTAAATTAAAGAAATTTATGTTTTAATAGCTTTATTTCATGCATTTTCAAAATAGTCATTCAATTCATGCAATATACTACTTGTAGAAATATCTGTGATTTGAAAACCCTCCATTGGCAGAATAGAAATTTTTATACTGAATATAATGGTATTTTTAAAAAACAAAACACTATCTAACAGTAGTTACTTTTTTGTGTTTTAATTATTTGATAAAAATATATATAAATCATTTTAGAAGTTTAGTAAAGGCATTTATCACAACGTTTGTTTTATAACTATATATTTATATAATGTTTAATTGTCACATTCGTATAATTGATATCCCAATAATTTTCATACTTGCAATAAAACTCTATCTGCTCTTTTATTGCATATAACTCAACCTAATGACATATACTCTTGTCATAAATGTCATTAGAATGGGATTTTTTTTATTGGAGCTATATTGGAATTGAATTTATATTGC
Organism: Arma custos; assembly: GCA_037127475.1. Classification (NCBI taxonomy): domain Eukaryota; kingdom Metazoa; phylum Arthropoda; class Insecta; order Hemiptera; family Pentatomidae; genus Arma; species Arma custos. The sequence continues at coordinate 5,437,366 of CM073761.1, read as the reverse complement.
TTCTGTTGTGTAGAATATGACCTCCATTTATTTATACTGCTAAAATTTCAGCCAACAAATTAAGGATTTCTTCTAGTTTTATAGATTAAAAGTCTCTATTCTGATAATAGAAATATTTTTTTTATCTATGTACACAGTATTTTTGTGATATTTTAGTAAAAATTATATAAATTACTTATAAAATTATATATATTACTTCTAATATATAACTTACCTTCTGAAATCTTTGCTCCAGCAGACGTAGATGATCGGGTTCATTCCAGAGTTTATCCATCCGAGCCAGGTGACGATAGCGGATACCAGTTCTTCTTCAGCGATGCAGTTGGAGCAGAATCCTGAGAGCAGATTGACAACAAAAAAAGGTAACCAACAGATGATGAAAACACCCATGACGATTCCAAGAGTTTTAGCGGCCTTCTTTTCTTTAGCGAATTTAGAGAGCTTCCTGCTGAGAGAAAAATTCTTACTGACATGACGACCTTGTTGCATAGATTTCGGACCACCATTCTGAGGGATAGAATAATCAATTTCGTCAGAGAGGGAAGGACTTTCATAGACATAACTTCTTCCGCGGTGAATTCTCAAAGTAAGTTCAATCTCACCCCTGGTCATCATAACTTGTTTTGATCCATGTTTCAAAGAACGAGTTTGGATAACAGCAGCCCTATAGATCTTATAATAAGTAAATACCATCACGAAAAGAGGAAGATAAAATGAAATAGTAGAAGAGAAGATGAGATAACCAAGATTGTCAGTAAAAGGACATTTGTTTCTCGGAGTACCCTCTCTAACTGCTCTCCACCAAAGTATAGCTGGGAAAGAAATAGCGCCAGAACAGATCCAAATACCGGCAATCAAAAGAGTGGCTCTTTGTCTGCTCATTCTAGAAGGATAGAGGAAAGGATCAGTGATAGCCCAATACCTGTCGAGAGAAATGACACACAAATTGAGAATCGAAGCAGTGCTAAACAGAACATCGAGGGACCTCCAAGTGTCACACCAGTTAGAACCGAAGTACCAATTGTGCTGGAGAACTTCATAAATAGCAGAGAAAGGCATGACAACCAGACCGACAAGACAATCAGCAAGAGCCAAAGAAGTGACGAAGTAATTAGTAGCAGTGTGGAGATATCTCTCTCTTATTACAGCGGCAATTACCAAACTATTACCAAAGACAGTCATGATGGAAAACATCAACAACACCGAACCTAATGCTCCTCGACTACGGGAAATCTTGGACAGTTCATTCCAGATTTCGACGTTGGTAATATTATCGATGGTTTTATTGTCATCGGTGAGGATAAGGTCGGTGATGTTGAAGACGTCCATGGTGGCGGGCCGCCGGAGCCCGAATGGACTTGGAAGGGCGGGAGGCAGGGGATGACTAGGGGTGCCTCCTGGCGCTAGGGCCGCCACGCAAGCGCCCTGTCTTCTCTCACGGCACACACTCTAATATTATTATTAACACTCCCATAAGCTGAGACCGAGGGCGGAAACTCACGCCCCATCTCCCTAAACACAAAGCTACCTCATCTCTTTCCATTTTCATTCAATATCCGTCTTATGTCGCCTAGAATCTAACCACCTCCGTAAATACTTGCCCCCTGTCAAAAGCTTATGAGGAACCGATACACATATAACATATTCGTATATAGACATGCTTTGATATAATCGATCATTATTTATCAAACAAATAAAACGTCTTAAATTATAATTTTCGTTCTATCCCTTTCATTTTTGTAATTACAATTCCCTTCAAGAATGTGAAGAAAGCACCGATGATACTTCTGATGATTTAAATGTTTGTTTTTTTAATCTTCGAACATAGTACAAGGTGAGGGAGAGAGTGAAAAATAATCATTATTATGGCATAAGTGAAGATGACTTGAATAAAGTGCACCAACACCATCATTAGATTCTTAAAAAGATTCGTTATTCTTGTTGCAAACATCTGCTAAGGTGAAGCGCTCTGCACAAAACGAATCAGAGGCTTTTCAAATACTCACTGGAAAGACACTCTAGATCTTTTAATCTATATTATTCAACTAAATATGAATTATTTACTTCACTAAGTTAAAATTTTAATTTTTCGGTCAAAAGTTTCAAAAGGTACCCTCGCTAGCCTGAGGGTTAATGAGACCAAATAACAAAAAATATATATGTAATTTACTTTTAAACAGTGCATGTACTATTCTCTCTTATTTTCATTTCTTCAAAATAAATTAACCTGTATCTATGAGCAATCACTAATTCTACTATCTTCATTAATGTTTTTATAAATATCATTTTTTAACTTTAACAATGTTTTTGTGATGTATGTTTGTTAGTTTTTTGTGTTTGTGGGAAACAGATTTCTTTTTAAATATAATATTTTTACATGCTTTTTATAGACACCCCCATTACTTGAAATAAATAAATATTTTATGATGATATTCTGTAATGGGTACATATTACTTTACAGATACAATGACGGCGAGGATTTTCTTGTATTATATTTGCTGTGTAACATCCTCAAAATACTTGGAAATAAAACTCAAAATGGTAGGAAATGATTTGCGAAGTAAAAGTATAAGGGGATGTGTCCGATTGTTTTCAGGCCCAAAGGGACAACAAGGGGAATCCCTAGCGTATCTGCTGCTTAGCTTGGCACTTGAAGGTTTTGTCTGAAGTTCTAGCATGTAGGAGGAACCATTTTCAACAGAGGAGTGCAGATCCCGGGTTTTTTTCTTACGAACTTGTTATTGCCGGAAGGTGCATTACCACAATAAAGGAAGCGTTTCGAAATCTGCAGAGAGAAGCTGCTAGAGTAGGGTTTGTCATTAATGAGAAAAAAAAACAAATATATGAGGACGAAACCACAGGAATAAGTCCTCCCCCTAGAGATTATAATTGAGAAGAGTGCGTCAGAGTGGGTCGACGAGTTCGTATATATTGGTATATCATCCTCGTTATATTCTCATTTAATTATCAAGTAAATGCAAATAAAGACAGAGGCTACTTTGGTTTTTCTTAAGTATTTCCGGAGCAGAACCATCAAAAGAGCCACGAAGCTTCACCTATATAAAACCGTAACCAGGCCCTATCCCAACGGCTTAGGAGTGAATCCTCGTATGCTTTGAAAGGCGAATACTACCAAGGATCTTTTGAAGGGGTGTGCGTAAATGGTTAATGAATTGTCTTATGTGTCTTATCTTAATTTTTAAAAATAATTTGTTTCATAACAATTAATTAATAATAATAATATTTAAGTTGTGCTTTTTATTTAAATGGGGGTGTTTAAAAAAGGCGCCTCATGTAGTCAGGTTTCTACTGATAAGCTAGCTTTATTTCTTTTTTTATCCCAATAATGTTAAATATTTGATTTAAGGTTGATAAAAAACGGTTTTTAACAAATTTTTATAACAGTTTTTCAGAGAGTAAAGAATATGTTCATATATATACGGAAGGACTTCACCAAACAATAGTTAGAGTGCCCTCTAGTAAAGGATGCCTACGCTTATGCTTCAAAAATACTCGTTATTGTCTTATATATGATTAAATAAATCTCTGGTTTCATATTTGATTATTTCTAGTTATATTTACCAGCTTCCATTGGCGTTTAATGCCAGTGACGCGGCTGGGAAATGGGGCTGGGGCCTCCCGGACTCCTGCTTTGCCCACTTCCTTGGGAGAGCTCTTGCTTGGTAAGAAGCTTAGTTCAGGGACCCCAGGCAAATTGTAAATAGGGTATGAATGTGTACATTATATATATATATATATTTTTTTAGACTTTATTTTATTATTATTTTCGCATTAATTTCTTTTTATTACCACATGTATATATTTATTTATTTTATTTTGTTTATATCATTGTTTTGCTATGGAATGATTGTAAGCTACTTTGCACCATTACTTATTGCCCACAAGTGGCAGATTGTAATATTTCAATAAAGTGAGAAAAAAAAAATGTATATTTATACATGTTTATACAATATAAACCTTTTTTAAAATATAATTCAATAACGAAGTATATCAAACGCAAGAAAAGGATAAGAGTAGAGGGTACATCGAGTGTAAAGCTTAGATGTAGAGAAGCAATGAAGATGGAATGTGAGGAATGATTAAATGTTCCCGCTGGGAGTGAGAAACGTCCCAAGTAAAAGCGACAGTGTGGCAGTTTTACCAAGCAAATTACAACGAAAGAAACAAGGACTGGAATAGCTAAGAACAAAGCGGACTGTAACAGCGGTACCTGGAACTGAAGTAGCAAGAACTACACAGCTTTTCACAGGTTTTCTGAAGATCTCAGGCACCTGTTAATAGGTGGCATCAGTAATTAAGGATCAAAACGAAATGATATATTTCAACCAATCTGTCGTTGGAAATATATATAATTATTCTGTGTTTTGGTTTACCATTGCCTAATTATCCGTTGTTGTTTTTTTTTTGCAATTTGTTTTGTTTTTTTGTAGGTTGATATAATTTAGTTTAGACTTTAGTAAAGCCATTGGAAGATAATAGTCCTCATAAATTTCACTATTTTTTTAATTATTTGATAAGATATTCTTTCAAACATTGATTTTATAAAAAAAAAGTATCTTAAGTTACTCATTTTAAAGGGCAGTGTTGGGAATGTAAAGCTTAAGTATTCGGTAATCATCGATGTGACTTATGACTACTGACATGTATAAATATGAAAAAAGGATACAATAATGAAAATAATAATTGCTGTTAATTAGTATGTATAATTTATACCTTTAGTTCCTTCCTTTTTAAGCTGTGTTTAATATATATTATAAACACAACATTCCAAAAACTATTTTTATTTTATATTAAAATCTTAAATGCAGCAGAAAACAGTAAAATAAGAGAATCCATCTATAACACAAGCAATTTAAAATATTTCGGATTTTAATATTATATTTATATTAGTTTAATATTATATTTATATTAAAACATATAAAAATTATATTAAAATAAGGTAAATATGTCATAGCATAGTAAAATGTTGTAAATAATTCAAATACGTTTAATAATAAAATAAATAATATAATAATAACACAGGCCAACGATGAAAAAACTTTTGTACTGAAAATACCTTATTCCTAGAGTTTTAGGGTGCTGAATCGAAATATGATATTAAAAAAGCTGTATCACCCACAATTTATTCACATTTTATAGTTAAATTTATTAAATTAAGCGATTTTTAAATAGTTGAACAGCTATGTCTATTGGTGTGGATGAAGTTGGTAGCACTGGTGAAACACATTTGCTGGCCAAAAAAAGGTTGATTCTTGTTTCTGTTACCAGCTGATGTTTTGTTTACCGTCGACCTAATCTCAATTTCACGTTTCCAGTACATGTGCTTAGTACAATGTCTAATCGCGGTTGTAAAAACTCTGCTGACAGTTTTTGTTATATTAGTGGTGAATTTGTGATTAAAAAACACCAAAGAAACATTACAGACTTTGTCAAAAAAGTTTATCTATCATACTTTGGAACTAAACTTGATGATCAGTATAAATCTTGGGCCCTGCATGAGGTTTGTTATGTATGTGTCGAGGATATAAGAAAATGGTCGAAAAACGAGAAAAAAACTTTAAATTTGCTGTTCCTATGATATGGAGGGAGCCAAAAATTCATTCCGATGATTGCTACTTTTGCAGGGTCGATATTACTGGTCATAACTCAAAAAACAAAGAAGGTAACAAGCTACCCTAACCTTCCGTCCGCCATCGGCATCAATAGGGCACGGTGTAGATTTACCGGTCCCTGAAACACCAGGTGATTTAAATTCTATTCCAATGTTTTACAGAAAATGTTGAGGCTAAACTGTTTACTCAAATCGAGCTTAACGACTAGGTTAGGGATCTTGGCTTAAGGAAAGTAGAAGCTGAATTGCTTGGCTCTAGACTAAAAGAAAAGAACTTGTTGTCGGTTGGAACCAGCATATATGTGCACAGGAAGATAGAGCAACAATTTTTCAAGTTATTTAGGTGATTATGATGAAAACTATGGGTGATACAAAAAGCTAAGGCCAGATTTAGATTCAGCACATACAAATCTATAAAGATCAACTATTAAAGTTAAAAAAGTTTTTTTTTTTTTTTTTTTTGGCCTGTGTTATTAATACTTCTCGAGAGATAGACGCAGGGAAGGAAGGTGCTCTTGAGACGAAGGCGGAGCAGGAAGGTACTTGGGAGACGAGGCCGAAAAGAAGAAGGACGGGTACCCCGAGAGAGAAGAGCGGCCGAATGAAGCGAGCGGAGATGTCAAGGAAGAAGACCGACCTGTAACCCAATCTACCCCTATCCGCAGATAAGTTTAATTTATTTCCTGTAATGTATTTTATGGCAATCTATATATATTAAAATCTGAATCATTAACCTTGTTGAAATTAAATAAATAAACGATCCTTATTGTAATTCTTTTGGTGCTCACATACCCCAGATACACTATTTATTTATAAATATATATTATATTTAATATTTATTATATTTAATATATGATATATATTTATAAAAATATAAATATATTGAAGGTATAATAGATAAGTAAATTGGTAAACACAAGAATAGCCCTTTGGAAAGGAGCCCAATTAAGATTAAGGAATATAATTAATAATTTAAGTACTCATCCTAAATGAGACTCTGGCATCCCAAATATCAATGTATATATATATATATATATATATATATATATATATATATATATATATATATATATATTCAAAATATATTTAAGAGTAGAAACATAGCAATAGGTACAGATTTTTTTATTATAAAAAATTAAAATATGTGTTATCAGTTCCGCAGGTTGTCGCTTCGAGTCAATTCACAAGATTTAACTTTTCATTCGTTTCCTTTTTTAATATTCGTGAAAAATAAAAATAATCGAGAGCTATGAAAAAATAAAATTTGTATAGTTCATGATATCAGAAATATACAATGAACGTGTCAACAAACATCTCGAACAGATGGTGATATAAACTAAACAGTATGAGTAAGCAGGCTCTTTGGTCATTATACGGTCAGTAATAGTTATCATTTACAGTCCTGTGTTATAAAATTATTTTTATTTTCGAGAACATTAAATGTATACGAAACTTTAAGTTAACTCGAAGCGGCAACCTGCGGAACTGATACCTAATATGTTTTCATGTGATAGTGGAATTTCTAGCAAAGACCTGGAGGTATCGGTTATATCCTTTTGATAATAGTGAACCGGCTAATTTTAATAAATTTTATCTCCCCCAAAGATAGTGTTATGAACTCATAAAATAAGTCTTTCGCAGGTAAAGTATACTGCTCGGTATAAATTACCCTATTAGTAAGCTCCCTCTTTCACTGCATAGACCGTATTTAATCCCTGAGGCGGCAACAGGTGGTATAGGATCTGGTTAGCTACAAATCGTGCTCCCATCGGCCTCAAGAGAACTTCAAAGCCGGCGAACAACCATATCCTCTTATATATAATTTAGCCAATCATAAGAAACCCATTTCTTCAACTCAATAGCTACAGAATAAACCACGGGATACCCCCAAAAAATTAAAAAAAAACCTTTAATTCGTTTATTATTTTAACCTATACCATTACAATCCATAGAGGGGTTCAGTACGCGGTAGATACTGTACTGTTTCTTGGGCATTTATTATTTATTATTTAGCTCCATTTAATCTGTTGTTATTTTTCTTTTTACATGATATTATTGAAATCCTCTCATAATAATAAATATATCATCTTGTTTAGTAAAATTTATTTATTTAATGATTTTCTATTTCAATTTTTAAAATTATTTTACTACAAATATTAAAACATTTTTTAATATTTAAATATATATATTTTTTATTGAATAACAATAAGTACAATCTGCTACACTTTAGGTGTGATATTATTAGTAGTAGTAGTTTGTGTGATCAATAGGTATTAGTGATCTATGAACACACAAACTTCATAATTATTTACATGATACCTTCGGGATTGAGTCCAATTCTACCCTCCAAAGCGGGGCCACAGGAGATCCCATCCCTTCTTTTCAAGCAGCGTAAATGTTGAAAACAGTGGAGAATGAATAGGAGCACCAGATTTTTTGTTGTTTATTAGATTTGAAATATTTTTATAATTACTTATTAACCTTGTAACTCCCCACTCAAATTCATAGAGTTCTCTGTTGCTTATTATGTCAAAAATTAAATTGTCCATTATGGTTTTCATGTCATTTTGATACGGATTATCTCAATTCCAAACCATAAATTAAAGATGCTTACAATATTTCTGAAATTAATCGATCTCTTCTAGCATACTCAAGTGGTAGGAATATTTTATACTGTATATTTATTTCTGTACTGACTATTTATATAATATATTAATTTAAGAAGACTAGAAAATTAAAATATTACCAAAAAATGAGTATTTTAAAATTATACTAAATATAAATACTAAATTATATAATACTAAAAATTGTAATTCTTGAGGAGGAAGTAAGCCAACGAAACGTAGAATAAAATATATTAATAAACAATGACTGGTTCAAATTTTATTAAAATTTATTATATTCTTTACTCGTTTATTATTTCCTTAGGAGGAGAAATTGCGAAGCTATTTCAATAAAATCTGGGTTGAAAAAGAATCGCAAAAGATCGGTGGCATGATATGATTATCCTTATCCACAAGAATGGAAACCAGAGTGAGTTTGAAAACTATCGACCCTTCGCCTCTCACCAGTTGTTTATAGTCTGTACACTAGAATTCTCGTAAGAAGTCTTCACCAAATAATTTAGGAAGAACAGACCGCCCTCCGGCCGAAGAGATAAACAACGATGTAGGCTTCTATACTACACCCCTTTATTATTTATTTATATTATTTTGGAACAGGCATTGGACTTTTCAAATGGCGTACTAATTGCCGAGAAATTAGTGGGGAGAAACGAAGAGGCAATAGAAAGAGATAATCGGAATATCCAAGTTAGTGATTTTCAAAACAAGTGTATTTGCCTGTGCTACTGTATGGAGCAGAACATTGGACAGCCCTAGATTTCTCGAGAGTAGCAGCCGCAGAGATGATTTTCCTCAGAAGCATTGTCGGAAAGACGAAGAGGGGCTGTAAAGACAATGAAATTATTACAGAAGATCTAAGTTTAGTTTCAGTAAAAAAAAAAAAAAGAGGAACAACAACTCAAGTAATTGGGCACGTGTGGAAAATGCCAGACCCATCAGAAGACCAAATGGTACTTGGAGGCAAAACTGGAAGGACAAAGGCCTGTTGGAGGGCCAAGGCATACTTATAGGGAATACCTACCTACAGGCATTAGGAAGGAGAAAATGTAAGACATGGAGCCGTATGCGAAAAATGACCCAAAATATATGTGAATGGCAGAGATAGGTCGAGACTCCAGCTAGATGGGCAAGAAGAAGTATTATTTACGCTTAATAAGGAATTTATCTTTTTCTTGCCATCATGGAATACTGAGACTGCTATTACAAAAAAATAATTAGATAATTATCGATCAATTATCATCAAATTATAATTTGTGTGTGTGTGTGTGTGTGCTTGTTTATAAAGAAATTACTTTATTAACACATTTTCTCTGATATATATTACTTATACTTTCAAATGAAAGCTGTACTAAAAAACAGTACAAGTAATTGAACATAGGAGAATCAGTTTTATAGGTGTTTTATTAAATCACAGCGCAGATTCTCATAAAATGTACCACACGTTTCTCATCAGCAAGATGGAGCTAGTCCAAAGCTCACTTTTATTATCTATCTCCTATATCCCATTTTTATTGCCTTAAAGAGGTAACAAAATCTATCAGTAATAAAAATATATATTATGGCTATACCTTATAAATAAAATAAAGTAAATTGTCTTGAATTCATATTTTTATTTCAATTAGAGAATGATCTTCTGAAACTGTGTAGCCCCGTTGATGATTAATTATTATTTATTAATAATCGTGTTTAAATTCATCAACGACTGGTAGGTGATTAACGGGAGTATATTAATATTTTAAATTTATAGGTTAAGTTGGAAGTTGAGAAGGCTATTAGAAAACGACGGAATGCACTGAAATGCTAGCTTAGAAAGAACCTTGCATAACTTAAAAGTAAACTCTGGCACAACATCAAACATCCTGAGTATTAGTAGCCAATTTACCCAATGTTGATACACACAGCTTCCACCCACGTCCGATCGACGCACTAAGTTCCTCAAGTACATGGACCAAACGATGATTACAAAGAGCTGATCAAAATGCTACTTCTATTACAATCAAAACTGTCCGAAAGCCTATCAAAATTAGCAGGTTATGGCTTTTATTCCATAACCGACGACAAAATTCAGGAAAGTATTTTTTTCTGTTTAAATTAAAAAAAAATTGAAATGGTGGAGGCAACTTAAAAATCGGAAGAATCTATCTTTGAAGTTCTATTATAATTAAACGGTATTACTCATCAGTGATCGTAATGCATCACCAGCTACTGATTTTGAAAGATCTACATTTTGATTCCTACCAAGTTTTGTCGTAACACTATCCGTTATATATTAGATAAAGCTACATTTCGACGATACCCAACAAAAGATAAGAATCGTATGATAAGGGTTAAGATAATTTATAATAATAACAACAATAATACAGAGTTGCTAATGTAATGTAATCCTCTACAAAATATGTACAGTCTTTACATACGTAAAACAAAACCAAATATTAATAATAAATAAACAACAGTTAAATGAACTACAACTAGCTTTACTATCTTATGGAAATATGGGATTGAGAGTTTCTAAAATACCGACATTTTTTTAACAAATATTTTATAATTTTGGACAGAGACAGACTTCAGACATGGTAGCCCAATTATAGTAAACATTATCGTCAAATTCGTTCATACCACTTGTTCGTTGCTAGTTCGATGAATCTAAATATTAATTTTAGGACATATCTACACATTTATTCCTATTTATATATTTCTTGTGAAATCTTAAAGAACTTAACTTCGTAAATAGAAATGTTCTCGTTAGCAAAATTCACTATTAAATTATTGTTTGTTAAGTTTAATAAACAATCTGCATTCTTAATTTGTTAATCAAATATACATATATATAAAACAATTCTCACCCAATCAAAATCAAAAACCAAAAGGTCAGCAATATTAACAAACAGAATAATAGCTCTAGTTGGAAGTTATTTGAGACTATGCTTATTGCGCATAATTTGGATATCCTTTTTAATTATAAAACATATCGTAAAAATATAAATTTTATTTTGAAACAATAAGTATTTTAAATAAATGTTACTATTCTTTACATACGCATATATGCTTTTTCTCCTTTTTATTGGTTTGTTGTTTTTCGTTACTTCTGCTAGTCGGCTGTTTTATTACCTCCCCAGCTGTTTTTGTAACTTCCCCAGCTGTTCCTATATTACCTTCCTTTGTCTTAGTTATTTGTGGGGAATCTAGAAGCAAGGTCGCTGTCTCTCTTTGATGGGTCTGGGTGTTGGTGTGAGATGTGCTTAGCTTTGTCTTCTTTAATGTTATTTTCTTTTGGTGTGTATCCTAATAATGCCTGAATTGGCGAAACATTGACTTGTTAGTTTTTCTAGAAATAAGGCTTTGCTTTTAGGTTTTCCCTATTGCGTCCTATTTTTGGTTTATGTCTCTTTTTGAGTTTACATTTATTGTCAAGGTAGTATCCTTGACCCAATCCTTTATACAGTTTATACAGCTGACATCCCAACTCATCCTAATACCTACTATCCTTACCACGTACGCTGATGATACATGTGTATTATCAGTCAACACCAATCCAGTTATTGCATCCCAAAGCCTCCAATCCCAATATCACTGATCTTGAAGAATGGTGTCAAAACTGGAGAATTAAAATAAATTCTAAAAAATCGCATCAAATCACTTTTACCTTACGTCGTAAACCAATGACTTCCTGCCCAACAGTATTCTTTAATAATATCCCACTGGTGCCTGTAGAACAGATCCGATACTTAGGGTTGCACCTCGACAAACGATTAACCTGGAATCCTCATACAAGACTGAAAAGAAAAGAAACCGCTCGACGTTTCAGGCTACTTCAACACTTACTAGACAAACGCTCTAAGCTCCCAATTAACTACAAAAGACTCATCTACATGACCATCATACGACCTATTTGGACTTACGGAGTAGAGCTATGGGGCTCCACTAAGCCATCGAATTCCTCTCGTATCCAATCCCTACAATCCAAAATCCTTCGTAAAATCCTCAATGCTCCTTATTTTGTTAAGAATAAAGTCATCCATAACGACCTTAATGTCCCTTTTGTTGCTGATTTGGCCCGAACCCGGTATCTTACTTAGGCCTCCGAGGCGTCTGAAAAGAAGATGGCCACGTGACCTTCTTATTTGAACTTTGATTTGAGTACTACCAGTGGGTAGTTTCTCTACTTGTCATTCTCATGTCATTATGTAACACGCAATCTATTTACTTGTTGTATAATTGTAATACAGTTGTAAATATCAATAAATAAATTTAAAAAAAAAAACATTTATTGTCATTAGGTTGTTATTTATATTACGGTTGTTATATTAAGTATAACTATTTGATATATGTGACTCTGTTTAGAATGCTAGGAATATGTAAATAAATCGGTGTAGGGTCGCTGGGCAGGTTGCGTAAGATTCCCGTAGGATTTGTATCTGAAGAAAAGGCAGGACAGCAAACACTCAAGATGTAAACACTCACATATAGCGAAAGTGATCCCTTTTTTATGTAGATATATAACTTTGTAGCCATGATTCCCACACAATAAAAGTAATGTTATTCTCTATCATATTTAAAAGGATTTTTATTTAATAAACAACTCCCAGTCAATCAACCATGTAGAAGAGAGAAGAGAGAATATGTTTTTTTAACAATATTGATATAGCAATATAACTTAATTGTAACTATCTCACGTAATCATCCCATATAATTATTTTAAAATTATTCAGATCAAAGGATCTCAACTTTTCCTGAGATCATTGTTTAGGCAGTGGAACCAAATAACACATTATAATCTCCCACACTGGATAGTAGGTGTCGTGTGGTCAAAATTTGTATTATTTTCTAAATTCGTTTTTTCTTTAAAAAACATATAGAAGTAATACCAAATATCGTTTGCCTATTCAACAAACCCAGATGTAATAAATACTATTGTGGAATCTTCGAAATAGGAGCCATAGAAGTGATCAGTTTTATCCCCTCAGGGTTATGTTAAAGCTCTCGTCCTATTAAGTGATACACTGGAAATAATACTACAACTGTTTGTTTTTTTAATTAAACGTTAACAAAATGAACGATAAATTTCATTTCAAGTGGTTTGATAAGCGAAAGATGTGCCTTCCTTTTGTTTTTAAAACATTAGCTTACACGCAATGCATTCCGTTTGCTATAGACTGATAACCAATGATCTTTGTCGAAAAGTAAATGCTTTTCAGCGATTCATCTATTGATGCGATTTCAAAAGAGTGTAGACTAAAATGGTTTTGGAAAGTCACAAAAGACGAAATCCTGGGCAGATAGTATTTTCACAGTATCTTTGTCCGGTAATCCTACCTGCCCATTCATAGCTATCTTTTTTGAAAGTCCTTTTCATACCCTTAACACTTTGACTTCTCAATACAATTTATCCAGTCAACAAAAAGTTAACAACTAAATATATGTTTGTTGGAGGAATCTATCAAGATGAATAAAATGTAACCTATTATATTGCTTTTTTTTATTTTTCATATGTATGTAAGTTTGAATACTGACGCCAAACTTAGTCATATGGCACAGAGCTGAGATAACCTTCAGAGATATATGTGAGCGAGGTTATAATTGGCATTGTTAGATTATAGATTGATATAACAGGAAATTGATAATTGAGTGTTTTTATAGAATATCCACTATTGTGTTGATTTGTAAGTCGTGAATTCAACGACTTAACCAATGAGGTGATAGAATAAAACACTTGTGGATGCAGATCAGAACTGTAATTAAAAAAAGAACATATTTACAAAGGTATAACTAACTAAATAACTCCAGGTATGTTATTAAAGATGCCAGGAGTTATTTAGTTAGTTTTAACTTTGTAAATATGTTCTTTTTTTAATTACAGTTCTGATCTGCATCCACTAGTGTTTTATTCTATCACCTCATTGGTTAAGTCGTTGAATTCACGACTTACATGTATAATATTTTGTTCTGAAATAATGAAATCTGGTACTCAAGGGCAATAGGTATTAGTGCGGTCACGATCCAATCATACCATATCCACAAAAAAAAATAAATGAATAAAGGAATATAAAATAAAAATTAACTATAATTAAAAAAGTATCTACATCGCAAAGGAAAATACACGAACGCATACAAATATATGTAATTAATTAAAAGCGAAGTAAGTAAAAAACCATGATAACGGTAACTTTAAATGAGTAAAAATAATCTTACGATCCCCCAAGAGAACTCCGAACAAAGCATTAGTACCTTATATGTGGATGGAAAACCAGGTCTTCAGGAGATCCCAGTCAAGTAACAAGTGCTGAAAGTAATGGAGACCGGGTTCACTAGAGCCAAAGGGACTCAGTACGCGTAAGAGAGGTTGTCCCGCTCCCTGACCTGCAAAATCAGAAATGTATAGCTAGTTAGGAGCTTTCATGTTGCGATAGTTAAAAATTTTGAGTTGCTCACCCTGGGGAGGGATTAAATGCGTTCAGGGTGGGAAGGGGCTGTGTGACGTATACGCCAAATCCTTTAAAAAAAATACTATTTTTTGACAGAAGTACGAACAATTATATAAAATTTATATCCCGCTAAAAATGAGAGTTCTTAAAATGACCATCTGAGCTGGCTGGAAAAGTCAGAACAAATTTCATTTTGAAGACAAAATTTTACATGATATGAAATTCAGCTTAAAAAAACACGTACTACTATAACACTAGAAGGGTCTTGAGCTCAGTACATAGCTTCAACTGTTTCTAGGATAACGGTTGTCAGGGAGGCGATTTGTCCAAGATCACGCTTAACCGCCAAGTTTCCCCTAAATTAAGGATACCCATTTTATAGTGGCTGAGTAAGCACCAAGAGGGTCTGCAGATCCTATAGAGCCCATGTCTGGGTTAAATAATTTACGTATATATTTATAATACCAAGTTAACGGGTTAAATAATTTATCTTTTTCTGCCGGATTTGAACTCGAGACCTTCGGCCCACTCTACCGCTGAGATACCCCGCTCTCAAAAATCAGCTTTTACTTATTGAAATCTATAACTATAGCAATAATACAATTAGGTATGTTTCTGAGTTGTTAAAATTGAAGCTATTTGCTAATGGTTAATGACGCTTCTTTACCAAATCAACTTCTTTTCAGGTGCTTCGGAGGGCTGAAGGGAATCAAACGGGTAGTAAGGATAGGAACAAGTCGGTTTGTGACGGAATTTAGTTTAGTGCAACTCTAGAAATATACAAATAAATAGGTTAAAGCGGCGTCCTACGTGAGCGAACGTGACGCGAAAGATAAGCAAAGCGGCACCGCGCGAAAAAAAAAACAGCCGAAACCTACAGGAGTGGCCTACGTGAATGAATACCGTAGTCGCGGCGAGGCGCTATGTGAACGCGATCAATTGGCTTGATACTTTCGGCGTACTGGATGCGGTGCTGTCTTGTTCTATATACTACTGTGATCAAAAAGTAAGGGGGGTCTGTCATTTAAAACACCCGGGCATTAGGAAGGCAGGTAATTTTTTTTTCCTAGGTTGGTAGTGCTGTCTATAACATTTGCCAAACATCTGTTTGTCAAAAGGTTTGATTATCTCCGAGTTACACGTGCCTTTGTAAACAACCAAAAGTGAATTTTTTGATTTTTACAATGCGTGATCTTGTTGAGCAAAGAACTTGCGTCAAATTTTGTTTTCGGAACGAATATTCTTGTGCGGACACGTTGAAAATGTTGCTGAAGGCCTTTGGTGATCGAACTATGGCACAAAAAACGTTTATAACTGGTACAACGAGTTCAAAGCGGGCCGAGAACGCGTTGAAGACGAACCGCGCTCTGGACGACCATCAACGTCTACAAACGAGGGCCACGTCCAAAAAATCAAAGATTTGGTTCTTGAAAATCGTCGATTGACAATTTTTTTGTATTAAACACTTTATTGAAACATTACAATCTGCCACTTGAGGGCAATAAGTAATGGTGCTATGTAGCTGCAACCATTCCATAACAAAACAAAAAATGATATAAACAAAATAAAGTAAGTGAACGTAATAAAATATATACATGCGGTAATCAAAGGAAATTAATGCAAAAATGATAATAAAATAAAGTCTAGATAAAAAAAATAAATAAAATAATGTACAAATTCAAACCCTATATTGACAATTAGAGACCTCGCTGATAGTGTTGTGCGTCGTTTGCGTGAAGCTGTTCGTCTGAAACGGCCGGAATTATGTGGGCGAACAACTCTTGGTTCCTTCATCACGATAATGCACCGGTTCACAATCCATTGGTTCTTCGCGACTTTTTTGCTAAAAACTCGATTCATATCGTTCCGCAACCACCGTATTCGCCTGGTTTGGCTCCATACGACATCTGGCTATTCAGCAAACCCAAAAGGCCAATGCGGGGACGCCATTTTGACACGATTGAGGAGAATCGAAGAAGGTCTTGAAGGCTATACAAAAAAAAAAAGACTATTCCGTCTGTTTCGAGGACTGGAAAAAGCGTTAGAAAAAGTGCGTTTTATCGGACGGGGATTACTTTGAAGGGGATGAAATTGATTTGGAAGAATAAATACATTTTATACTATATATTATTGTAAGCATTGTGTACATATTTATATCATTGTAATATTATAAATATTATTTATATTATTATAAATGTCTAAGATAGAATTATTAATTAATGCTATCCAAGAACGTCCTATTAACTATCAGTGTAATGGGATAAAAGGAATAAAAAATATCACAACCGACTATTATCGTACCGCGAATATGAAGATTTGGCTAAAATAACTTGAGACTGCAAGTAAGTACAACACATTTTAATTTTAATAATTTAGTCAATAGCCATACGTTGATGGCAACATTCGACAATATTCCTTGATTAGCAATAATGAGCGTTGGGTCTGTAATTCAACTGTAATAAAGGGTTGGGTCTATAATTCAACAATCAAACAATTTGTGATATTCTCCTTAAATATGCCTTTCCAAGTGTACAATATTAGTTCTACTTCTCTGCCGTACATACTTCTTGAGTATTTGATACTTAAGTAGTGAATTTTCCAATTATTTCGTTTCCGTCTGTCCATGACGGAAACGAACAGCAGAGACACAGTGTCTGCTGAAAAGCGGTGGGGCGGGACGCTTCGCGCGCACGTAGGACAGAGCCACCGCGGTGACCGCATCGCGTTGAATTCACGCGTATACCGCTTCGCGTTCGTGTTCGCTTTTAACCCCCCACGTAGGACGTAGGGTAAGGGTCGCTGAGCAGGTAGCCTAAGTGTCTCTTGGGATCTGTACCTGAGATAAGACCGAACAGCGGCAGTTGTGGGCAGAACAGTGGACATTCAAGCTGTATGTAGGCATATGACGAAAGGGCTCCCCTTTCTTTTTCGTAAGTAGATATATAACTTAATTTGTAATTATGATCAGCACACAATAAATGTAATGTTATTACATGAGAAGAAAAATGATCTTTATTTATCAAACAACGCCTAGTCAGCCAATCATGTCAACCTTTGGAAAAGAGAGGGATATGTCCCATAGCCATTAATGATACAGTATTACTGTACCTCAGTGATGACAATCTCAGGGTGGCATCCCATTTTATTATTTAAATATTATTCAGATCAAATAATCTTACCTTTCACTGAGATCATTGTTTGGGCCAACGAAAAGTGAAGTCAACATAGCAGTAGTTTCTCTAAAATAAAAGGACATGAAAGCCATTATGTGTAATTTTATTTGTGACATAATAAACTGTAGGAAGTATTTGACGGTAATGATTGCATACGACAGGAAGTGATGGTTTGGTTGATTCCTAAGCTGTATTATTAAAACATCCATTTAATTTATTCAGATCAAATAATCTTACCTTTCACTGAGATCATTGTTTGGGCCAACGAAAAGTGAAGTCAACATAGCAGTAGTTTCTCTAAAATAAAAGGACATGAAAGCCATTATGTGTAATTTTATTTGTGACATAATAAACTGTAGGAAGTATTTGACGGTAATGATTGCATACGACAGGAAGTGATGGTTTGGTTGATTCCTAAGCTGTATTATTAAAACATCCATTTTGGTCGTGTAAAAACTATTAGTTCATAGTACTATTCTGAAACAGTTTTATACCTGGCGATTGAAATGTGGAGGACATTTTGATGTCCTCGAGAGGAAGTTTTCGAACATCACTTTTCACAACTCGACGCCCGGCCGTCAGAGTTCGCTTCCTCCCTTCGTCACTTCCCCTTCACCTCGTGATCAATCGTTTTAGCCATTAAATATCTTTTGTAAAATAGGGCTATGGAGAAACTCTTCGGGAACAAGTTTGAAAAATCGCAAAGAGGCCATTTTTGCCCTTGTCCGAATCTTTTTTTTACAGGGAACATTTTTTTTTTGTATTTTCCCTTTAAAAAAACTGATATATTTGTGGGATACGTTGTTATTGTAATTTATAAATTGAAGAACACAAACAAAAGAGAAAATTTAAATCCCAAATGACTACTTTATGTTTTGAGGTTATTAATTTTTTTGTTAATAAAAGCGGTCGATCAACTTTTAATGTTTAAAGTTCAGCAGATCTGCCCTTTTAAATGATATCATTCACTTTATTTTTATTCTTAAGAAAAATATTTATGTCATTATTGAAAATCACTTTTCTTCCTGTTTTTAAAATATTTGGACCAGATTGATTTAGAACCGATACCAACTAAAATATATAATTCTCCTAATTATTATGTTAAGAAAATCCAAAGGAATCCAACAATCAGTTTATTTTTTTAAACATTCTATACAATTTTTTTATATATTAAACTGGACTTAATTCTTCTTTATTAGGGTAAGAGAAATAAAAACCATTTTCCAGTCATGGGTTTATTAGTTAGTATTGTTGCGGTCGCAGAGAGGAAGACGGAAGCAACGGATTAGCGCCTTCAGCCGTCGGCGGGAGAAGTTAAAATAGGATTAGGACCTTCTCAGCATAGTAGAACCGCCTATGCTTTGTCGGAAAAGGATTAAGAAGATTCCAGAAGTGTCTCCACCCTTCCGTGTTCTAGAATGTTCGGCCTTGCCTATTTAAATACATCACCTCGCCTCGAGCCAGTCAGTCTGAGTCTGAGAGTAGACCACGCACGGTGAAGATCTGTGATATGTGAGTGTCAGTGTGATAAACTAGTCAGTGTTGAACCGGCCAGTGTAATAAGTGTATCAGTGAACTGTGTCAGTTGGTCATACTTGGAGAATCTTACGGTCGGTGGGCTAGTGAACTGTAAGTGTTAATTATTGGTTATAAATTGTAGTGTAGTTGTATAATATTCATACAAATTTATGTAAATAGTTAAGTCATTTAGAATTGGTAATATCTTATATTATTGTAATAATTAAATAGGAGTTAGGCCTAGATAACAAATATTTAGAATTTTGTTATTGTAAATTTATATCAGTTTAATAATTTACTTTTATCCTTTTTATTACTTTTGTTAATAAATATTAGTATCTTTAATTAAGGAATTGTTTAATTCATTTTAATACCCAGTAGCCCGTAACAATATATATATATATATATATATATATATATATATATATATATATATATATATATATATATATATATATACAAACAATGCTTTAATTCTTTATATATTTATTTAAAACTATAAAATTGTTTCCTTTTTTTTGCGAATCATTCAGGAAAGATGTCAATCATGGTATTTGGCCCATTATAAGTGGTAGTGACGTCCAATTAAATATTCTGAACATAACATAAGTAGTGGCTGATATTTAAAAATATTTTCGGTGTAAGTTGATATCTGGATAGTTTTTTGCGCGATTTAATAAATAATAATAAAATTTTCATTTATTTATTAAGGACAAGTCCGTTTAGAATAAAAATACAAAGAATAATAATTAGACTATAATCTATTAGAGTACAATATAATTACGATTAATTAATTAATAAATGATAAGAAAATTAAAATAACTGAGAAGATAGCTTCAACAACAAAATATAAATATATATAATTTATTTATTTTATTTTTTTGTTAGTTGTTACAACTTTTAAATATTTTTATTTGAAAGGAAAAATATGTCCAGGACCGTGACTCGAACCCGGGTCTCCCATGTTTCCGTCATGGTACTCTACCAACTGAGCCATCCTGGTTCTTATCTCGATCAGACACATCCTTTCTCTTCACTGATCCCATATCCCCGTGTTCTCGCAATTTGCAATGTATACAAGGGGAAGAAAGAATTCGAGTCCCCGGTCCTGGACATATCTTTTCTTTTCAAATAAAAATATTTATAAATAAATCATCTCAGTGTAATCATCTCAGGGTGGCATCCCTTTTAGTATTTAATTATATTCAGATCAAAGGATCTGACTTTTCCCTGAGATCATAGCTTGGGCAGTAAAGTAGTAAAGCCTTAAAAGTGCTCCGCCCCAGAGCACAGTCCGGAGAAATCGGGCAGTTGTGAGATTCTACCGATGAAGACGCTTGTTCTTTCCAGGGGTTGAACGTGCAAATCCAGAGATGGCGAATGTCTGTTCGATCATTTCCCTGACCACCCTCCACTCCAGGCCGTCGTATCCACAGCCCAACTTCGGAATGGCGAGCTTGGTGACACGCAGTCTCAGAAGCTTACGGCGTAGGTCATCGAGGCTTCGCCGTAGTGCGTCATATGTTGGTTTCTGATCAGTAGCACGTTTCGTAACCAAGTAAAACAGACTTCGTCCTTCGTGCGTGTGGTGGAGTGCCTTCCTGACAC
The DNA here is from genome assembly GCA_037127475.1 of Arma custos. Lineage (NCBI taxonomy): Eukaryota > Metazoa > Arthropoda > Insecta > Hemiptera > Pentatomidae > Arma > Arma custos. The sequence goes on along the minus strand of CM073761.1, from coordinate 5,416,389 downwards.
TTGGTCCTTGGCGTTCCAGCTCCTCAGTTCCCCCGAACCTCTTCATGAAGACCGTTGCAATCCCTCGAGAAGTCCTCAGATCCGCGGCAACGCTATGGGCCAGAGAATAGTCCACTGGTAACGAGAAGATATCCCTGTAGATTATCTGAGTTACTCCACGGGACCCTGGTACATTAGTATGTGCAACTGAGTCATTATTTGTCTTCACGTTGTTTAGGTACCTGACCTGCTGGTCTTCTGTCGGGTCATGGTCTCCTTTGTACGGGGTCAGTCTATTGAAACGGTCTATCTTGGGTTATCCTTTTGGCTGCTTCCTGATGACGTCGTTGATCCTCTTTACGATCTCAAACGGGCCGTCCCAGGAGTTCTGAAGTTTAGGTGAGTAGCCTCGCCTTCTTCGAGGATCATGTAGCCAGACCAAGTCTCCAGGCTGGTAGCCACCTTTCTCAGCCCTGATGTCGTAACGCTCCTTCATTCTGTCACTTGCTCCCTGAATGTTTGTGCGAACCTTCTCGTGGATATTATCCATTCGCTTCCGTAGATCAGTGACGTACTCCGGCAACTTCCTCGTCAGTCTTGAACGACAGGCTTTTTATTTTATTTTATTTTATAATTTTTTTTTTATTATTATTATATTTATTTTTTATTTTTATTTTTTTATTTATTTTTTTTTATTTCATTTTATTTTATTTTTTATTTCATTTAATTTTTTTATTTTTTTTATTTTATTTTTTTAATTTTTATTTTATTTTATTTTATTTTATTTTTTTTTTATTTTTTTTTTTTTTATTTTTTTTTTATTTTTTATTTTATTTTTTATTTTATTTTATTTTATTTATTTTTCATTTTGTTATTTAATTTTTTTTAATTTTATTTTTTTTTTATTTTATTTTTTTATTTATTTTTAATTTTTTTATTTTATTTTTTTTATTTTATTTTTTATTTTATTTAATTTTTTTTTTTTTTTTATTTTTAATTTTTTTTTTTTGTTATTTTATTTTTTTTTTTGTTTTATTTTATTTTTCATTTTTTTTTTTTATTTAATTTTTTTTATTTAATTTTTTTATTTTATTTTTTTATTTATTTTTAATTTTTTTTTAATTTTATTTTTTATTTTTTTTTATTTTATTTTTTTTATTTTTTATTTTTTTTTTAATTTTTTTTTTATTTTTTTTTTATTTTATATTATTTTTTATTTTATTTTTTTTTTTTATTTTATTTTATTTATTTATTCTTATTTTATTCTAATTTTTATTTTTTTTTATTTTATTTTATTTTTTATTTTTTTTATTTTTTTTTTAATTTTATTTTTTTAAATTTTTTTTTTTATTTTTTATTTTTTTTTATTTTATTTATTTTTCATTTTGTTATTTAATTTTTTTTTCATTTATTTTTTTTTTTTAATTTTATTTTTTTATTTATTTTTAATTTTTTTATTTTATTTTTTTTATTTTATTTTATTTTATTTAATTTTCTTATTTTTTTTATTTTATTTTTAATTTTTTCTTTTTTTTTATATTATTTTTTTATATTATTTTTTTGTGTTATTTTATTTTTCATTTTATTTTTTTTTATTATTTTTTTATTTTATTTTTTTTATTTTTTTTATTATTTTTTTTTTTTTTTTATTTTATTTTATTTTTATTATTTTATTTTTTTAAATTTTATTTAATTATTTTATTTTTTATTTTATATTATTTTTTATTTTATTTAATTTTTTTTTATTTTATTTTTTTATTTTATTTTTATTTTATTTTTTATTTTACATTATTTTTTATTTTATTTTATTTTTTTAAATTTTATTTATTTAATTTTTTTTTTTAATTTTCTTTCATTTTATATATTTAATTTTTTTTTTGTATTTTTTTTTTGTATTTTTTTATTT